>OX375873.1:55337572-55937572 GCA_947359465.1 Metellina segmentata
AGATACATCATCAAAACAAAACTACCAGACCTTGATCTCGTCACCATATAAAAATCGGCAATATATTGATGGACGAGATATCTCGTCATTAGCAAAATTGGCCAGATCTTGATGGGCGAGATATCTCGCGGAATCCACTGGCAGGTACCCAAAATACGAGAATCCGAAAGTTGGTAGTTAAAAGTAATTTTATTGATAATATTGCCCACAAAAACATTCTTTGCGTTCTTTTCTTCCATGTTTTAACCAAGAGAAGAGAGCATTTATTTGCGTTTACTTAACACCTAATACTTGAACATGGGATTTATTGTTTTGCGACAATCATGCAATATGGCATAACAGTCGAAACTTTATTAACTGTAGGTGCAGATTTAGCAGTACATAAAAGACAGAGCATCTAATAAAAGGCATTGTTCGTCTGTACCCTGTAGGCTTATCACCGGATGCTACATAGACGATAAATGAATTTAGTTGCCGACAAAGGCATAGATTATGCCGATTGGAATTTTAAGACTTACAACTCTGATGACAATCTAGAAACAGGATGTATAAAAATAAAGGCGAATTTCGAAAATTTAGAAAATAATTAAATAAAATGGACGAATTCCTGTCGGAATCCAATAGCATCTGAAAAAAAACGTGATGCCTGAAATGTTCTGCTTTAGAACTACATATATTCAATGAAATTGAATATTTCACAAATTACACTATTGATATTATTAATTTCATTAAAAAGGATTAAATCACCCTTTTTATCTACCTTTTAGATACGCGTTCTTATTAAGTAATCAAGGATTCTAATGAGATGCTTTAATAAATATTTAACTTTTTCAGAATTTGTTACTACAGGTAATTCTAAAAGAATAGCCGAGAGTTTTCCGATGATCCATTTTAGACTCAATGAAAAATATGTATCTATGTTTTGCAAGAATTAACTAATAGTAATTCCTTACTCGATCCTTAGGTATAATAATGCTAAAGAGGCATGATAATGTTATTTTATTTCGAGACATTTGATTCATCTACTCCATTGGATTTATTATTCGTTTTACTATTTTATAACTTTGAGTAAAATATTGTGTGATGTTCAATTAGCATACATGCATTACTGTCTAGATATTAATTTAAATTTAAATTGAGGTTTTTGTATCAGTTAAATCACACTGTATCTTAATTAATAAATTTACTATCATATAGTCATACTTAATTATTGTAATATTCCCAAAGACATTGAGAAAAAATGGTTATGCGAGTTAATTCATATTGAAAAATAAACTCTTCAAATCATTCGTGTTTTTCAAAAATAGTATTCACATTTTATTTTTATTTTCATAAAGAAAGTCGTAATGTTCTACAGCTTTTGAGTTGCATCTCTAATTCAGTTTAACATTCATACTTCAAATAAATGATACTTAAATAAATGATATCCAAAATTGTACACACTGTTTAGGAAATATTAGAAATACAGTTAAAGGGAATTTTTAAAATTACGACTTAGTGAATGTCACACGAGCATGTGAGCGTTCGAGAAATGCAATTTTTAACAAGCAAAGGAAACTTTTTGAAGCTGTAATTAGCAAAAGATGCCTTGAATTTAAAGTTAATATAAAGGCATTTGTGTCATAGAGAATATGGAAAAGGAAATATATTTTATAATTATAAAAGAAATCGAATTTGCAATATTCTTTTCCTTAAAAACCTTGAATAAATTTTGATTGAGATGGAATCTTTTGAATTAATATTTCATGTCTCGTTAATGCAAAAATATTTCCTATCACATATAATATGCTTTAATGTAAATAGATATATCAGATAAAAATTATCTTCACCCCGAATTCATTCGTCATTCTTCACTTTTTATCTCACTTTGAATAAAAAATAATTAAACGAATAAAATGATTTTTAAAGGATTTAAAGTAAAAGTGGTGTAACCATAAAAAGGAAATGGCAGATAGGGCACGAATTAGAGAAATAAAAAGACGAATGTACGAACTTATTTAAAATGCAGCGAGGAATTCAAAAATATTACGAGTGTTCTTATTTTGGTTTTAAAATTGAAGAGGGAGTAATAAAAGAGTTTTAGGGTGACAAATAGGAAAATTTATAAACAGAAAGAGAAGAGAAAGTTTTGTGTAAAGTACTCTCTCTCTCCCTCTAATATATATATATATATATATATATATATATATATATATATATATATATATATATATATATATATATATATATATAATTCACTTAAGGCATATTACCAGAAAAATAATGTCATATCCCTTTAAGATCTCTTGCCCTTACCATGATGCGAGATGAAGTCGTGTTTTTCACTTTTCTGTAAGCAAGAATCAATGTACAGAAAGCATACCCATCAAATGTATGAGGGGAAAAGGTTTAGGCGTTACTTATATAAAGGGTAGAACAAATAAGTTTATATTATTTCATATTTCTATTATATTTTATAATTTATTGATGAGACAAATTTTAGGTATTCTATAGCTTTACTCCCCCTTGGAGGTACGTTAAAATAAAAAGTTTCGTACTTTGACTCCTTTTTATTTCGAAACAGTTTATCATTTTAAATTGTCACCAATTTCCTGTACAAATAACGGTTAATATTTTGTAAGTAAGGGGGAGCAAAATTGCACTCCAGCCTGAACTCTAAAAGTTACAACAATAAAAAATAAGAACGGAAGAAAAAAGGAAATTTTTTTAAAACTATCTATATTTGTTTTATTTATTCAGTGAGTTTTGTATGGTTTGTCGCTCGACACCCATTTTTTGTTACACGAGAGATAATTCATTCCTTGAGAGAGAACAAAGCGAATTTTGTTTCCATCTTGAAATCTGTATTCAATGGTCATTTGAATTAGAGTACTCGCTCGCTATAATAACCCTCGAATTAAAATTACGTATTAGAAGTTATTCATAATTTTACTCAAACTGAAACGCAGTTAGCTCAACTTCACTGAACTCACAATAGCTCAAGCAAATATAGAATTTACTATTAAGTTTAATTAATATATTTTTTTAATTTTTTGTTCTGTTAGGTGGTATTTTCTGTTTGTTGTAACATGGACAGAACTGAAACACGGTGAGAAGAAACATGGCAAAGAGTGAAATGCGACATGCTTTAGTCTTGTGAAAATTTTAAAGAGTAGTAGGTCAAAGTATATTATCAAATCCTACTTGGAGAAGGTCGAAATATTTCACAATCAACAACGCTCTTTAGTACAGGAAACAGTATAGTCTATTATGAGAATTTGTTTTAATATCGAGACAAAAATAACAAAATTATTGAGAAACTTTTGCATTCTCCACAGTTTAAGTTACCCGAAGAATAAAAAATTTGATCTCAAACTTAACCTGTTTTTCTATAGGGGAACAGTGGGTAAGAGTACGCGGGCGGCTAAGAATACGCAGGGAAATTTCACATTGTTGGCAACACTGCAGAGAATCGCTATTGTGATGTTTTAGTTCTGCTGCTACTGTGTTAGATTACAACTTATCACCATCGATTTTCTACACTTCGTTTTCAATTTACAAGGTAAAATCCACTTTTCTTACTTTTCTATGTAATTTTTCGATCATAGAACACAAGTGTTTGTCATTATATAGAGTGAAATAATTTTTATAAACTTATTTCAAATTAAAGCAAATGTCATAAGCTACAAGTTGGTGAAGCTAGAGTTTATCTTTCTGTGACATGCTGCCATTTAGCTGCGGTTTAGTCAAGCGAAAATGAGGAGGCCAAGAGTTCGCAATAGATTTCACCTAAGCCTGCAGAAAATTCTATCTGCAGTAAAATTAATGTTAGCATTCATTCAATTTTACCGCTTCCAAAGCAAAAGAAAAACGAAATGCGAACCAGAAAAAAAAGAGACCTGCGCTTAAGTTTGAAATCATGACATCTTCGCCTATTAAAGCCCTTTTTGAAGATAAAGTAAAATGGCAAAGATTCTTAATAAATCATAAAAGGAACTGAGAGGATAAATATAAAAAGAAACAAAAAGTAAATAAAAGGATTGACTTTTTCTTATGACGACCAACAACCATCAACGAGCTCAGCCCAGTCTATCTGCTGAAGATGATGATACTTTAGTTATTTGCCCAGGATGTGATAATTCTTATAACGAAGACTGGATTCAATGTGGATTGTGCAAAGATTGGTGGCACGAGATTGCAGTGCATACGAAGTCAATGGGCCTTTTGTATGCGACTACTGTTAGGACAGATCCGGTGTGTACTCTCTTGGCCACCCTACCTGCTTACTCTTACTCTCCATGTAGGGTAAGAAAACGCAATTTTAATTATTTTTATTTTATATTTTTCTTACTTAAATTATAAGAGATAAAATCATGTAGCCAGGATTTATTGATTCACAGTTGTACAAAGTACATTGTGTAAAATTTTGAAGCCTACATCATAATTACTTTACTTTTTATAAATAAAAAACTACTAGGTGCGTACACTTACTCTCCTTTCCCGTACTTCGAGGAATTGAAATTCTAGTGTTGCAGTAGTTAAACACAAGGGAAATTTTATCACGAAATTATGAAATTTAAAAAATAACATTGAAAAAATTGTCTTCAATTTATAATTTTTTCACTATAACTTTCAATTCAATAGCTGTAGTGATAATCTTTTAAATTATTTACTTAAAAATTTCGTTACTTAAAAAGTAAAACTTAAAAATTTGATCAATGTATGATCAATAAATAATAGCAAATCATCCTATTACTTTGGTAATGGATTGGATTCCGAATTAAGATTGTTAAAATAATATTCAGAGGTAACAGTGACACCCGAAATTGTTAGTTACCATTGGTCAATATATAAACTCATAAATAATTTTGTAACTATTCGAATGAAGAAAAGAAAAGTTACTTCTTCAGATTTTTGAATATTTAAAATCCAGTAGAAAAAGCCTGATTTATTTCAATTAAGTTTTAAACAAAATTTTAAATAACTGTAATGATAAACCTCTGCATGGTATATTTATTGCATAATTATCAAATAAATATGTTCTTACTGCCAAATATATGTTATTCGAAGTCATCCTATTACATATTGCTAAAACTTCAGGTGTGAGAAAGACTCGTAAGAGAGAAATTAAGTAAGAGAGAATTAAGTCCACAGCAGAACAACACACCAATACTTTTCACTTTGGTTATATGGTTTCAGTTACCTGACACAAGAAACGCAATTCAAATAAAATAAGAATTTGATTAACTAGAGAGTAAAAAAGGGAATATCGAAGAACAAGAAGAGCCAAAAATAAAACAATCTAAAGACTGGATATCCAAAGAACAGGGAGCAATGAATGGTGTCAAGAACGAAATCCTCTCAGAAAAAATGATTAGCCGAGTTGAGATGCTTGAGTGCACCTCAGACGATAAGGGCCCATTAAAAAAGTCAAGGAGAAAAAAATCTCACGGTGAGAAGTGAAGTCAAAGTTGAAATTGCTTCTCCCATTGAAAAATCGCTCTTTCTTTTGAAATTTTTTTAGTTTTGTTTTTAAATCTATATACTTTAAAACTAATTATTTTGTGTCGAAGTAAACAAAATTAACCAATATATTGCCTCCCGGCTGAAATACCGCCGTAACTCAAAAAGGGAATGTCGAGTTCTTATGCGTAGAAAGACTGCCAATGGTATGCTTCTACATGATGCAAAACTGTTGTAACTGTAGATTCTAATAGAGAACAGTACGGAAGTTACATATAGAAATATATGTAATAATTTTATCTATATATAGAAATGAACACACCCTATGCATCTTCATATTTTTAGTTTTATTGCTTTTCTTTTAAACCATCATATTATAGATCTGTTTAGCTTTTCTCAAGAATGTTGCCTGACATTTGTTTCAAGGGAGATTTACGGAACTTTGGTTGACTAAAAAGACAATGTTTCTATATACCATGATTTGTTTCCAAAGTTCAAAAATAATAATGAGAGTGATGAAAATAAACGCTTCTGTAGCGTCAAGATAAATTGTTAGCTTCAAAATAATGAGTTGACAAATTCTCTTTGCTCGGTATGTTGCATATGTCAGCTCAAATGACATGAACTGACTTGTATAGATTTCTTATATAGATTTGCATGTACAGACTTCTAATTTATTCAGATACTGGCAAGAGTAAAATAATAAAGTAACTAAAAACTTGATAGCAATCTAGTTAATTTGGTGTATTAAAGATGACATCTATATTCATTCACAAGAACGAAACTGATTGATGTGTTCATTAGTCCTAATAATAGGAACGTTTTTTATTATAGCACATGATATGTGTTGCGTTAAGGTTTATTACTGTATTATGAATGGGTTATTCTATATTTCTCCAATGGGGTGTGGAGCCTATAACTCATCATGAGGCTCTCTGGACTTCAACATAAGCTCTCACGGCCCAAATTTCGGTAATCAGCACATTCCATCTTAACATTCAATAAAACTATCTAAACATAAAACGAATTATAGACGCCAAATGTCAAGCACAGTTACAGTGGAGAGTGAGAACAAAAAATGGGGATGGAGAATCAAATTGACGTGTATAAGCCACGTCATGAGGCAATGATTATCTTCGGTCCTTTGACTGGCTATTACATGGTTGTCTGTGAGATTATCTCCATATACTATATAGAGTTGGTATATATAATCATCTGTACTGTTGACTATGTGAACTGAAAGATCCTGTCTAAACAAAGCCCAACTGTATCACTGAGGTGCATTTCATGAGGTTTTTACTCTGGAACAGCCCAGTACTGTCGAGTTCAATAACTTTTGGAGCAATGACTCTCATTATTTTTTCCATTTTTTTGTTTTGTCGTACGTATTATGAGTAGGTCATAATTTCTATTGTTTTGAGTCTTCTTTTATTACTGTTTTGCCTTGATATTGGGATAAATAGTTATCTGCTTAGTAGCCAACAACAAATATATGGTCCTTTAGAATTTGGGAGACCATTCGTTTCATTCTGAGATAGCTTTTCTCTAGACTACCGGATAAATCAAACGGCGCAATACTGCGGGCTCCTGCATAATAGATTTTTACCCAGCTGTATTGGAGTGAACGTTTCGACTTCAACACACTTCCAAGTTTAAAAGTTCGATTATAAAGATTTTATTTTGCTTATTAAATCTCACGACCCATAACGTAACAGCATTTAAGGTTCGTTGGGTTTTATGGCGCAGTGACCATATTTAGTCAGGCTCATACCGCAACAGAATGGGCCATGCTTAGCCAAACTGCGCCAAACCTAAGACAGGAGACATTAAATAATGATCATCCACACACACAGAAGGAAACTTTACTGACAAAGAAGAGATAAATGTATTCAGGGTTAAGTTACAGGAATTGAACCTGCACCACCGACAATTCGCACCACATTTATGCGTACATAATACACAAGGTAGGTAGTTAATTAACGTCGCACACAGGAGCATCTCAACGGCGGTTGGCGACGGTCAGGGATCCATCCCAAAGGGAAACAACCGAGGACACCCCTACGGAATTTTGAACCATGGTCAAATGACGAGAACAACACATGAGCTGGCATCCTACTCTCCAAACTTCCATACCACGCCATGTGGATTTGAGGCCACGACAGATTTAACGTGCACCAACGGTTCTACACGACGGTCTTTGATTGGCCCGTGTTTCGAACTTCAACCCTCCGGTTGCTAATCCGTTTCACTTCCTACTGATCTACTGCGACGCGCGAACAAAAGAACAACATTAGCTTCACATAAAACTAATCGAACAAGTCATTTTAAATCTGAAACTGGAACTCCGAATTCAAATCGGAAAGTTAGCTTTCCTGTCCTACTACGGTGTTAACGGGGAAATTAGTTTTACAGCATTCCCATATTTTAAAGTATTCGCTATTTTTTAACCCCCAAGAATTCGGAATAGTATTTAATTAATTCATCCCAATTGCAGTTGTTTTTAGGGAACCCAAGGCACCACCTCAACTGAATTCTGGGAGGAATCAATTTGATTGTTTGGTTAAAGTCAGTTCCCTAAAAATGCCGTGTCGCATCGCATATGATATTTCATAGATGCGCTTTTCTCCGTGATTTATCTAAAAATCTGGAAACATAATGAGCTCTTAAGGAAGTCGGCAGGGCTTGATAAATGTGCAACATCCAATGAAAGAATGCTAAATAGATTTTCCCACCCGTGCGCGGAGTCAGGATTTTAAATGAGTGCAGTTTGATAAATTCTCCGTTCTTAAAGCCCAGCGCCTTTCGGATTCTTTAATTTTCATCACTTGCGTCAATCAGTCGTATATCGATCAATGCCGTGGAGTTTAATAAAACTCTGCACAAGACTCGTCCACGGGGACTCCACCAACGAAAATAGAACATGGTTATCCTTCAAAGCTCTGGGATGCATTTATTCAATTGAATTGGAAGCTTGGGCAAACAGAGGAGGGAAGAGAGGAAATTGCAGAATTACCATCGATCGCCAAGGAGCAGCGCCAAATCAATCTTCTCGCGCCAGGCACCGTTCTATTGACAACGCCAGTTGGGTAACGAACGATGAAGAAGTACTGCGAGTGCTCGCTTTACACGCCCAGCTTGAGAAAATAACAAGATTTCCGAAATGAGACTACATCTGTTTTTAGGTCCTTTTCTTCTTCGGGGTGAGAAGGAAAAAAATCGAGCTCTTTCTTGTTGTGAATACGTATTATCATAAATTGAATGCGCAGAGCTCTCTGAAACTCGAGGACAAGATCCTCAACTGTCCTCACACACAGTCATCGTGATAGATAAAGAAAGTTCATCATCTGTTTTTTCACTGATATTACAACACAATGTAATTTAAAAAGTTAGACAAAAAAATATTACGTAAAAAAAGGCCCCAAAACGTGCAATTGCAAGAATTCATATCGTCGTTTTACTATCCACACCCCGTAATGACTAATTTTTTACATTATTTGGTTATAAATATACTCGATGAGCTTGTTTCAAAAGCTCCAAAGTCTACACCAGCTATAAAGCCCTCTATCGGCACATTTTGTAAACTTCTTATTTCATAACTGAAAAAAAAAATACGTAAAAAAGGCCCGAAACGTACAATTGCAAGAATGCATATCGTCGTTTTACTATCCAAACCCCGTACTGAACAAATTTTTATATAGTTTGGTTATAAATATACTTGATGAGCTTGTGTTTCAAAAGCTCCAAAGTCTACACCAGCTATAAAGCCCTCTATCGGCACATTTTGTAAACTTCTTATTTCATAACTGAGCTGCAAATTGGAGTGTTCTTTTATCATAAATTTTGATTTCAAGACTGTGTTCGAGGTTTTGATAGTAAAACGACGATATACATCATTTTACTAATTTGTGAAACCTTTCTTCATGAAGTACACATGTATGCACATTAATTGAGTCATTTTGACTTATAGTTATGCAGTGAAAAACTATCAGGAATTTTTCATCTTATGGAAGTAAATTTTCGACGTAACGAATTATTTTCCACGGAAAATAATTTTGAGGCTATAGAAGCAGTGTATTTTGATGAATTTTTGTGGTAAAGTATAGTATACTTGTAACATCTGATTGCTGTATTTTTAACAGATTTATTAAAGGAACCATTGACACTATTTCTTCAGATATTTGTATCGTAGATTTTAATAACTAGCGAATTCTAACTCCACATTACAAATTTATTTAATGAAATTTTATTTTTTCAAGTTGAACTGTATTAAATTATCTTTTAATGTATGTACGCACAAGCGTATTGAACAAATTATTTTTATTGTGACATCGCATTAGCCTAGTGAAGCGTCATAAACAGCATTCTAAAATAGAATAAGATCATACTTAGTTTGTGAGAAAAAGATCTTAAAGGAGGTTTACTGAATTTTGTGAACGAAAATTGTATTAAATATTATACAATTGTTTTCCACTCTACATGACATCGGATGAGTTAGGTTTAGTAAATTTGAATGTGACATTGTGTGATCTTACTGTTTCTGATATGTTCAGGTTTTACTGCGTTGCTTTAGCTTTACGAAGATTGGTTTAAATAAGAAATAACAATTCAAACAGATTCTGAATGAGAACTTTCATTCCTAAACAGGATTCTAAATGAGAACTTTCATCCCTAAAACAGGATTCTAATCGGGAATTGTTGTAATGAGATTTTGATCTTGGTTTCTTTTGATTAGTCTTCTTTGGTCTGATTCATCTTCAACATTTTTGTTGATATGGTGCTTTTCCTTAATCGATGCACACAGTTAACTTCAACTTTCGGTCATTTGTACAGGTCCTTAGTACCGAGGAAATGGGTGTAGAGGTATAGTTAGAACTCCTCACATACGAAATGTCTGTGTGTAGGAAGTAACTTGAATATTATATTCATGACTGATAATTGTATACATATCCAAAAATTAAGAAATATAATGAATTCGTAAGAAACAAGATCACCTGATCTCAATCCTATAGAGAGCATGCTTGGAATGTTCTCGTACGTCCCTTTCATACAAAACCCTACCAAGCATCCCACAAGAGCAAATATGTTTCCTCGTGCTAAAATATGACTATACGCTACAGAAACTCTTGGACAGCCTTGTGGAAAGCTGTACGTTGTGAGGTTGGTATTAGTGTTAGATGCTAGCTCATTCCCTATTAGGTTACTCTTTAACAGAGAAAAAAAAATGTTTTTTCGCAATAACCAAAATCCATTATGTGTCTTTCTAACCTTTTCCAAACATAATTTCTTTGGTTTTCAGTGCCACTACGTTTCATGGGTATTCTAATTTCATTCCACATAGCTTGTGGAACATTCATATATAATTTCAAGTACTTCGGTGAGGGTACTTGGCACGGGTTTACTCCCGGATTACGTTATTCTTAATTTGTGAGAATTTTTTTAAATTGTGTAAGCAAAATGAACCCCAAGAAATTGAGTCCAACAAGTTTCTCGCGTTTCATTTTCTTCTGAAGGGCCCGGAAGCGGTGGCTTTGGCCGTAAATTTCCCGAATTGTTTTGCAATGTGCGGCCTTCAAAAATTTCTATTTTCCTTCCGCAAAGGAGTTGTGTGGTATCACTTCCACTGCTGTTTAACAGCTCCCTGGGATGGCCATAAGACGCACTTAACTCTCCATTTGCCCCAAATGAATGGTTCAACTTTTCGACACCGACTTCTTGCGTCGCGCGACACCGCTTCTCGGAGGGGTGGCCCTTTATTGAGCCAGTATTAGGTTAAGTAGTGGATTTCTAACATATGCATCATTCGATCACCCTCCCCGCGATCCACGAAGACCCATTCGCTCATTATGCCGTTCAGAAACGATTTCCGAGCTTCCGAAGATATACAAAGTCCAAGAAGGCTGAGTGCGAGCAGAAGCCATTAGTGCTCGTCGACGACCCACACATCACCGGCAGTTGATGTTAGAGCCGAGGGGGACTGGCCGTACATTAGCCTTAATTTCCTACTGGGCGAAGCCGTATATTCCCTCTAAAACGCCGTCGAGTCCCATTTCGAAAGATACTGGAGTCGGTAAATTCATTCCGGAGGCCATGCGAGTGCCAATCGATGGATCCACAAAAGGAAATTTTAATAAGATAATTTTAGAAACCCCCTTTGCAATGCGGTGCTCGAATACGGGATCTGTCAGTTTATTATCCTTTACATGGGAAGTCTTAAACAAGATACCCGTATATTGCGGAGGGGACAAACACTAGACTCCCACAACTGAGGGCTGTTCCGCGGAGGCAAAAGTGGTATTATTTTATCACCAGCGGTCGAAGGAAATACGTCTGTAGGGATTAATGAATGTTTGGATATTTTTCGAGATTTAATCTACGGGACAGGGTATACTTAAAGATAGAGGAAGCTAATTTCTTGTTTAAAATGCAAACATTCTACTGAATTCAGGATATAATACAGTGGACTCGCGTTTTTACGAACTACTACGTTGGCCCCGAACAGTATCCCATAGAAATAATGTCAATTTCCTCTCCGATTTACGAACCAAAATTACACATTTTCTCTTTTTGGCGAATTCAGCTTCCTCACTTTTTTTTTCATTGTTTTCTTTTAGACAAGAAAATCTGACGGGAAATAGTGAAATTTCCTCTGGGTGGACTTCGAACCTCACAAGTTGGTACGGGGAGCGGAAAAATCACTAAGACCGAATCTGATCTCAGTGCAGATGTAGCCTTGATCCAGGAACTTCGTCGAAGAGATCCTCAAGTTCCTGAAAATCTTGCATTTCAGGATTTTCTGACGGTGGACGAGAATGTTCAAGCATGCACAGAGGAGATATCGGAAGATGAAATCATCAATCAGGTGTTGAACAATCCGATGAAGAAACGTAGAGATCATCCCAAGGCCAACTATCACAGAATGGCTGTCAGGACTACGTTGGGTCTTAGAAGCAGATGACAATTTTGAGATGCTTTACCGAAGTGCTTTCCTGAAGCAAACGAAGATGGAAGATTTTTTTTTGGAATCTCTATTGGAGATTAGTGCAAGTTGTATTTTTTTTTAAATCTCATTTTCATTTACGAGCTTTTGATTTTACGAACATTTTATTCGGTCCCCACGAGTTAATAAAAATGCGAGTCCACTGCTGATCGAATCTCAGGTTGGGAATACTTTCGTGTATGAGGGGGCTGATGTATGAGATAAATCTGTCTTGGCCTCACATTGGTGTGGTGTGGAAGTATGAAGAGGTGGAGTACCAGTTCAAGTATTGACCTCGATCAAGTCCTTCGAGGTTGATCCAGGACCGTCGCCAATAGCCTATTGTGTTGCTCCAGTGTAGCGCAAATTCAGCTACTAACTTCATGTCGGGACGGAAAGGGAATAATTGAAGGAGAAAGTACAGGGCACAGATTTTACTCTAATTACTTTTCTATTTCTTTCTGTGGAAATTTTTCCTCACTACTCTCAATTATATCTTTGAATTTATATACCATCTTGAACGTTTTTGACCATTCTAACAATTTACAAGACGATACTAATAGAAAAGGCTGCAGAGCATTGATCTAGTGTAAGGCTACAGTTTCACATTACACTATCATTGTGGCATTTAACGAATCTAATATCATTTGCTTGTAGATGTTTTATTTGAACGATTGAAAACAGGTTGGAACAGTTTGATAGTAAACTCTTTCAAACAAAATGTGTAAATACCAAATGTATAACGATTTATTTGAGTATTATGTACGTGAGAATGCTTTAATAATTACTCAGTAAGTTGTTTCAGAATAGGGTGGTTTGAACTCTGATATAATTAGATTTTCGTCTCTCAATCGACAAACACCCTTCATGTACTAGTTCAGCCAAACCATAACCACCCATATTAGGGCCACGAATCAGAGGGTTGCTAGTTCGAATCCAACCAAAGATCGTCGTTTACAAAGGGGCCTGGTGTATGTAATCCGTTGTGGCCTCAAATTTCCTCACGTTGGCATGGTATGGAAATTTGGAGAGTGGTATGCCAGCTCACGGTGTGACCTCGCCATGGTTCAAAATTGCGTAGGGTTGTCCTCGGATCATTCCCTTCGGGTTCGCTCCAATGCAACGTTAATTAAATACATATCACCCATTTCTAATCAGGACTTCGTATGAGAGGACAGTGTGAACACACAAACCAGGGGGGTTATTATTGAAGATTTTACTTCCCCTACCCAGATGCTTTCACATGATATTTGAGGGGTTACTTTAAAATGTAGCTTATAGCCGGTTTGGTGATGTTTTGATTTATCAATTCGGAATTCATTTTTTCGAATTTCTCCTTGTTAAGTGTTAAAAATGTATTCGAAAAACATGCCAAGAGACGTCACGCTCAGAATACGTGCCGGGAAACACGTTCGAACGCAGAAGCACTTCCATCATTTACATTTAGCCTGACCGAAAATGCCTCAAATAATGACACATATGGTCAGTCAAAATGCAAAAAGTCGTACGTCAAAAATTCCATTATTTTATTTTATTATTGCTAGATGTGGCATTTTGAGATTTTCACCTGGTGGCAAAATATTTTATGTCATCAGCTGATACAATAAAAGTTACAATCAAATGTATATAATAACAATTGAATAAAATCACAAGGAAAAGGATAATTGTTTTTGCTATCGCGAAAAATGCAGCTTTTAGACAAACGACCTTTTGCACTTTGAGTGACGATATGCAAAATTAATTCCACAAACTGAACTCCGGTGAAATAAATGTTGGACAGATTTTTAGATATTCTGGTTTTTGGGTATTTTGCGTGTTTTTTTTCTTTTATTCATCCATAAATGGCAGAAAGCTCTCTCACTCTCTCTCTCTCTCTAGCCTCTCTTACATAGTTACATAACTGCAGTACCTTTAGTAGGCTGTAGTAATGTATCCGATATCCACGGTTTAAATCGCAGTTTAAAAAAACTTTACAAGCACATCAACCTACATTTCGTCTACAGCCGTTATAAGCGGTTGAAGTTCGCGATCAGGTTGCTTTAAAGTAGGGGTGCACAACCTTTTTGGGAGAAGGGCCACTCGCTCCGTTGATTGAGACATTGATGGCCTGCAAATGAAGTTACAGCACAGACACAATGAAAGTGCTACGACCCAATTATGTACAGCTGCTATTACACTTAATATGTATAGTAAAAAAATAAGCACTTCTTTTTATAAGATTAAACTTACAAATGTTTTCTCAAAAAATCTAGGAGCTTGTTACTAAATGAATGATATTGTGAATAGTTTAAAAAAGAAGTTAACAAACATTTGCAATGATCAATCATTTCGAATTACTTTTAAGAATGTGTCTCAAAAACGTCATATGTACTTCAGCAAATTATTTTAGGTTATAAATTTAATAATAATAGTAGTAGTACAATGAGCAATAAAGATGGGTATCAGAAATTTTAATGATATCCGTAAAATTAGAAATAAAAATTACAGTATCAAATATAACACTAAAATTTCTAAAGCATGAACAATAATTATGTTACACCTTGCTAATGGGATGGCTGAAACTGAGGTTTACTAACTAATTTAGGTACGCTAGGTTCAATACTGCTAGTAGAAACTCTTAAGACTGATTCTAAATGTTTGTCAGTCAATTTGCTTCTTAACTTAAATCCTCTTGGAAGTTTAGTCAAAATTTGTTTGCGGGCCGCAAATTGATGATTCGCGGGCAGCAGTCTGTGCACCTCTACTTTAAAGCTTCTATCATGCAACACACTTTCACCATGCGCATTGCAAAAACACGAGGCTGCGTCAATTTAGCATAAAATTCGTTTGAACTGAAAAATCAACAAAAAAGAGAATTGAGTACTAATTTTTCAGCACTTCAGAGAGATTTACTATGAAAGGGAAATAAAAGCAGCATAGCACGGCTTGTTACGTGCAGAAACTACATGAAGGCGATCGCGTAAATGCAATCGGTTTTATCCTTCCTTCTACTACAATTAAGTTCAATTCGACCTCTCTCCCCAAACACACATCAATCGGTATCATCATCAGCAGTGGTCTGCTTCAGCATTCAGACATCAGGGAAGGGGGACATACAGAGAGAGATAGGTCGCGCAATTAGACGACAAACAGCGAAGGTCCACCATTTCCCTAGCAACGTCCGGCCTAGTAAAGCTCGTTCGATAACAACAGAATCCGGCAAGAGGAAAGGCTCGGAGGCGGGTGGGGTGGGGAACAGTCCAGCGCCTGGACAATATCCATCTCGGACGGATTGTGTTTCCTAGATATTTCTCTCTCGATAAGAGACGCCCGAAATGTCCGGGAGGGGGGAGGGTCAGCCAGTGATGTCGGCGCCGAACCTTCATTAAGGCACGTTCTTCGCTAATTTGGGTCTGATTGGGAGGTAGTCTGTCTTGTGGCGTGTGACGTATTAGAGTCCTGTCATTTCCTCTCCATCATGTCACTGGGAATGTTCCTGCTGGTTGGAGGCAGAGAGAGAGTGGGTATCCATGTTACCACCGATCGTCATTCTTTATGGTCCGCGGAATAACACTGATTCTGCAAGGATGCATGTTAGGAGCTGATGCGGACTGCTTTCCGGCTTCTAATTAGGGAACGGGACTTGAGTAAACAAACTTCAAAAATAAATTTTAAAGAAACTTTAAGAATTAAAAAAGGGACAGAAAAAGTCACAACCATGGCACTCATTTCGAACTGATATCAAGAGTCTACAATGCGGTCTCTTAAAGCTTGCCAGACGTATTATAAATGCACTCATAAGCAAATTCTTTGATTGGTATAGAATTCCACGAAGGATTACTATCCTAACATCCTATTAAACTTACTCAAAAGGTAATAACAAATAATTTACTTTAACATACGTAAACAATGTTTAGCAAAAATGTTACAAGAAATAAAGTGTTAGCAACAAGCAAACCAAAAAGCGAGAGTGTGAATCAACTGAATTTTCACATTTAAATATACGCCAGAGGAAAGCAGCTGTGACGACGTCATACGGTTACGATTAAAAACTAATCGTGCGCCACAGAGTCAAGCATAATTGTCAAAATAAACAAAAAAAAAATTTAAAACTATTAGAACAGCGGCATACATTTTTAAATATATTAGTCACCCAATTAAATCTAGCTCTATGGTTTTAAACATTATAAGATGACATCAGATTCATTAAATATAGTTTTGTCTTGCCGACCAACCGGTCTAGTGGTAAACTTGTTGGCCTCTGGATCGCAAAGTTCCTGGTTCGAATCCGGGGTCAGGGCATGGATGTAAGTTGTGCTGTCCTTTGTTAGGGGCAAAGATGGTCCACCTACTGGGTGCCCCTTCACACGTGACCATTACTTCCAGCCTTGTAGTGGCCAAGGACAAGTCCTTAGTGTCCGCCATTGGAAGTAGTGACCATTACTTCCTGCCTTGTAGTGGCCAAGGAAAAAGTCCAATGGCCGCCATTGGAAGATAAAAAATTTTTGTGTCTTATCACGAAAGTCAAATCTCATTTTCAGTCTTTATCGTTACCAAAAACTTAATATGGAGTTTTCTGAATAGTGAAATGATCGAAAGGCTCTAACCATAGAACTCTTGGTGTATCCAATGTTGTAGTGTGACTCAAGACATCATATCCAGACTTTGAATCAGGTCTCAAGACACAGGAGAAATTTGACGTCATCAAAACAATACACACACCATCAACAAGACCGGTGTATTGCAATATCTGTTCGATGTCCTATGACGATTTCTTACAAACATCTGTTAACCAAATGTTCTGAACAATTGGTGTTGTTTCTAATTCCTCTTGGTCAAGCAAGACCTGTAGACCAAGTCCATGAAACCACTCGTCTTCAAAAAGCTACCAAAGGATTTTCAAAGAGGACATAGTAATCCAAACCAACACACGAAAGCATGCAAGCTCGTTTATTTAGGACAAACAGGGGAAATTGATGTCCATTTTGAAATTTGAGTGTCAGTATGGTCACTTCTAAATCTCGGAAAACTTCAACAAGTGGTTTATGGATCATATGTCTAGCAATTTGCTAACCACTGATGTTAACAATAAGAATATTTGAATGAATCGGAGCAAATATTGTGCGTTTAGTGGATGAATCCAGAATTGGTTTATATTATGATTCTAGTCCAACCATTTTTTTGGGAAGGAAATGAGTATCTAACTACAGTTTAGTTAGCACGAATAAAAAGTATGGAATCGGTAAACATCATGTAAAACCGATTCACAGAGCTGACCATCTTGTACAAAGGTGCAGAGTTGAATTTTGAATTAGATATTTGATGGAACCAGAATTTAGAGCACATTGATTAACTGGTAGGTGGAGTTCTCCAAAACAAATCATTCAGTGCCTGGTCTGACCCCAATGTCTGAAATTACGAATTCAAGAGGGCATTTGTGGAGAGATGAATTACTTCGGCAAAATACAAAAATCCTGATGGTGGAAACATATACTCTTCAGAAAGGTCGCCATCAATATACTGAATGATTGACTTCTTGATGACAAACGAAGTTCAAAATTTAGAAACTATTATTTCAAAAAAACATTTTTGTTTCTTTCACGTACAGTTGGGAAAAATCATCATTTTATAGAAAAGTTGTATTTGCCAAAAATGTAATAATTATACCCTAAACACTAAATTGGTTGATCGGACAAGATTTATTCTCACTATGAGAAAAACGATAGGGTATCACATTCTGGTTTAAATTTTACAGAAGATATGAATAACACCGTTTTTAAACCCTAATTAACAGGGGAAAAGACCTCATATTTCATGCTTTTCGTAAAATCAAGAGAAAATAAGTCTCGTTCATTTTCATGGATTTACCTCTGATCACCGAGCAAATTTTACATTTGTTCACAAGTAATCGGAGATTAATGAAGCACTTTAACATTACAAATTGATACCAGCGACAATGATTTTTCTTGTTTTGTGCTATTTCACGTGGATTCCACCGGTCATATTAACCAATATGCAATTTTCCGAAGAGACTGCTGTCGACGAAAAGCCTCTTTCTCCAAATTAATTTACTGTTATTGTGCTGTATTAGATGATAATGAATCCCGAGGACAACTCATTAACTCTCCAACTCGAGTTTCCGAAAGAGGAGAGTAAGAGTTTCTTAAAAGCATTCTTGATTTCGATTCGGGGATCTCGTTCATTCGGAAACCTTTAAACAATGTTAAAATATGAATACCTCCCATAACCAGGGTGGACAACTCAACAGAAGTTAGCACAATGGGCATGACAAAACGACCTCTCTCTCTCTCCCTCCCTCGGCAGGTCAATTTATACATGCCATACTGTGATTCCTGCTTCCAGCACTATCTCGCTCGTAAACACGGGAAAACAGAACGAGGCTTCACAGCTGCATTTGCACATACCAAAGAATTGGTGACCAATACATCCCCCCCCCTTCGGAAAGACAACGAGCGCCTTGTTTGGGCAAAAGCCACTCCACAATGCTCGCCTCTGTGCACCTTCGCTGTACACACTGCGCGCGCTGTTCCGGCTCTAAATGCTGCTGAATTACTAAAACAGCCGGCTGACGGTTAATTTATGCCGGACAATTCATACACCAGCAAGGGACCAGGGGATAGAAGGGAGAGGAGAGGACCCAGTGCATAAATCCCGCTCCAATAGTCTGCAACTGATGCCGTTGGTGGAATTGCAGAATGCAGCTTGCATACCTCGATAGGAAGGTGAATTTATGCGAGTTGAAATTTCCATAGCGGAGTCCTTCACCATTAAAGCCGGCACAGAACCCCCTTTCCGATATTATGACTTACAGACACGATTTGAGACACGAGCTGTTAATGAAGAAATTGATTGCTGGCACGATCATTTGCATCCAGCATTCGAAACACGTTGTAGGGATTGATGTAACCACTGTTACTGGCAACACCTCTCTTGTGTGATGGTACAAGTAGTTTGAAAACATTCGGCAATCGGCTTTCCTCGATCCAAATACGCGTAATTTAATCAGCAACACAAAATGAGGTTTTTGAGTAAAATTGTAATAGATTTCAAGCATTTTAGCAATTCAATTAATTGAAACCAAACCTTTCAAAAATCCAATCAAGGTAATAATTAACAGCTAATCATCCAAACGTTTTCGCTGTAGTATCTAAATAGAATGAATGGATATTGATTTTAGAAATTTGTGGACTGAAGCAACTATATGCATTGTATTTTGATGGCTCGTAAACGTTAATATCAAATTTATATATTTCATATTTGTCAAGACTGAGACGTAAGAGAGACTGGAAAATACTAAACTCTAATACTAAAATTCATATACACAGAATTGTTTAGACACAATTAAAATAATTTAAAATTAGTAATGACTCTTTTTTTTTTTAAATTTCTTATCGCTTCTTGTAAATTTATGTATTTCGTTTTCCTCATGCCAAAAAACCTCATTTGAATTTAAAAAAAAGATTATATTACATTTTTAAGCTGTTTTTACACTTTACAACACTTTCCTAGTTTTCTAAAGTTACTGATACAATATAATTTCGGATGCTTAAATATGATGACGTATCGTGAAAGTTTTAAAAAAGGGCAAATATTAGTAATAACGTAAAAAAGAAAGGAGTATAATATACTGATTATAAACTATACAATCAGAAGAGTATGTGTCAATAAACTATACAACACTGGTGCGTGCGAACTAATTGTTTAATTTTGAAGAACGATTTTTTCAAACACATAAATCATCATCTGATCAAGGATCAAAATTACGTGGTGTTGTCCTCGGATCTTTCCCTTGATGATTGATCCCGAACGGTCGCCACTATCCTGTTGTGTTGCTCCAGTGCTACTTTAACTTACCTACCAAACATGTAAAACTTTAATCAGATAATGTATTTATTTTGTAATTGAAATTATTTTTGGTTATATTAAATAACAGCTTGATTACTATTGGTATCGAATAAAGTATGTTCCCTAGTAAGAGATTAAATAAAAGTGTTTGTACGTAGTAAAACAAATTCATTAAGTGTCATTAAAAAGTATTTGTGGTTGGCAGATCGACGGACTAGTAACCGGAGGGTTGCGAGTTCGAATCCAACCAAAGACAGTCGTGTACAAAGGGGGCTGGTGCATGTTAAATATGCCTCAAATGTCCTCACGTTGGCGTGGTGTGGAAGTTTGGGGAGTAAGGTGCAGCTCAGGTGTGACCTCGTCATCTTACCGTGGTTCATAATAACATGATGTTATCATTGAATCTTTCCCTTAGGGATTGATCCCGTACTGTTTCCACTAGCCCGTTGTGTTGTTACAGTACGACGTTAATTAAATACCTACTTAGCTAAAAGAGTAGTTAAACGCATAAAAACTGAAAGGATTTCAATACATAAGGAAGAAGGGAGGTATATGTGAACATACTTCGTGATGAAAAATTATAAATAAAATACATTTTGGAAAATCGATAATAGAAGGCAGCATATGTCCTTTCTGTTAAACTTTCAAATCAAAAAGTCATTTTAATATTCTTCTACAAAAAATGTTTTGTCAAGAACACTTGTTTTATTTTATAAATTTAAGCATGGTTTAATAAAAGAAAAAGAAATTAATCCCTGCATAAAATAATCTGACTATCAGTAAATTTATGCCAATTTTAAAATGCCAACTGTATTAAAAATACTTTTTTTTCAATAAGTTTAAGAATAAGAATTGAACTTCAGAGCGAGATTACTTGAGCTAATCTGAACTATTGAGTATCCATACATGTTATTAAATTATTATTATTATTATAACACAAAGCTAAATATTTGATGGAATACCTTGTGTTTTTGCATCATAATAAAAGAAAATGCATAATTTTTATTGAAACATTTATAATTTCTTTTCTCCGACGTATAAACGCGTACCATACTAAACATTCTCTGTTGTTTTTAAGAACCGCAAACTTTCTAAACTTAGACCATAGCCTACTACTTTCTTTACTAAAATCGAGATATTCGACTTTTGTTACCCTCGCACAGTTTTTTGTACAATTTACCTGCTACTAATAAATACAGATCTTTATTTGAAATAAATATTAATCATAAATTATTCAAACGGAATAGAAAATAAATAGTTGAAAATCTTATCTTTGATACGATTTGTCCATTGTTTTAATTAATTTCAACTTGACAGCTTGTCTTTAATGAAAGTTTTGTCAGTCAAATTTCTATTCATTCAAATCTTTAATGAATATAAAACTATATATGCATATTTTGTCTGTATCTATGCTCCTTCAAGTGCACAAGATCTTTCATAATGCTGTTTATGATTACTTACACTTAATATCATAACAGATACACGAATAAATATTAA
Organism: Metellina segmentata; assembly: GCA_947359465.1. Classification (NCBI taxonomy): domain Eukaryota; kingdom Metazoa; phylum Arthropoda; class Arachnida; order Araneae; family Tetragnathidae; genus Metellina; species Metellina segmentata. The sequence continues at coordinate 55,359,333 of OX375873.1, forward strand.
AGCATATTTTTTACTTCATTCTTAATACAGAGAATCTATAACATGTGACAAATAAAATAATTACTTAAATTTATAATTTCAAATAAAAATCTAACTTGTCTTTCAAAATGTTGTTTAATTTTAAGGATATATTTTTTTAAATTTTAAGTAGGTTATATTTAAACTCAGAAAAAGTACAAACCATCATGGTAAACAATTTATTTAATGAATTACTGACAAAACCATATAAAGTTTAGGAAAATTTAAAGGAAATTTGTTAAAACTTTTTAAAAATTCGCAAATAAAATAATAATCAATTTTTGTAGTATAACTTTGAAAAAGTGTTATTTACATCATTGTCGTTGATGTTATTTACGGTGAGGTACTTCTTGTTAAGGATTAACAAAATTATTTTAAAAAAAACAAAAAAAAAACACCATATTCCCCAGCTATATTTAGAATTATTTCACTTCCGTTTGAAAATTATTTGCTTTAAGTTTTAAAGAATATAATATGCATAAACTCGAACCGATTCGAAAATATTACATATCGTCGGTTTACTAGTGAGACATACTGTCAAAAATTTCAGATATGAGTGTTTTAGTTCTTCTAGACCGGGAATGTGGTGATCGGAAGCATATTAGTCAAGTGAGATCCACTAAGTCATGTTTTCCTTGCATGAAGATTATATTTTTTAAGAAGCGCACTTCGCAAGCACAGCATAGTACGTAGAATTTGTTCCCTTTCGTTTTCTTAGAACTACTTTTTTTATTAGTGTGCTTCACTTCTAAGTCGACAAAATTAAACTATTTAAATATGAGATCAAAGTTGCTTCGCCCGGGACATATTAACCACCTGCATTTCAAGATAGGGGGAGTGAAATTTCCTCGACAAAAAACCGTCCGCCGGTGTTGAGAGCGACAGAAGAGAAACGGATAGAATAGAAAAATCGGGATCAAAAGAAGGAAGGAGAAGAAAAAAAACCCACTGCTTTCCACCCCCCGGCGGCACAATCATCTGGTCCGCCTTCATTCGGGTCGTTATAGCAGCGGAGAAAATTCGTCTGTTCAGTTTCTTCTCCCCTCTTCTGGTTGTCAAATGCTGTCTCTTTCACCTGTCGTCGGTCGTCAAACATAAATGCCTTGATGTCGAAAACGTTCCGAGGACAAACTGCCGCGGTCTCCGTTCGAGCGCGTTTTCTGTACGGCACTTAATTCTGATCGATAAGCATTATTGAAACTGTCGCATTCCTTCAAGCCGCCCGCCTGAATCAAACTATAAATAAACAACCCAACTTTCACTCAAAAGAGATAGCCTCGAGATCACAGTGACCAGCGAACTCCTTCATATTTAATGAGCTCTCTTGCTTACTCAAAGTCTAACGCAGTGCTCAGAAATAAAGGCACGAGAAATGCCTCGCAATAAAAGAGGCCGCAATATGGTGAAAATCTGGAAGAGCAAGGAGAACATTGTTACATTAATGACTTGAGTGTAAACGCGAAAAGAATTATTGTAACTTTACTGAATTAAGATTGTGGCGTAAACCATTGACCATGGTCATTACGATCCAACACGTACGCCTTTTTAACGATGAAGGTCAATGTATTTCGATATTAAGTGGTTATATTCCATAAATGTACCTCATTTTCTCCAAATCTACAATATGGGAAAGTCCTTAGTCCTCAACTAATTTCACATCTGAAAGTATAGCTGAGTTTGTCAAGCGCTGTGTGAGCTATCTAGGGGAAACTGGTATTATTCCTTGGTTTTATAAGTTGGGTTTGAGGAATACTAATCAAAAGAAATTAAATAAGCAGGTGCTGAATGACATGTATGATTTTGTTCTTGTAACGGCTGATATAACATCTTGTAACGGCTGATTCTCTGTTTCATAAAGAATCACTTATTCGGAAACAAACTCACACGAAAGCAAATTGCAACAAAATAGTCAGTGCTAATGCATACAAATATAATGATATGATTGTGAGCGTTTGAAAAGTGCTCCTTAAATTTACTTCTTACTATGCGCGTGCAAAGGATACTAGCGTATTTGTGAAAGTTGTGTTTTGAATGTAATCGAGCACACGCTATGAAAGAAGTAATGAATGAGCACACGCTATGAAATAAGAACTATGAAATAAGTAACTATGTTTTTAATTATGCACGTTCAAACTGTAATCATGATACACAAAGTAATGAATAATTTTTTTAGAATTTGGAAGAATTGAAGGAGTGTTTCAAATCTAGTTCATCCGTATTCTTTGTAGTTTCGTATCGTTCTTAGTTTATTAATAATTATTTTGGGTTTAAATTTCTAACAAGTTTGTCTTGATGCACAATGTTACAAATACTCTGTTCACCCAAAAAGTGACTAAAGAATATCCATCTCCAGGTGAATTAGGAACCGACTCAAATCAACACGCAATATCTCAACAATGCTGTGAAAAATAAATGAATATAAATAAATATATTTCTACTTGAAATAACAGTAACGTATAGAACGTATATAAAGTATAAATTACATGAATTCAAAGAATATATAATGATGGCATTGAAAAATGGCATTTATCTAAAAGGGTCTTCTGATATTTTGAAGTAAATATTTTTACGTGTTCATTATCTAAATTCACACAACACATTCATCTAAACTTTTTAGATACATGTAAAACACAGAATAAACCAAATTGCCGTGCGTGAATTTTGTTGTTAGTCGCCAAAAATACACAAATTCCAATATTGGAACCAGATTAACTTTACTATTTTCAATGAAGCTGCACGATATTTGAACAACTAAGCAAATAGATTTCAATCTAAAATATATGTTGTTAAGCTTAAATGCTAACCACCGGTGGTTGTTTATTTATAGTACAAGGTCCAGATTTGATGTGACTATGCAAAAGGAATCGAACCATTAACCCTAAGTACATCTGTATTATTTGAAAAAAAAAGTGGTATTTCTCTCAAGTAAAATTGAATTCCTGAAAACGCGTTATAGTTTCAACAATAAAATTGAAATGGGATGGATACAAGAAGGAAGGACCCTGTTCATTATATGTAGTCAAATGAATAAAACCATTTAAATGTGATGGATGATAAAGGAGAACATATTAAATGCATCCACTTTCTATTCAAACAGTTATATGTAGCTTGTTTGCATCGAATTGAAGTTTATATTATATTCAGGAATCATTTCAAGTTATTATTTTCTGTTAGTTAAAAATTTCGAATTACATTTCCACGGTATTTTTGTCCATCACCTAACAGATAACTCAACTAGAAAACACTCGATAAAAACACACTACAAAACATAAGATATAACATCAGAAGTAATTACAGGAAACATCTGTATAATTCAGAACATAATGTAATTTTTAAATTTCTTTTAATTCAAAAGGCAAATGTTTAATGCTAAGTTCCTAATGTTTTGTTTGAGTTTCAAATTCATTTTTTTTTCTTCAAAATTTTATGATAGATTTCGATGTTTTTTTTAGAGAAATTTTACATACACTTTTTTCAAGACAAATGCGAATGTGGAGAAGGAATTCAAAGTGTTGACCACGTAATTTACGACTGCAAACTGTGAGAAAACACAAAAAAAGACCTTTTTCCCCGTGACCACAAAAAAGTAGAAAGAAAATTACTTTGGACAAGTAAAAAGTCAAGACTGTGGAGAAGGAATTCAAAGTGTTGACCACGTAATTTACGACTGCAACCTGTGAGAAAACATAAGAAAAGACCTTTTTCCCCGTGACCACAAAAAAGTAGAAACAAAATTACTTTGGACAAGTAAAAAGTCAAGACAAGGCTTAAAATCATAGCCAATCAACTTTTTAAAATAGGACTAGAAGATCTATCATAGCCCATCCCATGATAGTAAGTGTAATTGTATTGTAAAATTGAGAAACATAGATGGCAACGCATGTGCTGTGCGGAGTTGCTCGCAACCCAAAACTACACCGTATGCTTTAGAGCGGGACGGTTTGATGAATTAAAAATACACTTTTTTCAAGTCTTCTGACCATTACTTTTTTTTAACAGAATTCATTTAGTAAGCCACTGTTAAGCAAAAAAGTTTTCAGTTCTCAATATAAATTGATCGAAAATACATAAAACTCTCTCATGCAGGATTTAAGAAAAAAAAAATCTTACCCCTCTTTTTTTTTTGCTAATTCTGACTTCCTCCTCCATTTGATGCATACTTTGCATTTTTTTCATCCTGTGAAAGAAAATTGGGTATTTTAAGTTATAAAAGCGATTATTCGCGGGAAGATCTACTGGATTGACATGAAAAAGGATTTAAAATATAACATTAGGCTATTTAAAATTAATGATTGTAAATAAACACGTAAAAGATAGAGTTTATATTTAAGTTTATTTGAAGACCGCGCAATGATACAATAATTTGATTTTCTCATCTGAAAAGTTTATTCCGTGAAAAGGTGCCTTTGATTGCAAAATGGAATCCAAGTTAAATAAAAAGGTATCACAGATATAAAATAAAAATAACATTATTAAAGAAGTGGAAAATAAGTGTGTTCGAGGTTCAGCTTTTAATCCAATTTTGCAATGAAAAAATGCGAACGGAATGAATAAATATATTTTCACTCAACTTGTGAAAGAAATTAAAACGTAAAAAATAGATAACAATTAAAATATACTTTCAATTAAAATAATTGCTTTTACAGTACATAATTTTTAAGCCAGTCACAATGTACTTCTAAAATAAAGGCAAATTTAACTGATCACATTTTTAAAGGCAGTTGGTATAATACAAGATGCAAAATCACAAGACTGAGTCAATTTTCTTCAATATAATACGTTAAAACAGTTCATACTTTTGGGGTTTTATTTCATTGAAAGAGCTTTTTTCTGATCCGAAATGCGATAGATACATGTTTGTTAATGTTGTGAGAAACGGAGCATTTTTTTAACTCGGAACAATAGTCTTTTATCAGAATGTTTTATGATTAATACGATTTTACCAAGAAAATTCATTTACAGTCTTATTGGTTAAATTAAATTAAATATATGGAAAAAAATAACAACATAATGTTAAATAAACATGTTCAATTATTAAGGTGTCACGTGGAGGAAAAATCGGAACATTCAATTTACTTTTAGGTAATCAGATTGAAGTCACATAAAACATGAAAGAAAAATAGGTACTTTAAGATTAATTTACTAAAAAGAAAAGGTTGAGATGTTTACCCCCCCCCCCCGCAATGAAGTATCACATAAAAAATATTGCGTTATGTTAAATTGAATCTTATTCCATGCAGTAAAAATTAAGTATCTATTGCTGGCTAGATTTTTAGAAATGAACCATTATTATGATTCAAAAAGTTTAAAAGTTCCATAGCATGGGAAAATAAACAGTTCGTTTTAAATATAGTGTGGAATTGAAAATTGAAACGACTGTAGCTTAGTACAACTTGGAAGAAAAAGCATGAAAAAAAGAAACCTTTATGCTATAAGCATGATGATTGAATAGATAAAAGTAAGTACATAGTTTTTTCAAAAACATGTAATAATGTATTTGATGGAGTTAAAATATGAATTCATCTTATAATGAAAATATTCATATTGCATTTTCTAATAATAAGAACCTCAAACAAGCAAGTAATCTAACAATTACAAAAATTAGTTTGAACTATTTACTTTGGTGAGAGTAAATTTCATTCACAGCAATATTCAGGCATCAAAGTACAGAGTGTCCTAAAAGTTCCCGTACTCGAACTTTAAAAAAAAAAAATTATTAACCGTGTTTTTTTTAACTATTGAATTTTATCGTCTGCTTATAGTTTTATCGACTCTTTAATTTTTATCATTTGATTTTCTTCGCATTCAAGTTGTGCGATAGTAGAGTTCCACGTCATTTTGTTCATTGCAAGATGAATTTATCACGCATTCAGAGAATTGCGCTGTTTCAGGCCTATTTTGAATGTAAATCACATGAAAGATGTAAATAATTTTGGCGACATAAATATCCAAATGATGCAATACCGAGTAAAAATACGCTATATCAACTTATTCAACAATTTGTTGCATTATTAGAAGTGAATGAATGAGACTCTTGGTTCCAACAAAACGTTGCAACCTGCCATACAAGTTATGAAACCATGGGCATGCTTCAAGATCTTTTGCCGATCGACTCATCTCAAGAAATCTTTGGCCACCTCGTTCTCTGATCTACGCATCCCTGACTTTTTTTCTGCGGAGGTATTTAAAGAACAAATTTTATGAAGATAATCAACAAACAATAGGTGATCTGAAAATTGCTATTGCTCAAAAGATACAAGAAGTCACTCCTAGCATCTTGAAACGTGTTTCTAAAAATATGCGCAAACATCCTCAGCTTTGCCTCCAAGAAAAAGGCGGAAATTTTGAACATCTATTATAAATGTATGCTCGAATTTTTTTCCTACGTTAGGTTAAAAGTGCTTTTTACCATTGGCATAAAAATAATTGTTTTAAAGTTTGTTGTTTTTGTATAATAAATTCACGAATCGTCAGAACGGGAACTTTTAGGACACCCTGTATATGATAATTATGATAAACATTTAATTCAATGCAAATATATTTTACTTGTGATCATTGTACCATAACTCAACGATTTAATCAAATTGAATTTTTAATCTGGTTATGAATTTGATCATAATGGCAATTAAATTCCTAAAAAAACTGTACGCAAATTTTCACACTAACAAACTTATTTAAAACAACTTAGAAAAGTAATTATGAATGAACGTTTTATAAAGATTTATAAGCCAATAAAATTGATTGCGATGGTTTTGTAACACACATACGTAGCAGTATCTGCAAAGTTTTAAAATAAAATATTAAGACATCTGTATGAATGAAATCGTGAGGTTTTGAAAAATACGATCTTTCTAACAAAAACAAAAATAAACAAATTTAGCAGCATTACATTGGTGTATGATATTTGAGCACATTTGAAACGATCAAATGGTAAATTGTAAATTTAATTAAATTATTTTATGTGAAATGCGTAAATATAATTCCGTAAAATTAAAATATTACTTCAATATCCTTCACGCAATGAAAATATCGTTTGTTCTACTTGATAGCGGTATACATATGTGTAAATTTTCTTTTTATGTCATTAATTCCAATTAAATATCTTAAGAATATGTTCCATTTGTGCGATAGTAGAAGGGAGAATATTCCGTCTTCAACATATGTTTTGTTATATTTTTCTAACACACGAAAACAAACTCGTTTACTTTAACGCCATAGGAACTCATTTATGTTTTTATGATAAAAGTTTATAATTCAACCAATGAAATTTCGGTTCAGATTCATATTCATTTAACATAGAAAGAGATAAATAGACATAAATATATAGGTACATAAAAAATATTCTAATTTTGTCTTGAAATAAAAGTATCCTTTTTTTCAATACGAAATATCTGTTAAAGTAAATGTAATAAAAATAATTTAAAAAATTAAAAATATATTGGTAATATTCAGCATCTAATAAGGTAAAAATCATCTAAATATTATAAAGTAAAAAAATCTCAGTCAAAAAATTAAAAATAATAAAAATTTAGCTCTAAAAATGCCAGGAGAAAATAGACTCAGTCAGTTTTTCTTCTCCACTCGTTATAACAGATTGCTGAAAAAATTAATTTAATTAAGATTCAATTGTAAAAAATGTTGAAGAAAAGATTGTTATATTTACTTAAAAAGTTCCTTCCCACCCAACGCAGAAAAGATAATATCCTTCCATGATCTTTTCTCCTTAATCACAAAAAGGATTCTTTTATTAAAGATTCTATTAAAAATCAAATTTTTGAAAGCTCAATGAAATGAGTTTCATTCAATTTCTCCGCGATCTTTCGGTCTTTAAAGGGATGTAAAATATCATCGATTGAAAAGTTTCTTACTGTCATATGGGATTGCGCACATAAGCTAGTTTCAATCTAAACTTCTAAAATAAACATTCCCTGCTTCAGTCAAAGTAAAACTGCCGGGTTTTATTTTCGAATATTTTCGGATTTAAATCAGAACTAAACTTTATGCGTTTCGCTATATGTATTACAGTGAAAACCTATAAATAACCTTTGCATTAAACGTTATATTACTCTCTTTCTGCAAATTTCTAATCAACGAAATGTGAATTAAAAGTAAAAGTAATTTCACTCTTCACCAACTCCACATATGAAGTTGTTAGGCATTTATTTGAGAGCCTTCGTTGTTTACAGCAGGTACCCAAAGGTCATATCTAGTTTTAAAGAAATCATTTTCATTTAACTCTTCTTTCTTACATCACAAAGAGCATAGCAAGGTTAATATTACTCTTTTAACATAAGTCTTGAGTTTAAAATTTGTCTCCCCCCTCCCACCAAGTATGTTGAAGAAATATTTTCAATACCTACTTTACTACATCTCAGTTGCTTTTTTATTAAAGAAACCCCATTACACATAAAAATTTCTACCAGAGAAAATATTCATGTTTAATATTAATGCGGTCATACAAAGTATACACATAGTTTTATGTGAAGTGTTTGTTTTACTCTTACCTACTTTAAAGTACCTTTAAGTTTTTTATGTACAATTGCGCTGAAAATATAATTGAATAAACCCTTTCTGGTTTATTAGTGTATGCTATTGTATTGTACAAGAAAGAATGAATTATATTCCTCATTGTTTGCTTCTTGTACCACGCCTTTGTAGTAAGATTATTTGAGACTTCCATTTGTAGAATTACAAAATATTCATTCAGTAAAGAGAAAAAGAACATTAATAGATTTAAAACTTTTAAACACATGACTTCCCAACATTCATGATACTTACTCATAACAAAATGGTACGAGGTAATAAATAACAGTTAATAGTAGAAAAGATGATTTTCTATTGATATTTATTACCAATTTTGTATCTATTTAAAAATCTTATCTGTTTGTCATAAGTTTATGTATTCGTATAATAGTTTAATTAAAAAATAAGACAGTACTAAAATAAAATAGTTTAAAATATTACATAATATAAAGTCAAACTTTAATAAAATAATCTTATTTTAGAGGTTTAACGTCAATCTACAGGAGTGGAACACGTTTAAAAAAAAGAGTTATTGACAATGGATGTTATCACATCAGTCAAACTAATTGTCCTGATTGTCTACTATTATCATTCCATTTACAAAATATTAACAAGCAAATTAGGTACTCGAAACTTTTGTGCCAGATTGCTGAAAATGCCAGTATATGGCCTCGTAGTTTATTTTAATGGAAAGATGTATCGAAGTTTTCAATAGTATACATATTTAGAGATTTAAAGTGTATTTTATACTCTTTTTAATGAGATGAATTTTCTGCGAAACAGTTTTTCTCAATTAAAACGAATATATATATATACTAGCAAAATACCCGACCTTACTCGGTTTGAATTCGTTTACTCTAGATTGAAGAGATAATCAAAATATATAATGACTTACGTTTTTTGTAGAATAAAAATTTATTTTAACACCTTTCGCCATCTTTATATTTTCTACAACTTACTTTGGACACAAATCCTACACATGCATATCCATTCATGTAATACATTTCACATACATCGCACAGTTGCTGTATGACAAAGCTACAAAAAGACGAAAGGTGATACTAAGGTTACTACTATAAAAGACGATTTATAGGAAGATTTGGAATTCCCTTTCTTAAGTTCTTTTCATGTGCAACTCAATTAATTAAAATTACGATTTACGGCGAGTGCTCTCGCACTCATAGTCAACAAAACAATATTTTTTTTACTTGTGGCACTCTTGCCTCCGGTATGCGACATTGTAAAATTTTGCAATCTTCTCCTGTCATTACTACAACGAATTTTTTAATGTAGGAAAAAGTTATAGTTTGGATTTTTAAACATTATTATTCTTTCAATAACGACATTATTCTTTAAATAACGGCATTATTGTTTAAATAACGGCATTATTCTTTAAATAACGGCATTATTCTTTAAATAACGGCATTATTCTTTAAATAACGGCATTATTCTTTAAATAACGGCATTATTCTTTAAATAACGGCATTATTCTTTCAATAACGGCATTATTCTTTCAATAACGGCATTATTCTTTGAATAACGGCATTATTCTTTGAATAACGGCATTATTCTTTCAATAATGGCATAACTACACTTAAAATTTACTGAAAATTTATACTGACTTACCTAACATTTTTAAGTCTAATACTTTGTGGTGCTGTTGCGTGTGATGAGAAGGAAAACACATTTATTAAAATAATAAATATTTAAAACAGGAAACAGCGAAGTAAAACAAAATAAAAGATGTCGCAAAAAATTGTTCTAAAGATATTAATTTGTGATTCAATTTTATCTCTTGATCTCGCACAGTTGCCACAACTTACAACTAAAAGTGTATAAAATTTAGACATGTGAAATTAATTCAGAGCGAAAGAACCAGAAAAAATATCACTGCTCGCGCGATCTTGTTCATTCTCGTTTCATTGAAAAATATCGTCTGTCCCAAATATTCGGAAATCGTTTTCACTGCGCAAATAATAAAAATAAGACTCGAAATAAATGAAGTATCAGAAATGAAATTCCATAAAAAAAAAAATAATAATTTTTTGAAGAATAATTACTTTTTCAGCAGTACTGGTAAAGCAATCGAAGTAATCGTAATATTCAATAGACATTCCAATTTTTCCAAAACTACCAAATTATGGTTGATTTGAGTATACTTACTCAGGTGTTTTAGCATGAAACTCAACTAAATATAACAATAAAGAAATGTTTAATATTGCATTCACTAAACTAATAGATAATGTATAAAATAAAATACAATGCAATCAAATATCTGGAATACAATTCATGTGATGTCTACACAAACACACAAACACAAAATCGAGCATAGAACAGAAAGACGGACAGACAGACTTTCGCAACCAATGCCACTCACTAAATGAAGATAAGTACTCACTGTATGCAAATTTTCATGAAAATATCTCAAACCGCGTGGACGTGTATAGGGCACAACATACAGACAGACAGACAGACACCAAACGAGAAAAAGGCGGATTCGGCATCAGAAGGGTCCAAAACGGATAGAAAACTTGAAATGGGTCGAAAATATTGAATGTACAAACAAACACTCCATTCTTATTTATATATATATATATATATATATATATATATATATATATATATATATATATATATATATATATATATATATATATATATATATATATATATATATATATATATATATATATATATATATATATATATATATATATATATATATATATATATTAATAATATTTAAAAGTGTCGCATATTTTCTTGTTAGATATTATTACCCAAAAGCTTTTGTGAAAGACTAGCAAATTTTAAACAGATTTAATAGTTATTAAACTATTTACAAATGTTTTTTGACATAGAATAGTTTTAATAAAAATTATCTATGGAATAAGGCTTACGTTAAGTCGATTTTTTTAATATCAAAGTAAATTTGAACCAATTTTTTAATATGTAATTTGAATATAAACTAGATTTTAATGCTAATAGAAAATTAAATTCTATCATACTATTTTTATAAAAGTATTTGATTAAAGCTAAAGAGTAATTAAAATATTCAAATTTCAAAAAGTAGTAAGAATTGAAAAAACTTATTGGCTGATATAAAGTTAATTTTTTTAAATGATTTTGCAATGAACGAAAATGGTTTTCCTCAAATGTAGTTATATGTTGTGAATGATAAGATATCCACAATGTCGCATATATTACGACCCTTTTGATATCCATAAGCTGAAATAATGTATAGAATTGATTCTAACCTATATGTATACTCTCTGAAATCACTAAATGCCTTAAAAGATATCTTTTTGAAAATGAATCGCGGCATAGATGAAATTGAGTAGATATGTGGGAATTTAATTTACTACAAATAAAACTTTATTCTAAAACTTCTCCAAAATCTTATCAGAGTGCTATTTATGATAGATTATTAAAAAATATATTCATATAAATATTGAACATCCGGTTGAAAGGGTGAATGTTATTACTATCTTTTCTAGAGTAATACAAAAAATTGTAATTCTATTTAATTTTACAACCGTTCCATTTTTCGGCCTCTCCAACCTTTCCATTGAATTTTAAGGAGTTAAATGTAAATGCTACGTACTAAAAAAATTGTTTTTGTTGTGAAGGCTAGTTCATAAAACTTATTCATATTGCAACCATGTTCGATTCATAACAATTTCATTTTCAAATAGGACAATACGATGCACATAATAATACATAAGCTATACACATATGGTAGTTAGGTAGATATTTAATTACTGTCACACTGGAGAACTAAAGGTTACTCCAAACATAATTATAGCAAAACATGTATTAGTGTTAGTCCTGGCACATTCCTTGTTAGTGGTAAATTTCACAAATGTGTACCTGGTGATGAGAAATTATTGGAAAATATGTATAGTTTAAGACGTATGTCAATAGATGTAGCTTGCCTAAAGTTTGGTAGCTTAAGTCACCAAGATTGATTCCAACCAGGTATTGGGAAGACTTTTAGCATTCTTTCTCTCATATTAACAGAGGCTGTTAACTTCAACGATTGAAACTGTTCATTGTCAACAAACGCACAGTTATTTGCAAAAATTTACAAGAAAACAAAATGCTTTCCTTTTGAAAAACGATCAATCGTTTTTTGGTTGCACATTAGATGGTTGATTTTTTACAGAAAGGAGAATCATGAATAGATTATCAAATTAATTTGTTACCAATATGTTATAATCATTGGTCATGTTAATGAAATAATAATTATGAAGCTTATTTACAACGGATTATATAAGAGTAATTTATGAAGTAAAATATTGGGTGTAAGCGGTTAATGATGTGGAAAATTTTGCAATTAGGACTAATTAAATATATTTTCTATTCAATCAAATGGTATTTGTAATTTGACAATTGTGAAAGCTTTCATTCCGTATGTTTAAAGTGCTAAAATCTGAATAAATAGTAAAATAAATGAAATATAGAAAATATGAACCTTCTATATTTATTTTATCATTATTATTATTTAATATTATTTAAAAAATTGCAATATAGGCGTCTCATAAAGTTGTGTGCGTAGTATAAAAATTAAAATACGAATTTCAACCTTGTTTTGGTAAGAAACTGAAGTATTTCATACTTACGAACACATTACAAAATAAAATCTAGATGTTTGGTCAGATTTTATTCTGCAAGGAGACAACATTTAGATGGATAACAATCAGTATAAAAATATTACAAGCTGCACCAAACACGACATGCAACGTCAAGTAATAGACATCACACACTTGGAAATGTTTATTGATACAGAAAGGTGAAATACACACAGAGTAGGTCACATGTATGTAACCTGCGCCCACCTACAACTCTCAAATAAAATTTAAAAAACAAAACACTATTTGACATTATACATACACATTTAAAATAAAGATTATGTCATGCACAAATACGACTAATATTACTTAATAGCCTAACGTTACGATCAGAATCCTGGGACCTGTTTAAAATGTTCGACTGCTTTGAAATTCCACTAAGATATGAATTATGTGATACAAACAAATTAATGGAAAAAAGCTGATATAAATTCAGACATTATTTTCAAGTGCGCCAATGTGAGGGCGACGCTTCCTTAGAGGCAGAAACCTTGCAGGATCTCATTAAAAAATTCTGGAAAAAACTGCCCATTCATTCCAGTTCGATTAAAATGTAAACTGTGTTAAAGGTTAAGCGAGCTGAGGTAAGTTCCAAAGAAAACATACGGGCCATCTCGAAATTGAAAGGGAAACAGATTCTTCAATGTCAAAAGAGTTTTATTCAAGAAGCCGTTTTAAAAGAGGCTCCCGGCGATTCTTGCGCACCCTTTCTCCTGGATCCTCTCTCTCCTCTTTTCTCGATACACGGTTGAATTTTTTCAGACACGGCGTAGGGATGCCAGGAGAAAGGAGACTGATGCAAAGCATGAAATAAAATTTTATATTCAAAAACATTTGTGGACCCCTCTTCTACTCCGGGTTTTGTGTACAAAAATTTCCGAATAGAACTTCTACTTCTCATATTTTATTTCCCCTGTCCTCTAACGTGAAGTTGAGTGTTCGACGAAATTAAATGTGCTCACTCCATTTTCAAAATTATGACTCCCCTTTTTTATTAATTTTACGCTTAAGAAAACTACTGTGGAGTAATAGAAGGGACGTTTTGTTTTTGAATGCTTATGCTCGTATTATATAAATAAATAATAAAAACTTCGACAACGGTACAAAGTGAAATTTTGTAGAAAATTTTGCAATTAACTTCCTTAGTGAAACAAAATATTATATTGTGTTTTTGAGTAATATTTTGGAATTTCCCGTTCTGACGTGAGTATCAATTTAAATTCATTCTTTAAAGATAATGCATTGGATCCTAATCACACAGAATGATGAGAACATTAAATAAAAAATATTTTAATTTGTAAAGTTTAATCGAAATACTTGTATTTTATTAGTTTAGGATGATCCCTAACAATCACTATAATCAAAATTTAAGTTAAAATTATACACACATGCATGCAATTATAAATTTAAAAAAAGCTAACACCATTTTTTAAGAAAAGCTTCATAATATGTAAGCATATAGTGCAAAGTGAAAGAAATATAGTGTACATAACATATTCGTTCTTTCATTAATATGTAGATGAGATACGATTTTTTAATCTTTATCCAATTATTTTCTATCCAATGTTTTGTGCATACAAGTTGGATAAAACTCTTAAGAAATAAAATGTTTCATATTTTAATTACTTTATAAAGTGCAAAAATAATGCATTTAATTTGAATTTTGCACAGAAAATAATTCTTAAACTGTGCCAAGAGGGTTGTAATATTTATATAAACAGTACACATTCTTATTGTTCAGGAACTTATGTTTAAGCTGAATTCAAGTTTTAATTACAAAAATATATTACACACTATGCACTACGTACTACTGTAATTTTGCATAAAAGTTTAAAGTTTTATGTTATTTAAAAGTTTAAGTTTAATCGCCTATGGTATATGTGTAGTGTATATATAGTACCTTGCATACGAATTTTAACATACCTTAGTAAAATTTCTAATGTATTGCAAGTATGACCATGTTGAAAATAAATCATTTTTCTTTTTTTAGTGAAATAATTTTACAATCACGGCTATTTATTACATAGTAGTCTTGGTCTTAAAAGTAGATAAAAAAATATTTAAACAGATGTGGAAATTACAAAACACATACTGGTGTACAGTGTTTTAAAGCATTAAATTAACTAATGAAACAGAATGAATGGAGTGGACATAGACATCTTTTAAAACAAAATACTAATATCGACAAACTAGCCCCGATTTCAGATTACCAGAGATCGCGCAACATCTAATACCAAGAACAAAATACTGAAACATTAGAATAACGTGATAAAATATGAATTTAATTTAAAACATTTTAAACTTACTTTCTCATGGATATAGTGGATATAAACTCTCTTTTAAAAATTAAGAATTATTTTAAACTTTAATTGCGCAGGGTTATCAAAATTAATGGAAGAAGTTTCAATTCATTTTACCAAAATATTCAACATGTAATATCTTTAATTCATCGAAAAATTAATTTCGTATTGGGAATAAAATAAAATTGTGTAATCTGGCTTAAAAGAAGAGAAAATTTCTACAGTTTTTAAAGAAATACTCTTTTACGTCCATTAAATTCTTCTTATGATTCATTAAATTATTCCCGGCTTTAAATGGAAATAACTTTAACTTATTACAATTCAAAGCATGGGTAACGGAATAGGACAAATACTGAGGATTTCTATTTCTATTTTTCCTCTCATTTAACACCATGGAAATTTTAATTATTTTAAGTTTTCATTTCACGTTTGAAGCTTTTTAAATGCAATCAATAAATTAAATAAAACATATTTTAATTAGGAAAATTTCAAGCAAGAAAAGAGTGCGATGGAACAAGACAAACAAAATGTCAAAATATCGACAAAGAAAAGAGAAGTACCAATCTCTGAGAATTGAATATAATGAAAAATCTAGTTTTTTTCCTTACAGGATACACGAATATATTAACTAACTAAATCCACATATAGAATGGATAAGTTGAAAAAATATTTTATTAAATAATAAGTGAGTGATGGAACGGGACACATCAAGTGTAGGAATGGGACATTCTCAATACACAAGAGTGAAATTTCCAATTTTACATTGAAATACGTTTGATCCGTACCTTGTTATAAGCAATGGCAAAGCAAAAAATAATACTGATTTAAATAAAGATAGTTATATTTATGCATAAGGATTAGATATGAATGAATTTTTACTCTAGTTGACTGAAATCCGATACTGTTGACAGTTATCCTTTTTGAGGAGTAGCACGTTTTGGTAGCCAGGGTGAATAATTTAACTTAAAACGAAACTAGCAGGCCATTGTTACTTTTCTCATTGGTAAGATTAAAAATTCATTCCTATTATAAACTGAAATAATTTTTAGTACAAATTGATTTGGCATCGTTATATGCTCAAAGTGTGCAAGTATAAATTATATTGCACTATTTTGAGGCACCTTTCATACACGAGAAGAATATTATTTGTTTAACATCATCGCTTGTTAACTCATTGAATTTTCTAACATATATATATATATATATATATATATATATATATATATATATATATATATATATATATATATATATATATATATATATATATATCGCACCCCGGCAAGAAAAGTGACGCAGCTCAAAATTGCAGAATTTGAGAAGCATCAACTTAAAGGATACTATAAATCTTATATTAAAATAATATAAGCTTCTTTTAAATTTTAGGTAAGAATTTATCGTGGTAACTTCTATTATATTCTATAGAATAGTAATATAACACGCTGGGGCACCTCTTACATATTTTTCAATGGCATAACATCAAAAATTTTATTTTTTTAATTGTATCACTTTTCTTTCCGGGGTGCGATATATAGTTAATTGCTACTGCATAATGAGCTTAATATTTATTAGGTAGTGATGAACACTGTGAATTATACTTTCGACAAAGCCACCTTGTTTGTGATACATTTCCTCTTTAGTGTGAACTTAGTTTTGGAGGGAGGAAAAAACTGTTGAATGGTTTACATCAGTTACTATGTTTACTATTTAACATAAAACTTGGCGCTTTGCACACACCCAGCTCACCATCTATACTACTTTTACTAACTTATGCAGCAAAAGTTCATTCTAAATCCAATTCAGTTTCTTCCGAAGTAAATGCTATGCTTTACAAAGTACCCATGATAGAATTCTGAAACACTTTCACCCTAAAATAAGCTCATGGCTCATAGTGGTGAATGTTTTCTTCGGACTTTTCAGCAAATTAACCAAGAAAACATTTACAGAATACTTACCTTATTGTTGTAAAACTTAAAGTAAAGACTTTTTTCAGCTACTTCTGTGAGTATAAACATTTGTTGTTATTTTAATTTGATGTACGGAAGAGATGACAATAAATACTTAATAGTCTTAAACATTTATTTTGGCTTTTATTGAGTTTCGTTTTTGTAGGTGTAGAAAACAATGCAGTTCAAGTTTATAAGCATTTCCTTTGGATAGTTTGAAGTTTCTATCAGTAATTTAAAAAAGGTTTATCTTCTTTAAAGCAGTTTTTGAACTTTTCTTAGACTTCCCAACCCCAGATTGTGTATTCTTCCTTTCTAATTTTATATTCCTCAGCATTTTTTTAAATATTTTCCTCCTTTATCTTTCTACAATTATTTTCCTACATTTAATTTTGTTTTTGTTTTGAAACAGAAACAAAAGTGTGAAACGAAAAAAAACAAAAATCCAAGATTTGCCTGTGACAAAACGTGGTATTATTTCAAAAATTAATAAATAATCAAATTTTACAACAAAATATTTTTTATTTCTGTTATAAATGCAACTTATATTTTAAAACAGGAAACAATAACATCGCTGAATTATATATATTTAATCAATAAAATTGAAAAGTTTATGTTGTGTGTCGGAACCAGACACACTTAATACCTCTACAGATAAACTCTTCAAAAAAGTATTATTTTTTTTATGTAAGAAAGTTAATGGGATTACTCACATGTGAAAATAGTTATTAAGAGGTTCAAAACAATTTTTAAAACCGTAGGACAATAAGCAACCTGCGTGAGAAGTAAAAATTACTAATTGCATAAACATCGCAACAGAACATGTGGTCACATGAAATATTGCCAGATGTGATTTTATAAATTTAATCAACTATTGTTTTATTTTTGCCCCTAAATTTATAACACTAACACAATTTTTAAAAAAAATGGTAGGTTGGTGTTTTTGTGGAAGCGCTTACATAGTCAAATTAGTAATGTATGATGATACAATTTGCGTTGTAAAAATCTAAATAATATTACTTTTACAATTTATACATTGTGTTTTTGTGATACCTTTTTATACATCCATCGAATTCGGCACATCATACTGAAATAATTGAATACATAAAACATCACTTTAGAAATAGAAATTTAGTGTACACCAAAAGTCTTCATATGGTTTCATTTGTTTTTATTATACTATTTCAGAATCTTAACTTGCATTATTTTATACATTACGTTTATGCTTTTCATTTTTCTTTCTGATAGTTTGGGGATAGCAATAAAATGGGTGGTCTATAAACACACACATTTCAAATGCTTGAGTGAATTACAAACACTACATCTCAGCCTGGTCAAATTTTGCAACATTTTTAATGTAAAGTCAAATTAATCTTAACAAAGAAACTTACGATAAACTTGCAAAGATGCTTGAAAAGAATACAAAGTTTTTTCCTGTTGACACCGAGTATTATAACTTTTGGAATGCTATTTTATAAAATAAAATTTTAGAACTATTCTTATACCTCAATAAAATAGTAATAAAATGTGGGAATATCTTTCATGGAAAAGAATCTATGAAATTACGGAAAAAAAAACAATTTGCTATTGATCTTTGATGAAGCAATTATTTTAATAACATTATGATTAAGCAGAAGTATAACTAATGCTTTACTACGTATACATCGAAATGTTTTTGTGAGCTGAGTGAACGAAAAAATGTTTTATTAATCACTGTTAATGTTCATTGAATTGAAAATCGAAAAAGCAAAACACACTATATATATTACATTACCAATATATATCCCTATCTTTCTTTCTAAATGCATTACACAAACGCTTATTCACGAAGTTTCAACCTTATGACGTTATTGTTTCCAATCAATCTCCTGAGTTGCAAATAAAACATAGGGAAATGCATTTGCGTCAGAACAGTTCTTACCAAAGTATTCTTTTGGTGGAAATTTTCAATTTGAAATGCTGCTCTTCCATCACTTAAGAGTTCGTAGTTAGAAATTACAAGAGAAAAGTGCATTTATATAGACACATAAAAGACAGAGAATGATACATAATCGCTACAAAGAAAGGAATTGTAGTCATAATGTAATCTTTTTTCACCGCCTGTAAATTTTACAGACACAAAAGGAAAATTTCATCCGCCATCTATCGTCTTTTTTAAATCTTTTGTATTTCCGCCATTATCATTTATTTCCTACTTGTTCCTTTCTTCCGAGCATCCATTATTTTCTTATGTGTTCCCCCTCCATTTAGAGGGTTCTCTCCCTACATCGAAGCGCCTTCGTTCGCTCTCCATGATTACAATAATTTATTATTAAAATTTACAGATATTTATTCCCCGAATGCAAAAACTATAAATTGTTAGTCTATATTTATTTGATGCCAAAGTGGCAGTAAATATCTAATCGTTCTTATAACAGGACGTAATATATATTTAGATACATTGCATTAGTTTAAGAAATATCTTTTTCCAATGCCTGGTCAATTTAATACTCATCATGGCACAGGCTACTTTTGCTCGATTTCCTATTGCAATCGAACTGATGTAATGTTCGATGAATATTTTACTTACTTCTCTGAGGGGTTTGGGGTCGTCGTGGCTCAGTGGGTATGTTTATTGCACTAGCAACATGCAAGGGTGGCACAGGTTCGATTCATCCCTCGGTGCATTTCTATCTACTCTATCAATAATATTTTCCTTGTGTGTGTCTATTACTTGATACTGTCTGTCTTGTGCATGCTGACCTAGACTCAATGGCACTCGCCCTTAAATACAATATGGCCCGTGTGCCATAAAATTCAACCAGAGATTACCTCTGAGGGCTTCACACGCATATATCCGTTCAGCAATCAACACTTCTTCCTTGCATGAGTTTTAATCAGTTTTGACCAATAGAATCTCGTTTCGGATTCTTTCAACCAATAGATGTGGTTATTTAGCCATTGTGTGTTGTGAGAAAATAACAACACTCAAATACCATGACTCTCAGTTGGTCAAAGTCTTCTTTGATTGTTTTCAGACATTTATACCCAAATGTTTTCGTGCATAGTTTGACGAAACTGTTTTCCGATTATTAACTAGCTTCAGAATATATTTTTGATGGTTTTTAACATTCTAAGTATTTTGGAAAGGTCTGGATCTCCATTTCTAACACCTTTAAATTATTTTACCTTAAATGTGTGTTGCACTACGCATCAGGCCTTTTTAGGGTTTCCAGCCCTTTTAAAACAATAGACAAATATTAATATACTATCTATATATAACCTATGTTCTATATATAATCTATACTTTTTATATATCTAAATTAATTTTAAATCATAAACGTAGTAGGCAATCCACTGGAAGGACAAACCTCCACGTGTTCTAGTAATAGACTAAACTGGTGAGTTATTGTATTTTTAGGCAAACTTTGATTTTAAATTTGAAGATAGATATTTCATGATGATTAAGTGTTTGGCTATTTGTTTGGAGTTGCTTATATATAAAAAATGAGCCTGTATCCAGTATTTGGAAAGATTGTCAATTAATGGAAAAGGTGAGGATAAATGTAGAAGCAATGAAATTTTTAGTAAAGTACAAACATCAAGCAGTAAAATGCATTCCGAAGCATCTTCTGTTTGTCCTGCAGTCTATTCTAGATCATATACTAGTGAATACCCTAGTGAATTCTACCTCAAAAGAATGGTTTAAAATGGAAGAGATTGTGCCATGCAGATGCACTGAAAAGGTAGTTATTTTATTGGGAAAGAAAGGACACGATGAGAAAAGATTAAGAGGAAAAAAGAATCTAGGCAGATTATCTCAAACCAAATAAGAAAATAATTTCGAACTGATAGTGGAAAAAGAAGAAAGACTTTATTGGCGAAGGTAATGAATTTGTGGAAAATGTGGAAGTAACTGGCAAAATAAAAGCGAATAAAGTAATAGACAAAGTAAATAATGATGTGAAGTAAATATTATATAAAGTAAGTATGATGGCTACTGCAAACAAAAATAAAATGCATTCCAAAAAGACATGCCTAGCAGTTTGGATTGGATGATTTTTGTCTGATAACAATGAAAATGTCGAATTTGTGTGCGTTGCTTTTTTGAAGGAACAGATGAAGTTTGCAGTGATTGACTCACGTTTCTGTTATGATTAATTCAAAAGAATTATCTAATATGATTTCAACAGATATTTACTTGTTTAATATCAGTTTGTCATGTATTTCAACTAGCTTACTTGCTTAATATTAGTAATAATCACTGTTATCACGTTTACTTGATTAATATTTGTTACAAGTTTGTTCTTTTATTAGTTTTGCTTAGAATTTCATGTAAGAATGTTTGTTATATTTATAAATGCTTGCTATATTTCATACAAATATACTGGATAGTATAAATATAAATAACGCATCTAAAATATTTGCACGAATGTTTCAATTTGAATTTTATTTGAACCGTTGAAAAAGTGGTCAATTACTGGGTGGGGGTAGGGGAAATTACTGGATGTGTAGTGGTCAATGGTCGGTCACACAATCTGAACTTGGAGATAAAAATTCTAAAACCCATCGAATATTAAAATTTCTACTATAGCTCTATTTTGATCACCATTTTTAGAAGAATGTTTTTAGTAGTACAAAAATTCTCCAAATTAGCTCCAGGAAATTCTTTCGTGGAAATTAGCACTAAGTTACACATTTGTTAGTAAAGTACGATATTAAACGACTAAATAATTCTTATCTATGATAGTAAGTTTTTTAATCGTATACATACTAAATTTACAGCGTGAACTAAAGGAAATGGAATAGATAGTCAGATTATTTTAATTAATGTCTTTTTTTTACCTGTTTGCTGTTCAAAGTTTATAGCGGTAAAAAGGCATTATTTCACTAATTAAAATGGAGAAAGTAGTACAAATCTCTTTTACTTTCGCTGATTTATTTCAACAAATTGTTTTTAGTATGTTTAAACAAATTTATGAAAAAGCACTGATGCGCTTGAAGTCACGTGATTGATCATTTAAATAATCTTGTCTATCATTTAAAAATACGCCGATGGCCATACAGTAGCTATTAATTGCAGAGATAGGAAGATCGTTTGCATCATTTTCAGAATTTATTTTTATAGTTTTTCCGAAAATGAAATGAATATTAGTGCAAATAAAATATTATAGCCCCTAGAAAATTATAAATTCTCTAAAACAGCATTTTATAAGAAAAATATATAATTTTTTTGACACTATCATTTTATAAGAGACTTATTTATATTCATCAGCATGTATCGTAGTAAGAATGTTGAACATCCAATAAGAACAACGAAATTTTAAACTGAGAAACCTTTTATGAATATTTATAAGTATTTTCTGTCAAGTTAAATGAAGGCGGCAACAATGTTTCTTTGGCGATGCGTGTTTCTCGAATACATTCTGAACGTGAAGTAAGTTGACTCTTGTCTTTCAAATAAGATTCCAGCATTTCTCCAATGAAAATTTCGAAGAATATATTCCGAATTGGTATATGATTGTTGCATTGATGAACACCAATTAGATTAAACGTTAAACGTTGCCAAAATAACGGTTAAGTAATATATTTAAAGCTAAATTTGATCTGTACCATGTAAGAGCATTGGAAAGCATAAGTAGTGTCAGACCGTCGGTTTGTTTACATTGACAATTGCTTTTGTAACGCGTGTTTGTTTCCCTATTTAATTTACTATGAATCCAGTTTTGGCAACAGGGTAGTAATACTTGATAGCAAATTTAACTTCTGTAAATAAAAACCGTTCAAAATCATTCTGATCAACACTGAAATAAAAAAAGTTCAAAATTAAAAAATTTAGAAACTATTCTACATCTAAAAATATGCGCAATAAAATATTTTTTTACATTTTTGTGTTTCTGGACAAAGTAGGGTGTATACTCGATTTTGTGAACTAGAATTTCCCAATTTAACATTTAAAATCTTTCTTTAAAAATATAGAGAATATGAAATTACGTTTGAGCCTAACATGTTTCTAAATACGTGGATTTTTTCATTCCTATAAAAAAATTAAGTTTAAATTATTATTAACTACAGTTTTGGGCTTTTAAAAAATCTAATTTCAGTGTAAACTCATTTTTTGGAGACATTATGAAAATGTATATCAAAATCAATTGGTACCTGCAATGAAGAAAAAACTAGAAGATAAGAGAATTTCGACTGTCGTCCCAATTATATGTTAATTTTTCATTTGTCTTATTCATTTATTTTTAACTTGGGAACCACTGCATATGTACACTGGAGAGAAAAAAATTAAAGGAACAACTGTAAAAACTAATCTAACTTGAATAATTTTACAGATAAGAACATGAAACTTGCGCAATATCTTTATTTTGTTCTGTTTTGACATATATTCAAAATGTAGTACTGCCTATTTCTGCACAAAATATATTTAATTAAAACATAGGAATATGTGATATAAGGTGGGATAAGGAAATTTTACTGTTACAACTTTTTAGAGACAAACAGGAAAAATTAATAAGGTATGTGGTCACCCATGACCGAAATGCAAGCAATACAGCGATTTTCCATACTGAGGATTAGTTTATCCAAAAGTGTGTGTGTGCTTGCGGTAACAAAGTGTATTCAAGATGAATAGCGCCGTGAAGCTCCTGGAGAGTTCAAGGTGGAGGGGGGGGGGTGCTGAGATTCAAATCGTCGTCCCAGTGCATCCCCCACATGTTCTATCGGATTTAAATCTGGGAATGATGCGTCACCTTTCATTGAAGTTCACTTAATAGAATTAATATAAAGCACCTTTTTATGGTTGTTCCTTTAATTTTTCTCGTCAGTGTACTTAAGGTGTGCTTTATTTCTTTCTCTCTCCCTCTCTCTCTATTTCGATTTCAAATAAAACTTCTATTTTAACTAAGAATATATGAACTCAATTCCTATTTTCCATGCATGCTTTTTTGAGATATGTTGTTATTAATTAGTGAGATAGTGAAATCACAGGGGTCTCTAAAATTAATTGTTAAAGACTGTGAATTTCAAAATTTGGATTTCAAGGCTATTGACGTTGACGCAAATTCTCTAAACGACAACGCTGGTAATATTAATTAGTTGTATAAAATTAACTTTAACAATGGAAGTACCGAATAAGGCAAGAATGTCGCCAGCTCAGCTGTAGATTTCGGACGTGGTTCCCTGGTCCGTAAGCGTTGCTCTAACTCGTCCCACAAATGTTCTATGTGGTTTAGGTCGGGAGCCTGAGCAGACAAGGGAAGGCGTTTCACATCCATATCTTGATACCGCTTCTTGATAGAGGCTGCAACATGACATGGAGCGTTGTCGTCCTGGTAGTAACATTCGTCCATTCCATAAAATTGCCAGAGCGTAGGAAGAACTTGATTGTCCAAAATGTTCTTTTAGGCGTCGGCGTTCAATTTACCACGAACAACATGCAAAGGTCCCAGGCCACACCACGAAAAACACCCCCAAACAAGTAGTCGGATTTTATGCAAATCCGCTGGCGTCCGGTCCAATATTGTAGGGTAGTGTATTAAGCAACAATAGTATCACAAATTGTTCAAGCTATAACATTAAATACAAATGGTTTGGTATAAGCTATACTATTATTTTTTACCCAGACGAAAGCTAATTAGACTTTGCATACAAAAGTATGTCCTATTTGTATTTAACTATGTATTCGTATCTAAATTAAATTTAAATACTGTTTTTAAGTATATATTAATACATTATTGGATTACGTTAACACTTATTATCTTTTATTTATTAATTATTTAAATTAAATTAACTAATTGTAATATTTTTCGCAAATCTTTCTGCAGTCACATTTTTTACAAATTGCAAAAATAAAAACTGACTCTTTATTGGAAACATTTGAACATGGTAGGACTTAAGCAGCAATGCAGATTCTACCATTATCTTTTCGTTGATTGTGTAAAGTCTCATGTTCGTGATATAGTCCTCCTGGTGCTTTATCTTCGCAACGAAAACTTCCCTGTAGTGAACAGCCTCAGGTACAAAACTCTGTTACATACTGTCACCTGTTACTACTTCGATCTTCATTCCCCCTGGAGTATATAGGACAGTTTTGTCTCGACGAGAAATGTTGTCCTTAGGAAAATTGACAAAATCTTGGACGAGATATCTTGTTGAAACACTTGGAGGGTTATGATAAGCTTGGGGGAGTGAATTAAATCTCCAATATCTTATATATTTATAAGGAAAGAAAAAACAATACAATTATATCTCAGAACGACTAGCTGAGATTGATTTTATTTTTCAATTTTGAAATCGTGAGAAGGTCTGGGAGTTTAAATGTTGACCCGATGAACTGTAATGTTTGAAATTTTAAACACAGGTGTGTATCGTCACACAAAGTGTTAAAGGTCGTGTGTCTAAAAGCTGCATTTTTCAGGAGAGCAAAAAGACCAATTTTTTCTTCATGGTTTTATTCTGTTATTATATACTTTGGGTTTTGTTCAAAGTTTAGCGTATGTTTTTGCATCATAAAATGCCACATATAGTAATAATAAAAGAAAAAATGGAATTTTGGATATACGATCTTTAGCATTTTGAGTGACGATATGTAACTGGTTTGTAGTGTTTCACTTTTTCTGACTAAAATTAATAATTATCATACTGTGTAAACAAGTATACTAAATGTCAAGTGTGTGTCTTAGGAGGTTACAAAATATGAACAAGATTAGCTGTAAGCAAAAATATGATACGGAAATCAATGTGTTCTTCATCTTTTCGTTTAGTGTAAATCCAGGAATTTACAGGAAAACGAGGATTTTATTTCTGGTAACCCAAAATGAAACAAGTACCAGAAGCACATCCTACCACAAAACACTAGCGCCCTCTACATTTAGCTTTACAGAAAAGCCCCTCATTCTTGATCGCACTGAGAAATTGGTTCTTGATTTAAATAGTAGACCGCAGTCATGTGCTAAATTATTTATTGTGTTGAATCATTCTCTCTTTCCGTAGAGACATTGTTGCAATTAATAAATTTAAAATTGAATTACATTATAAAATACATTAAATACAAAATACATTAAAAAATTGAAATTTATTTTAAAAACACATGTTTTGAATTAATGGTATTGGTCTCATTCCAAAAATCGCCAAAATAGTGCAAATGATAGAGTAGATAAAAAAAAAACATCACACAGTAGACAGACCACCCTGGCGATATTTTTTAACTACATTTTTTTTAAAGATTTATGGATTGACAACATAGAGCATACAAGATACATTATTCTACATAATATTTTTCTTATCTTTTGAACTTCTGTCGTACTGAAGAGTTAAAGAGTGATAAAAAAAAATAAACATTCAAATTTTTTTCGCATGACACTTTTTACTAGTGCATGCATTTTTCTATGCAAACAAACACGATTTCCAACCAGGCAGTATTTTAGGCTACAGCCTATTTAACAAATATAAATAAATATCAGCTTATAGCTAATTTAGAACATCTATCTTCTATATTGATTCTAGTGTGACAGTGGGAATTAAAAAGGACTTCGTCGTTACATTTAGTCCATTGCATACAAAACAGCGATCGCAAATCCATATCCTGAGATGACTTCATGGATAGAAGAAAAAAACGAAAACAAGGAACTTCACGATCAACATAAACACTCCCAAAACGAAGCTCCGAAATACGTTCTTTTAACTTTCTCTCACCCCCCCCCCCGCAAGACCATCGCTAAAATCCTTCCATCAATTTAAAAAGTCTCCACAATACCCTCTAAAAATGCGACAGCATCCGCTGTCCGAACCCTCGACCCAAAAGGGAACGGAAAAGAATGCATTAAACTTAATGGATTTCTACTAAGAAATGCGATGGTGGGGCACCACCACCCCTAAGCACAACGCGGGGCTCACACAAACACCAAAAAAACCCCAGTGTTGAACTTTCAAGTTCAAGAAAAGCTCTATTTGCTCCGTCTATTACAATGCGCCGAGCTCTTCAGAGCCGGGCTACACAACCTCACTTTGTTGACTCCCCCGTCCGAAAAATTCGAACGGGAAAGGGCCATGTTTTTTTTTTCTCTCGGCAGTCGCAAGGAGGGGCACGGAAGAATGGGGGTAAAAAAATTCCCTCCCATCCACCCTCGGCCGAATGGGAACGGCCCACCGCCGCGGGAGGTACACACCGCGTTGATTTTTGGTCGTAGGAAAAAGCAGTTCTGGCCGACGTCGTTTTGAAGAGCAGAACAAACCCGTACATTTCTGGCGGCTCTGCAGCAGCGCACGCCGCCGTGCCGTTTACTCAAGGAATAGAGAGCAAAAACAGATGTCGAAACCTCGCATTCGCTCTGCGGGACTGGCATCGTCTTCAAGCGGCCCGGAAGTTTTCCTTTGCAGAGATAAATGGATAAATATGCATACGGGATGTTTTGTATTGGCTCACATTTTCTCCGCGTGCATCCAGATAGATCTACTTCGCTCCAGGAAGATGGACGGACAGAAATGGAATTATTGCTCCCTTCCCCCATTTTGTTTTTCGGGTTTTTTGCTACTTGAAAGCTTTCAGCGAGTCTAACACGAATATTTTCCGGTTCTTAATACAACGGTGTTTTTCTTTCTTTGTTTTCCATTTCATATCTGGGGATCGGACTATGTTTCCAAATAGTGTTTACTTCATAAATTCTGCAAAGACCACTTAGAGAAAGTAGTTAAATTTCAGTAGCATGGGATTTTGTTTTGAGAGGAGTTGGATGGTTCAATATCGATGAAGTTAAACTATTCTATCTATACCTTTTCTCAAAATATTCCGTGGATGCCGGTTTGAATTTTTTTTTTTTGCACACTCAATATGATATTGACTTTGTTCTGAAGTGATGATTTAACATTGCATGACGATTTTTAAAAATAAAATTAAGGAGAAAATCAAAAAATTCTAATATGTTTTTCTTAAAAACATGCGTACTCTTTTAAAAAAATTATAATTTCAGAACACACAAAACAATCTACGATGCTTGTAGAACATTTAGAGAAATTTGTAATTACTAAGTTAGTGTAGTTGTGTAGAAAACAAAGTTGGAAAATATTCATTTTGGGATAATTGAATTTAAAGTTCCAGTTGTGAGTTTATTTAATAAATTGTGTTCTTATATGGATGAAACAAAATTAAAGTGTCAATGGAATTAATTTTTTTTTAAAGGATGCGTACTCTATAAAAAAAGAAAACTTCAGAACACACAGAACAATCTACGATGCTTGTAAAACATTAAGAGAAATTTTTAATCACTAGGTTAGTGTAGTTGTTTAGAAAACAAAGTAAGAAAATGTTCATTTTGAGATAATTGAATTTAAAGTTCCAGATGTGAGTTTATTTAATAAATTGAGTTTTAATATGGATGAAACAAAATTAAAGTATCAATGAAAAAGACAAAAATAAAAAACATCCAAATCTCTCTAAATTGACATTTTTTAATTTGAAGGTTATCAGCTCCTTTTAAATACATCACTCGTAATCAGAACTATTACATTATTTTTAAGAAGATGAACTTATGTTACAAACTATTCGTTGGATAGAGACCTGAAGCTAAGGTGCTCTTATCAGTGCTAGCTAATAATTTCATACATGATAATAAAAAAAATTAGGAATCATCATGGATCCTGACAATATATTCGTATTACATAGCATATTTGAAAATTTCCTCAGATAAATACACGACTGAAATTCTATTATAAATTCTTAATAGTTGCACTGCACAGTGTAAAGCATAAAGTTTTCAAGCTATGGTACATTTTTTATAATTGTTATTTGGCATAACATGCTTTGTAGAAACAGGAACAGCTAATATCTTATTATGTAAGCTATAATAGTAATGGTTAAAAATAGGTTACATTTTATATATTTCTAACTGCTTTTAATACTTGATAAAAATCGATCACTTTTATAATCACAATTAAAGATATTCAATCCATCGAGTAATACCTATGGGTTTCTATGGTTAAATGTCGTACGTAATCCAAGTTTCTTTCACATAATACTGTCATTAAAAGCACACGTTTTAAATTCTATTATAAACCAATGTATGGACAATCTGTATTTAACGTTTTAGACGTAAATTTTCAAATGCAATAGTCAATCAGCAGAATTAATTTTGAATCTCCTGTAAATTTTGCTTTTGGTTATTGCATATGATCGTAAATTTTTTTTTATTGTATTTTATCCTTGGAAACAAGTAGAGACGAAATACGTTCACTATATTGACACATTCAAGTCCAGGTTTCCTTCTGTGAGAGCACATAAGACACTATTTTCCTGTTACATTTATAATTTTACGAATTTGAAAGAAAAAAAAACGTGTTGTTTAATTCTTTAATGAATTAAGAAGGGTGTCGCATGAACTCTTGAATTGTGTAAACAGAGTTTCATTCAATTTCTTTAAAAATACAGCTAAAATAATTTGAAAATACTTAATCCGCGTATAATATTCCCAACATATTTTTATTTTTCTTAGACATAAAATTCTCAATTGGAAGATTGACTTAAACCTTTTACAATAAAAAGAAAGCATATTTTGTAATAACTAAGAATATTGCAATATTCAATTAGGTTATATACTTTTTCATTCGGTTTAGTTAGATTATGGGTTTTAATAGAGTATATAATTGCTTTTACACACAGTCCTACATTTTGAAAACTTTCAAGATATGTGGCATTTTTAACTTAGAAAAAATACTTTAAATAGAAAT
Source organism: Metellina segmentata (assembly GCA_947359465.1). NCBI lineage: Eukaryota > Metazoa > Arthropoda > Arachnida > Araneae > Tetragnathidae > Metellina > Metellina segmentata. Next base: position 55,389,456 of record OX375873.1, read on the forward strand.
ATTGATATTATAGTTTTGAATCGTAAGAAAAAAAGGTTTTTTTTTTTTTCAAAACAAGTCTTTACTTGTACTGCAAATGCAATCCAGGACAACGCTTATTTAGAAATTGATCTATTAAAATAACTCAAGGAAATTGCAAACAAAATGTGTTTGCTAAGTAACATTTCGGTGATATTTAACTGGCTTGAACTTGGTTATGTTGTTTTTATCAATTGTGATATATTCTTCTAAGCCATTAACCTTATTCTATTCTTCTAAGCCATTAACTTAATTCTATTCTTTAGTACCTAAACAATTCTAAAAAATTCTGATACTTAACAAACATACACTGATATTTGTAATATCAAAAGAAACACTCAAGGGAAGAACACGAAGGTTTGCTTGTCAAACTTAACTTATACCGCCTTGTAATTGTTAAATAACTATTGCATGCTCATGGTAGTATCAAATGCTACGATTTTCCTTCTTACTATAATCAAGTGTGTTCGTGAAGTTTTAGAAAAATTTTAAAGATATCTTTGAGTAGATTTTTATTAATTAAAATTCCAACTGTTAATTATGAAAAACTTTTCTGGAATATCTAAATAACTATAACTATCAATTTTTCGGCTAAAACAACTTTTTGGGAAGAGAGAAAACTTTCTCTTTATTTCAAATGCTGCGAAGCCGTAAGGTGCCCTTCCATCCTTGGGCCCGGAAAATCCTCAAGCATAGACAAAATGCAAAGAAAAATTACTGAAATAAGAAAACAGACGATAATTTACTACCAATTATAAAATAGTAGGGAAAAAAAGACGAATTCGAAGATAAGTCTTTTGCTTTTTAATAACGATGAAAACCAGATCTGACAGACAGAGCAGGGCAGAAACCGAAGTATAATAGTACATTTAATGACAATGAAAGATACGGTAAATATGAAATTAACGTACATTTGAAATGTAGTGTCAATGAAATAAAATGAATGCTCTTCGTGTCATGAGAACTCAGAATTTTATGATTTTTCACGCTGTCTTCGACTCTTATGTAAAGCTGAGAAGACTTTAATGCAAGTAAAATAAAATATTTTGATGAATATATAAGAATCATTACGAAAATAACTGATTAGAACAAAAAAGTTTATAAGAGAGAAAAGATACAATTCGATTCCATAATGTTATTAATTAGTTTTCTTTATCTTAAAGTAGGAGCTATTTAGGCTATATCTTGAGATAATTTAAGTCTCATTCTAGTTATTCATGAATTTTTAGTTCTCTAAGGTTAAATTTGTCTAAGAGAACATAATTAAATCACTTACACAGCGAAAAAAGTTAAAAATTCATTTAACAACTAATTACCTTACAAGTTGTTAAATTGTATTAGTCATATTCTTGGGGGGAAAATAGTACTTTTTTATGATAAAGTATCAAAGTTAAACTATAAAACAAATCGTTATCTATTCTTAATATTCTTAAGTAACGATTCTAAATCCAATTATCCCAGGAGGAACGGTATGAATAACAAGCAGAGTTTTAAAAATAAATATTAAAAGATTAGTGTTTTTAGAAACTAATGTGAACGCCTCTATATTTAGATCCGTTATGTCAGAAAGAGAAATATAGATTTATTTTTTAAATCTGGATCGTTTCGTTCAGGATTTTCAAGATGAAATAAATAGTATCGATTCAGATGTATTCCTTGTACGTACTCTGAATGTGATGTCAGTTAACTTGTTATTCGAATACTATTTAAGCACCTTCGTCAAAATAAATACCAAAGAATAAATTCCGAATTGATGTTTGATAGATGATGGGTCAACGCTAATATTAAATTAAATGCCAAAACTACAAACACAGCGACTTACTACTTTAAAGTAACCCCTCTATATACCATGCGATAGCAATTGGACAGCAGGAGTAAAATCTCAGAATGTGTTTACATTGAAAATCTCTCTTAAACGCAGAGGCGCATCCATAATAATAATAATAAAAATTAGTATTTTTTTTTGGGGGGGGGGAGGGGGTTAGAAGCTTAGAAAGTGGTTCTCATGATGTTGCTGATGCAGTCTTGAGAGGAATCTTCACAATTCGTTCTTCGATTCAACATTCAGAGCAAAAAACACGATGAGGAGAGTAAAGAATTAAAAAAAATAAAGATCTCGTTTGTGTAGTAAATACGGTGCACCAAAAAAACGTATCTGAACTAAGTTAGATTTTTTGATAATTACTTAACTGTAGAAACGTTCAATTTTCTGCTGTAATTCCTCTAAACTGATTCCATAAGGAAAAATGATTTCCATGTTCCTGCTTTCAATCGCCTAGTAAAAATTACCAACTGAAAAAATGTTATCAGATGTAACTTCAAATATGGTAGAATAAACAAAAAATGGGCAGATATAATATGTTTTAGGCATTTGCTTAAAGAAATGAAAATAAGAGGATTAGGAAAGATTTGTATTTCAAAAAGCATCAATTATCAAAGATGGAATGAACATTTATTAAGTACATTCACGCTTCAAATAGAACGTTGTCTTTGATTTTGTTCTTAGCGCACAATACACTATTGCTTTGAGAAAAAATACAATTTATTTAACTTTTTAATTTGCACTTCATGGATATTTAATGAATTCACACAATTATATTGAATATATTTTTTCTTAAAAATTTGTTTTTAAACCTAGATTGTCAACCTTAATTTACAATATCGTCAATACTAGCCATCACTTTCGTAAATTGTACGTATGCTAAGATGGTCGTTTTACTAGAAAGATCCATTGAGTGAATACTTTTTAGAAAGCAAATACTCGAATTAAATCATTTTGGGATCTAAGACTCTTAAAACCAATACATTTTAGTTAAATAAAAGTTTTCATTCAGCAAAATTTGTTTCCTGACTTGCATTCTTATTTGAAATTCTAAGGCTTAATTGTCAAACCCCTGGCATTTGTAAAAAATAATAATGTTCGAATGTTAACACATCTATTGAGAGAATGATTATGCGAAATGTGTACAGCAGTAAATTTTAATTGAATGTATTCAGTACAAGAATAGTTCTAAACATTTTGTGTATTAATTAGTATATTGTTCATAGGAAGGCAAAATGTTTGAAAAAAATAGTTGTCTTTGGGAAAAATTTAAACATTTAGATCATTTAAAAAGTTTAATTTATTCGATTCGATATTTATTTTCCAAAAATCTTCTCCCTAAAGCTGAGTATAAGTGAGTGCATTTCTCCAACAAAATTTCTATAATACCGACAAGTTCATCATTTTTGTCGAACACTTATGACAGTTTAAAGAATAATGTCTACAGACAAATCTTCTCAAAGGAGAAGATTTTAATTAGCATATTTTGTGGTATAGAAACGAATAAAGTATGGAAAAAAGTTTAACTTCGAGTTTTACCGTCTATAAAAACAACCAGATATTGTTAAATATACAAAAATACAGAAAATGAGATGAACTGGGCAATCATTCAAATGCCCGATGAAATGAGAACAAAAAAAAATTCTGGCCAAGTCAATTGGAGTTAGACCTAGAGGAAGATCAAAGTTTAGATGCATTGACTGTCTTGACAACGGCTTGAATAGTTTTAATACAGAATTGGAGATCTATTGTCAATAACAGATCAAAATGTAAAATAATAATCGAAAGGCCAAGCAGTAGGACCAATAAATAAGTAAAAATGCAAATAAAAATGCGTATAAAGCGACAATTTTATAAATTAATTGCCAGACGAAACTTCCGAGAAACGAATTTATAAATAGTCAACTTGTAAAACAATTTTGAATAGAATACAAATAGTTTGCATACCATTAAGAGGTCTCCAATAGCATTGACTACTGCGTAGAAAGCGAAAAGAAAATCTGAGATTTTTTAGGTCTTTAAAAATGCACGTATGAATTAGACTTTGTTTTTATTTTCCTTCGATCATTTCCCTTTTTCTTCTTTTGGCAAGGAAGAGGAAAGTAAGAAAGAAAAACTTTCCTTTTAATTGATTCGCGGATTTAACCGTAGAAGGCTTCGCAGAAAGCAAGAGTCAAGCAGCTGACGAGAAATACGCAGCTGAATTTTATTCCACTGTTTATGGTCGTTTCCCTTCTCAGATGACGCAGACGATGAAAAAAAATGAAGCATCGCTCTTTAATTAAGAACGTTCAGAGATTTGAGAAATTCCTCAAGACCAATTTTTTTTTCTCCCGTTGATTCCATCTTTCCCTTTTTGACACTCCATGCTAGGAGAGAGAGAGAGTTTGCAACCCTTACACGCAGAAATACACAAATAGCAACTTAATCCGCATCACTACCATACATAGATTTTAATTACGTCAAATAATTTGATCTAGAACAAACCTGGGGATGTTTTATTATTTCGCAGTTTAAACGAATTTGAAATCGAAATTGTTGACATTGCATTAATTAAATAAACGACTGATAATTTATTTTTTGCCCGAAGAATTCCTTTTCCTCGGTGTCGTTGGGGGTAAAAATGAAAAAGAATTGTTAATAATTGCGTCGTATTGTCTCCGTAAAGGATTGAGAAGGTACAGAGAATGTTCGGTTTGTAATAAATATGTATTTAATTTATATAATTGTGTTCTGCATTTAAGGAGAGGTGTTTCGTTTGTGCTGTCAACAAATGCGTGGTTCGAAGCAATAAGATTGAACAGCTGCGAGTAACTTTTTCTGATATTTAAATTCTTCTGGTCGTTTCAGAGTGGGTAATTAGGATTGTAAGTACACAATGAATTTTCTGATTTAAAAAAAAATCATTCCATTTGAAATTTTTTCCTTTATCAAACACAAAAAATACAGTTATAATATGTGAATTGGAGAGATCCGCCATTCTTTGTTAGATTACAATACAATTTTTTAACGCAGATATTTTGATCATGATACACTCAAAAAGAATTACTAAAATGTAAGCTAATTTTAAGTGCAATCATTCGGGGTAAATGACTCACTAGTAAATCTGGAACTGATTCACACTGAGTTAATCCATCGTTTGTTTTAAAAATGACTCTGAATTGTTTACCTTGTATTCCAGGCTACTTCTAAAGTGTGAAAAAAAAAACCATCGTGACCTACTTTTTGAACATGCAGTTTACTAGATTCAATTTGATGTTTAGGTATAAAATCTGTAATAAATAAAGGAGTAAGTAACTGCTTTATTCTTTAAAAAGTCATTTTTAATAATGTAATACTTTTGGGACATGTGTTTGCTTTTAAATGATAGTACAAACTCTAAACTTACTATTACATCATATATTCTGGGTAACATTGTCTCACCATATATTCTTTAATTTCCAAATTTATTCATTAATTATCTCTCTCTCTTCTGCAAAAACATGATGTAAATACATAACAAACTGTGGACTTTCATTGAAACTTGAACCTGAAGTTTAACTTATAACTTTTAATGGAAAGCGGAAACAGTTTTATATCCTACAGCTATCTCACATTAGCGTCAAATAATTAGTAGTGTGATGGTAACAATGAAAAATAGATTTATTTTAACTAGACACTACTTTTGTCATCCTGTTTGAAAACAAAATAATAATTTTAATTTCAGAATTTCCAATTATAAAATTTATAAAGTATCAAAATTTTAAATAAATGAGAAAATTTTGTGGTATATTTTTTTTTAATTGCTGAGTGCGATGAGTTTTTATTGTTAATTTTTATGCGAATGAGTTTTACATTCTACTCTTTTAAACTCATAAGAATTCAAAGTTTAACGGATTTTCAAAGCTGCATGGATTCTTTGCGTTTAGTATAAAGTATACCAATAAAATGATATTTAATAATTGAATAATTATTAATTTTGAAAATATGTAAGTGTGCGAATAATAGTCATAATCTGGGCGTAACTTTAGACACCTCATTTTTTTATTTAAAAAAATAATACATTTATGAAATATAATGACTTTATCACGTTATATGTATTTTAACTGTCTAAAATTGGCTACCGCACAAAATGATTGATGTTTTGATTAGTTATTACATTCACTTTAATCTGCTGACTTGTTTTGTGTTTATTGTTAAGTGTAATAAATGTTAACGTGAAAATAAAATTGCTTCACATAAAATTTGATCAGGGTTTTAAAAAGGGTGTTTGTATGGTTTATCTATTACAGAAAGCAAATACTAAAAGGAAATCGAAACAATAAAGTTCAACGGAATATTTTAAGAACATTTTATAAATTATCTTAGAGCAAATACAGATAAGTATACACATTTCTTCGTAATATATTCATATTTCTTTTATTCTTTTTGCTAAATGAATTCGAAAAATAATGATTTTCTTCTGAAATATACATATTTTTAATACCTAATTTTTTCAAGATCATATAGAATTTGGATAACACATGTGTCGTATTAAGGACAAGTAAGTAGTTGAATAATGTCGTACCGGAAGAACACAACAGGCTAGTGGCGATATTCTTAGATCAATCCCGAAAGGGTAAAATTCGACAACACTGCGGAGTTTTGAACTCCACGGTCGGATAACGGAGTCAACACTTGAGCTGGCATCGCACTCTCTAAATTTCCACACCACACCAGCGTGAGAACATTTGAGACCACGACAGATTTAACGTGCTCCATCTCTCACGTATACGACCGTTTTGGCTTGGATCGAATTTCGAACTAAGACCATCCGTTTGCTAATCCACTACATTTCCAACCAGGCTGCTGCGTCCCCGCATTAAGGTCAGAAAACAAATGTTATTAAATAAATGTTATTAAAATGTATTAAACAAATGTTATTAAAATGTTATTAAACAAATGTTATTGAAATGTTATTAAACAAATGTTATTAAACAAATGTTATTAAACAAATGTTATTAAAATGTTATTAAACAAATGTTGAAAAACTGTTATTAAACAAATGTTATTGAAATGTTATTAAACAAATGTTATTGAAATGTTATTAAACAAATGTTGAAAAACTGTTATTAAACAAATGTTATTGAAATGTTATTAAAATGTTATTAAACAAATGTTATTACCAGCATTATGCACGGTATAATGCTGGTACAAATATCATCCAAGTAAGAAGCAAACAGATACAAACTAAATTACAGATACAAACTAAAAACAATATACACCACACCACATATTTAAACTGCACTACCCTGCAATAATGGACCGAACTCCAGCGGATTTGCATAAAATCCAACTAATTGTTTGGGACCTTTGCATGTTGTTCTTCGTACATTGAAAGCCAACGTCTACATGAACATTTTGTACAATCAGGTTCTTCCTTTTGTATGAAAATTCTAATTAGCTTTCGTCTGGCTAAAAAAATAATAGTATAGCTTCAAAACCAAACCATTGGTATTTAATGTTATAGCTTGAACGATTTGTGATACTATTGTTGCTTAATACACTACCCTACAATAATGGACCGGACGCCAGCGGATTTGCATAAAATCCGACTGCTTGTTTGGGGGTGTTTTTCGTGGTGTGGCCTGGGACCTTTGCATGTTGTTCGTGGTAAATTGAACGCCGACGCCTAAAAGAACATTTTGGACAATCAGGTTCTGCCAACAGTCTGGCAATTTTATGGAATGGACGAATGTTACTTCCCGGACGACAACACTCCGTGTCATGTTGCAGCCTCCGTCAAGCAGCGGTATCAAGATATGGATGTAAAACGTCTTCGATGGTCTGCTCAGAGTCCCGACCTAAACCCCATAGAACATTTGTCGGACGCGTTAGAGCGACGCTTACGGACCAGGGAACCACGTCCGAAATTTACAGTTGAGCGGGCAACATTCTTGCAGCAGGAATGGACACAAATACCCATAGCTGTGTATCAAAGCCTTGTTGAAAGTATGCCCAGAAGGGTTGCCAGTGTAATTGCAGCACGTGGCTATCAAAGCATATATTATTTCCCTAACATCCCATATTGCTGTCCGGTCCATTATTGTAGGGTAGTGTAGATACTCAACCGCTTGAATTTGTCTTGGGATGGGGTTTCGTGTATCACGTAATATATTTAAGATTTCCTCAGTTCAATCTAATGTATTTTTGCAATTGCTTTGCGCAAAAAACTGTCTATAGCTGTTTATAAGTTTGAAATTCTAGAGAAGAAATGCAGACGAGTTTGCTTTGTTTGGATGCGACATTGAAATTTTAATTTCATAGAGCAGTTGACGAACCTATAATTTCAGTAATTCTAAATCACACTGATATTTCATAAACCAGAGATGAATTTAACGAGACCAACACAATCGCTATCCCCTTTCGATGTTAGCACTTGAACTGTAAAAGTGGAATTCAGCCAACAACAAACGAAAGTACGTTATCTTAGCCTTAAAAAAGAAATACCCATTCAGATCTATAAGATTTTTAAAGAGCTCTGATCTTGAGAAGAATGTAATTAATTATTTCTGTTTCTACGAGAAACGCATTTATATTTAAAAATTACGTTATACGGTATGATAAACAAGGCCGAGTATAGAATAAGAATCCTTGAAAAAATGTAAATGCAAGAGCAAGAAGGCATTTGTCACTCGATTAAAACTAGACAGTTCAATGAGCAAACTTTTCAATTTCGTTGGATGAATTAGAGATAACTTTCTATAATATTCAAGCCATACATTTGATGAAACAGAATGTCATAAACTTCAATAGTTAATATTGTATGCATTTTAAAGTTATATTAAGAGTTAAATAGAACTCGTGAGGGTTTTCAAAACGATTTCACAAATGCGCTAAAAACCTGATTTTAAATAACTCGTATTTTTTTTCATTCATTTCTACAAATCGATTGAAAAAGTGGTTACCGGTTGTGCGGTTAGAAATTTCGCTTCTGCACACAAGTATTTTCATTCTTGCTGGAGCGACATAAACTTTTTCAATAAATTCTTTTTTATAAATGTATTTTTCTAAATATATTTGCAACCGCCTTTTGTCTTTAACTGTTTCTCTAATTGTTTGATAGTTCACAACTGTGAAAATGGAACGATGCACAGGAAGTATATTGTTACAAAACTAGGGATGACACATCGACAACAAAACATCGATGTTCAAAATTAAAACTTCGATGTTGATAATACATTGCCCAGAAACAATCGATGTGTTTAAACATAGAATTTTGAAACATCAGTGTATTTAAACTTTTTCCGTCCATTTCTTAAAACTGGTTTAGTAAATTCAAACGTTAATGTTCGCCGGGAGGGGGTGGGGTGGGGAGAGAGAATTAATATGTTATTTGCTGTGTTTATTGGTTGATAACTAAGATTTTTTTAACTGTCAAAACAATGTCAAAAAATTAATACGAACCAATTAACAAATCTTTTATTTTAAAATTGAATAATATAAAAGAAAATAATATTTACAACAATTTGACATAGGTACTACTCACTATAAGTATAATCAGGTAAGTACATAACAATAATTATTGTTAGCTATTATTAATTATTTATCAACTTAAGAGGGGAAACATAACAAACTTATTTTTTCTTTACTGTAAATAAAAAATATTGGGGCCTATAATTATTATATACCCCAATATTTGTTATTTACAGTTTGTAAAAAAAGTTTGTTAATTTTCTTTACCTTAAGCCAACTTCTATGTTTTCTAACTATGTCTTCTAACTTCAACTTCTTCTAACTATCCCACCAGTTAGGGAAAAAACTCTTTCTGATGGGACGGATGTCGCCATCATGACAAATACTTAGTTCCACGGTTACTTTTTTCATTCAAAAATAGTCGTCAATAACCCGTTGTGTTGCTCTAGTACAACTTTAACTAAAATTACCATTACCATCATTCAAAAATAAAACATCAACAATGTAAAAACATCAACAACGTTAAAACATCGATGTTAAACGAACAAAGGCTCTATTAAATCGATGGTAAATACATCGATGTCTTTATAAATAATCGACATCGATGTCGCATCCCTATACAAAACGCAAAGATGGCGCTACTTGCTTTGCGCCTCTTATGGTCCACAAAATAATTTGGTCAAACTAGCCCTCATGTTTCGAAAAGTGACTAAAGAGCGACAGACTAAACCAAAGCAAATTTAGATGAGATTAAAATGGCACCAAATTGTCTATGCTAACAGACCTGAGCATAGCATCTACGCTAATTCGTTAATATCTTTTGATGGCATAGTTATTATGCTCAGATTTAATCTCTCATTTAAATCGATATATAATGTATACAAGTATCGATATGAACATTTCGTAGCTCTAAATGAAATAAAAATATAAAACATCCTCTCGGTACTTCGTACTAGTGTTAATTATTATTGCCAATAAAATGTATTTATAATGTTTATATTCATATGTATACGTTATTGAAATATATATAAAGATATATTTTTTTTTGTAAAACAGTCACACCTCAGTCGTGTTATCACAATTAACTTCAGAAGGTTTACTTTAGTTGCATCTCATTCATTTGTTCCATAACCAATAGATATCTGTCTTATCTCTAAACCCATTTTCAGGTTGGCTCTCAGATGTTCTTTTCTGTACTAATTCCTATCTTCCAGACTTCCCATTGCCTTCTGTCATCATTCAGCTGAGGAATTTCATTAGAGTGGCGAGAGATTTCCCATAGTTCTAGCAATATCAGCGAGGTCGATTTTGTATTGTTTATATTCATATATTTACATTTTCATATATTGACATATTCATATATTATGTATTAATATATATATTCATATATATGACATATTCATATGTATATATTCATATATTTACGTTATTGAAATATCTATTAGAGATATTCTTATTTTTTTTTTATTTTAAGAGAGATTCTTATTTTAACACTGACGTCTTACAGTCATGAAAATCGATCAGCAGTTTTATCTTTCTCACATTTGGTGATATTTTATCACATTTGAGATATTGTATCATATCACAGTAGTAATATTTATTGAATCACACTAAAAATACATACTGATTCTCATTTTTGCTAACATCGACATCCTACAACCATGAAGGTCGATCATTAGTTATCATAGTTTAGTACATTAAATATTAGTTATATTAAATTGATCTTTTTGCGCCCACAACCTAAGCTTTGAGAGCAGTTTGTCTTTCACACTATGTGATATTTTATCGTACTAGTGATGGTTATTGTATCGCACTTGAAATATTAGAGATATTTTTATTTTTGTAAACACAGACGTCTTACAGCCAAAGTTCGATCGGCAATTTATCTTTTTACCCCTGCAACCAAAACTTTGTGAGCAGAGTTTGTCTTTTTCACACTTGTTACCGAATTCTAAGCGGGGCAAGGTGACAAAGCATGGAATTTACACCCAGCGGTGGATCCGTGACTAATGAAGAGAAGGCATTTTTGAAACAAAAAGGAATAAGCACATGCCAGTCGTGAAAGAAAGTGATCAATAAAAATAGCACAATTCGGATTGAAATTGGGAGTTAAAATGTTTCGTTTGCTGAGGAGCAATTATTTTTTTAAAAAGCGCACTGCCACGGCCATGAATCTTGGATACATTTTTCTTGTGGAACAAAAAAGGAACTGCAACACACTTTTTCACTTCCAAGTTGAATGACGCACAGTTTGCTTTCAATCTCTCCGATTTTGAGGAATGACTTCGCTTCTGACATTGATTTATTAACAACTTCCGTTCCTTTTTCATTGGCTTAATAGCCGGCTTTCAATCCAACGTTTGTGTCGGCACACACACGCGCAGTTCCCCCTTTTTTATGATCTTGCTCTTCTTTCAAGTTTCCCAATTTCGGAGATGATTCCAGTTTGGAGCTACGAAGACATTCGATTATGCAAATGTAGTGAAATAAATACGCAGTTCGAGTGAAAAGATCTTATCGGAATAAAATGCCTCGAATCATCGGTACTGATATCCTCACAAATTGTTTTCGTGTCCTGGACTGATGTGATGGCATTTTTGAGGCACGAAACCGAGTTCTAACGTGAAAAAAACTCAAAATTGGATTTGATGTAAAGTGATCATCATTCAACGTACTTTGCTTACAATATTTATTCTAAGCGAAAGTGTATATTGCAGGAGAACGTTAATCTATTCAGTTCTGCATTTATAGGTAGAGGTGCTTTACTAGCCCTATATTGTCGGCTTCGAGCAGTAACTCATTAACTGACAAATATACCATTTTACTGCATAGCTGTTAAAAGACATATATAAGTTTTGAGTTTAAAAAACTTGACAGTGCTGTGTATCTTTTATGATGGCGTTACAAATAATACAACCGTTAACTATATCAAACAGTGGTTTAGTTAAGACCAAACGAACGTGCGGCGATCTAGCTGATCGTGCATCAGAACTGCCTCTCAGCTCGAGGGCAGCAGCTTATATACATACAGATAATAGTTCTAGAATGTTCTAGAACAGGGGTTCCCAACCTTTTAATAACTGCGTACAACTTGAAATTTCTAGAAATTTTTGGCGCACCACAAGTTTTATATTTTTCTAGAAACATATATCTTTTGTCAGAAAAGTGCCCAATGACTTGTTTTATTTTAATTAAAATTCTAAGAAAGCTTCATATTTTATGATTAATGCACGTGTATTTCGTATTAATGTTGCTTTAGTAAAGGAAAAAATAAAACGATTATTGAAAATTGCAGTTTTATTTTTTACTCACAGGTCTAAAAACAAATAATTATCTCCTGCGTATTTTTCATACATAAAGGTAAAATAATTCTTCGTAAAATGATTTGACAGGGAGAGATATCAACTTAATTTCGCCGAGATAGCCATTGAATAGAAATAGATAATTAGCAACAAAGTTTCTCTGTAAATGATGTGCTACTGTTAGCGTCACTTTTTACAATGAAATAAAAACGTTAATCACAAAATTGATTTCATATAATCCCATTTTTTCTATAACGTGGTTGTACATACTAAAAAATCGAACAAAATTCGTAGAATATTTGGGTCTCTCGTATCATCCTTGCGTAACAGCTGAAACGTTGCCGCGTACCACCGGTTGGGAGACCCCGTTCTAGAACATTGAAATTAACATAAATTAACTTAATCTCGAAAAAGTTTAATATAAATTAAAAACTTGCGAGTAGCCGTCAGTGGGTTTCGAATTGAAAAACCAGTGCTCTGGAGTTCGTGTCGTTACCGCTGGACCACCTGTCTGTAGGAACAGAGATGAAATACGGCAATGTTCTTTCGTTTCAAATACCTTGAATGGTTGATGATATGGCATCAAGTAAAATTAAAATACAATTGAAGGGGAAAATAAATTCTTTCCTTCTAAAAGCGGCCCAAATAACGTATGAAAAGGCTTTTCTGACAATATATTCTAATAATTTTCAAACTCGAAAACTATTGTAAGAAGAGATTCCAAGAGTTTCAACTAGTAATTAGGAAATGTATAGAGCCGACTTATTCCAAATTTATTTCCCAGGCTTGTTTTTGTTTCTCAGAAGATTATCATATCTTTCAAATGAAGTAGAAATTGAGATTGGAATGCTTTTCAAACGTAGGTATATTTTATACCTTTGACTGAAGAAAATAATAAATTTCAACAAAAACGATTTCGTGAAATTCATTCACATTTTTGATTGTTTAGTTTTTAAATGAACGTTTATCACCCTGTTTATTTCATCGTCAAAATATCAAAAATTGACTCAAAGAATTTCAAAACTTAGGTGAGAAAATTCATTCATACAGTATATTTTTATATAAAAAGAGAATTTCGAAACTCCACTGAGAAACTCCACTGTACTTATGAATTATACCTTTTAATTTATAGACGAAAACTTTTAATCTGTTTTTTACACCTACATCTCTTTAGTCATTACTTTTAACAAATAAAAAAACTTTTCGGTTCTGATATTCTCATGAAGATAGAGTTAGTTCTCGTGCAACCTTATATTAGAAATTTCATGCTTGAAACTAGAATCGGTGAAATGTGAGTTATTTGCTGAAAATATATCTTTTTTTCTTTTGAGATTAGTTAATGGTACAAAGTCATATATTGTACCATTAATTTGTACTGATATGAAACACGGTCTTTAGTTTGCACCAAGAGACACCAAAATGTGCAGGAAAGCACCAAATGCGAAACTCGAATGAGAAAATACGGTTTGTTTTGCATTCCTTTCACATACATTAAATAGTTAATTACTTAATGTGCAATTTAAATTTTAGAAGATGGAATACATTTCAGGGGTTTCACAATTAATTACAATTGCACCTAGTTCTCCGTGTAAAATGTAATTATATCTCACTGACTTGGAAAGTCGAGTACCGATTAGAAACATTTTCTGTCAAGCTAAATAATAGGTGGAGGTATTAGAGTACTTTTCTGTAAAATCTCTGAACGTAATGCCAATACAATTATTTTTTAATACAATTCAAGCTGTTCGCCAGTAAAAATTCAAAAGAAAAAAATTCCGAGTTGGTATAAGATAGTTGATTGGTTAAAACCAATTGGATTAAACGCCAAACACTACCAAAATAGAGAAAAACTGCATTTTGAGGGAACCCCGATATGTACCATGGGAGAGCATTTGGACAGCGGAAGTAAAATCTCACATCGTATTTCTTGTTTGTGGACTCTGGAAACCCCTCTTATTACGTGGATAGTTTTTGCTGTCACGAAGATCCGAATTTGGTCTTGGCAATTTAAGAGTTGTGTGCTGCGTAACATGTATCTAATACTTCAAGATGTCAGTATAATCACAGAACCAACTGTTCATTAAGTTTGTAAGTATTACGAAGTTTTATATAGTTTTATACACGGCGTTTCAACAATCGAGAGCCCTAAGGATTAAACTTGTAGATACTGGTTTCTTGACAACATGGCAAATGTGATGGGCTTCGGACAACATAATAAGCCTTAATTCAAAATTTTGATTCTAGCGATTTTCAAGTTTAAAAAAAATTCGAAGTTTATCCCTTAATCAACAGGTCACATTATCTTGATCTTTCAAGTATGCAGTCATTCAATTGACATCAGGGAGTGGGTAAAGGACCTGACCTGCTATCTCTCAGGAGATGGGGGCTTCTGCAAAGGCAGTATAACTTTGCCCATAAGAATGGTTAGGAGAAATAGCCAACTTCAAGTTATATAGTGAAAAAACTGGCCACACCATAGCGATGAAACATGCGTTAGGCAAAAAGATTTATCCTGACAGTCACACTTGTTAAGGTGACAGCGTGACTAGTCCTGACCTTGTACTGTTGTATTTCGGGATGTCCTGGCAAGATATTCATGATTGTACGGTGATGATGCTCCGAGATATCTTTTGCAGGTAATGGTAATTATATAATGTCGCACTGGATCAACATAACGGTCTGTTGGGATCAATTGGGTCTGGTATCAATCTCCAATGGAAATATCCGAGGACCGTACCATGTAATTTTGAACCATGACTTGATGACGAGATTTTTCATAGGAAGAATACAGTGGAACTCATCTAGATAAGAAAAAAGCTTACTCATTCAATCGGAAATAATTTCGATTATCTTCAGTATTTTGTTACGGAATTGCTATTACGGAACATATTTTTGTGGCGTATCACTGTGTTGCCCGGAGCCCTTCAATTATAGTATTCAAGAATCTGAGTATAGCATAGCTGCGTCGAGAGATGTTGACATGCACGAGTTTCGATTGAGCACAAACCTATACAGAGTTGCGAGAAACTTCGTATAAGCAGACATTTGCCTCACAGGGGAGATTAACTAATTTTAAGGAAAGAGGAAGAGAGAAAGAGAGAGCAGATGTTTGGGGGTGCTCCTAAAAATTAACACCCCCCTCGTCCCATCATTCTACTTTCTGCTGTTGACAATCTTTGCGCCACTGTGCGACGTCTCTACTTTTTTAATGAGCAAGTTAATGAGGCAGAAAGGAATAAAATGAGGAATGAACATTTAACCTCTTGCGAAAAGAGCCTTGCGCCACCGGATTTCGTTGGCGAAGAGGCAATTAGCCTCAGAAAGACAAGGCTAAGCATCAATGAGTTTGGAGTGAACACAATTTTGCTTGAGACGGCACTCTTTTTTTCTCGCATAAAGAAACAAACACCTAGGGGAGAAAAGGGATGAAAAATATAGCCCGAAAAAAGTTATAGTAAGAGGACTGCCAAAAATATTATAAACAAAGAAATTATTATTTTTCATAAGTGTGCCTGTCTTGTAACCATCAAGAAAATTAACTAGCAGGGAACAGTGGCAAATTGAAGGGAGAGTCAAACGGTCAGATGACCCCCTTGGAATCTTTCCATATAAATTTCTTCTTATCTTAATTGAAATCATTTCATATACATTACAAGCAATTAAAGGAAGTTGGTACATTGTGTTAAATATATATTTACCGATCCCAAATGAGAACGTCGGGATCAGTGGGTTTTCCCACTGAGCTAGCAACCTGCGAGTCTTAGGCGGTGTAGCTTTGATACCTGTAACTTAACCCAAAATCTGTATCAGTAAAAATGCCCTTGGTATGTTTCCTTTTCATTTTATTTATCACTTATTACCCTTGTTATTTCCTTGTTTCTTTTCGAGCTTGTGTGTGTGTGTGTCCATTTCATCACGTTGTCTATCTTGTGTTTGGCGTATTAAAATATGGATCGTGCGCATGGAACCCAACCATCCACTTCCAAATTGATTTGTCGTTTAGAAAATGCGGGTATTTCATTTCAATAACGTGTCCCTTGTGTCAATCCCCTATAAAATAACTTCGGAACAGATCCTGGTAAGTTTGAATTTGTTGCTCCATGGTCAATTTTCTCGCATTACAAGTGTTAATTAAATTAGAATCTACAGTTTTAAGGCGATTCTAAATCACTTCAAACATCCATAACAAACCGAGATTTGAACCCAGAGACTGTTACTATACCTATAAAATTAATCTCTATAAATTACTTCTGAATAGATCCTGGTAAGGTTTGATTTGTTGCTCCATGGTCAATTTTCTCGCATTACAAGTGTTAATTAAATTAGAATCTACAGTTTTAAGGCGATTCTAAATCACTTCAAACATCCATAACAAACCGAGATTTGAACCCAGAGACTGTTACTATACCTATAAAATTACTCTCTATAAATTACTTCTGAATAGATCCTGGTAAGGTTTGATTTGTTGCTCCATGGTCAATTTTCTCGCATTACAAGTGTTAATTAAATTAGAATCTACAGTTTTAAGGCGATTCTAAATCACTTCAAACATCCATAACAAACCGAGATTTGAACCCAGAGACTGTTACTATACCTATAAAATTACTCTCTATAAATTACTTCTGAATAGATCCTGGTAAGGTTTGATTTCTTGCTCCATGGTCAATTTTCTCGCATTACAAGTGTTAATTAAATTAGAATCTACAGTTTTAAGGCGATTCTAAATCACTTCAAACTTCCATAACAAACCGGCATTTGAACCCAGAGACTGCTGGAGGACCTTGGCAAGGAATATTATATGCAAAAGCATCTTATCATTACTTATTTCTTTGTTTCTTTCCGAGCTTATGTGTGTATGTCCATTTCTTCAAGGTGTCTATCTTGTGTTTGGCGCAGCGTATTCAAATATGACTTTTGCGCATAGAACCCAACCATCCAATTCCAAACTGATTTACCACTTAAAAAATTTGAGAATTTCATTTCAATAACGTGTCATTTGTGTCAACCTCCTATAAAAATTACTTTCGATTAGATCCTGGTAAAGTTTGATCTGTTGCTCTACGATCAATTTTCTTGATGCAAGGGTTAATTATACTAGGTATTGGTATTTTTAACTAGAGTAACACAACAGGCAATTGACAACGGTCCGGGATCAAACTCAAAGGAGAAGAATCTGATGACAACACCTCGTAATTTTGAACCATGCTTAAGTAAATTAGAATCCACAGTTTAAAGTAGATTCTAAACCACTTTAAATATCCATAACAAACTGGGAAATGAATCCAGAGACTGCTGGAGGACCTTGGCAAGGAATACCATTTGCAAAAGCATCTTATCATTGGCGGGCCTAGAAATTAGCAAGTATTAGAAATTAGAATACAGTATCTCATGACTCTAAGCACGGGAGTTAAGTGCTGATGTCAGTTTTATTTGGATAGTCAAGTCAAGGAATAGTAAATCCTTTCAGGGGTTGGCTGTACGCTGATTGGGTTCGGTTTGTTAATGCTGCAAGGACCACAAAGAACGTTTTACTGACACAGAAAAGAGGAATACACCCGGAGAGGATATGAACCAGCACAGCCCACAACTTGCAGCTTGCTAGCGCAGTGGCAGGACCCACTGCGACTCTCACCTTCAAAGGAGTGTAATGTGGTGTTTACATCCATTTCTTTATAAAAGTATCAAAACTTCGCCCTTCTTTCATTATGTCGTGTTTAGCAGTGCTGTAGTCGTAAATAAATCAGAGGGTATACCATGGGGGGCCCCTGTACTAGTATAGGCTGGGACCCCATGGTATACTCTCTGATGGTACACTCTGATACCCGCATAATTTTTCCATGGGATGCGAAACATGTACTTACTACTTACACTTTCAACAGGGGTGGGGGGCAAAAAAAAAAGGTACACACACATACATTTATATTCATGAAATCCTTTCTAGTGACCGGGTAGGTATTCGTTAAACTAAACCCGCGCTAGCAAACGGCCATTAAACATGGTAATATTTCAATTGTTCTTAGAAGAGGCTATAATTTTCTGGATAAACTTGGGCGTTTTCATTGGTTCCTCAAACCCTGAATAGAGCACATTTCATCTATACCAAACGTCAACAGATCCTTTTCACCTCCTTTTCTACATGGCGAATATCCAATGTATTTATATTTTCTGGATCAAGCATGGATATATCCTTCAAAAGTTGACAATTTTCTTCATTAACATCAGAACAAAGTCTGAATATCATTCTATAGACAATACTTTGAATAAATTGCTTTTGATTAATAGGTATACGATTTTGGAATTATGTACCAATGTAAAATCTTGAAATAGAAACTTTTCCTTTGCTTCTACTGCTATCTTCGTTTCACGTGATGTTTCGCGCGATGCTTACTAGGAAAAACAAAGCGGTGTTCGTAGTTTTTAATAAAAATGCCGAGGGTATACGGAATTTGCTGGAAAAACCAGAGGGTATACGGCGTATACCGCCGTATACCCTCCACTACAGTCCTGGTGTTTAGAGACGTTCTCAAGAAATTGACCCCGATTCTAAAAGTTTTAAAAATACCATATCAAACCCGGAATTGCTAGATTTTTCTTTGGGATTAAATATGCAAATTTTCATAATTATAGCCAAAAAGTTGAATTTCGGAAATGGGAATTTCAAGCTTTTGCATCAAATCTAGAATTTTCTTTTGTTTTTAAACTGACTACCTCTTTTTTAAAACTTCCTGTTCTTGGTGAAAAATATTAACGAGTTTTCAAGCTATGAATCCATGATAATAGCTTGAAAAACGTGATGCTCAATTCATCTCTTGGTTCTTGATTTGCTACTCTGAAAACTGAAATACATACACTATATGGACAAAAGTATTTGGACACTGCATAAATTCGGAGGAGGATCCATCTTAGTGTGAGGTTATTTTTCCTGGTTAGGACACGGCCCATTGCTTTATGTACCTGGTACCATGAACGCTGACGTGTACCTCGACGTTCTGGATAATTCGGCCTTGCTTACACTATGGCAATACTACGGCGATGATGGTTGTTTCTTTCAATAGGATCGAACTCCATGTAATACTGCAAAACGTGTGCTGGACTGGTTTCCTGAAAATGAGGTGAATTTGCTTGACTGGCCTGTTCAGACACCCGATCTCAATCCGATCGAACACTTGGGGAACAAACTGGAGCGAAGAGTACGATACCGCCAAGCACGCCCATCTTCACAACAATCTCTTCTCACAGCCTTGCAAGAGGCATGGCGAGCTATTCTTGCCCAGACTTACAGAGAACTTGTGGAAAGTATGCCTCGACGTGTTGCAGTTGTAATACAAGCGAAAGGATGGCCTACTAGGATATAAATAGAATAATAAAGCACTTTTTCTGAAAAACGTGCAGTGTCCAAATACGTTTGTCCATATAGTGTATATAATGAATAGCTCCATGATTAACAGATTCTAACTATGTATAAAATTGGGTCGGATTTTGTTGCTTTGATTTAGGTAAGTGAGAAAATTGTGATTTTCGTAAACTTCAGCTAAACCATAAGCTGGAAATATTTCCAGCATAGCCTTAACTGGACGTTTTTATTTATAGAGAAAGTAGAAACGCTCTTATACGATGTTTGTCTCTCATGCTGTCTCAAATATCCTATTTTCTTATTTTATTTTAATTCCTTTATACATAACAATTATACGCTGATTTCTATTATAGGTTATTGTCGCAATAGGAGAAGTAAGTATTGAGAGCTCTGTCATTTGTGATAGATGTTTTCAGTATTATCACACATCATTCGCATTTCAAGTGGGTTTGCTCATTTTTCTCATCTCATTCATCTTACCTCAGTGAAATATTATTTTCAAACTTTCCAAATGACAGTACACGTTTGGAAGACTCTATATAAGATATTTTCATTTCGTACCACTCGGTGAATTAAAATTGATTTGACGAGGTCGAATATTCAGTTATTAGTTTTCAGAGAGAATTTCTTGAGACCTTTACTTCTGATATTCGAAAATCTATTCCTCTTAATTCGTAAGTTTAAAGCTGTTTTAAACAGGACGTTTCTTGGGTTCGTTATGTTTCTTTTATTGCAGTGCTCAGTCTTATTACTAGTTACTTTTACTGTTGATGTAAATTTATTCGATAACGATTTCTTCATCTGAGAATTTACAAGAGACAATTATGTTCGATAAATTAACTTACATTGTACAAATAATCGGCTTACTAGTGAAACATTTTCAAACTGTTTAGATATGAGTTTTTTAGATTTTTTAGACCGGAATGCGGTGATCTTTTGACTGGTGAAGTGTGTCCACTAGGTCACGTTTTCACTGCACGAAGGTTAGATTTCTTCTTGACATACACACTTAGAGAGTTGATTTTCCCATTTGTGTTTTTTGACTCAGAATGTTTTGCTAGTAAGTCGGCGATATACAAACGTTTCATTTTTCAAATGTACTGTTAAATGTACCCTCAACAATTCTACCCTCAAGATACTTTTGATGGCAAAGAAACAGTACTCTAATATATTTTTATTCCTCTATTGAGTCATATTCTGTCATGTCGAGTTGTGATATTTAAACGTAGATTAATGATTTCACTCGTTTTTCATTCAGTATGAGTTAAATGTCACTGAACTCAATTTTAACAAGACTCCAGGGTAGCTCGTGTGCACGCCTTACTTTTCCTTCAATATGTACTACAATACTAAAACCTCTCTCCTCATCGGCGTTCTACTATACAATTTTTGCTTTTATATTTAATCTAAAAGTGGAATGACAAATTCATACATCGCAGACTCACACATTACGAGATCAAAGCTTAAGAAAAAGTTTTTAAATCCTTGGACGAATGCCAAATTTTAGATCGAACTAAAACGAATGAAATGCAGCGCCATCAACATGCAGTTTGAAGTATCCTGGCTTCAGAAAAGATTCACGATCTCCACCTCATTGTGCCGTTGAATAAATAATGAATCATCCCTAGAGGGGGCTCATTTTATAATTCTCTTAAGATGCTGGATTTACTTAAGACACGTGATTATGCAAATTTAAAACACATTCATATAATTGGAATGACGCTATACGGGAAACCATCGTACTGACTCGCAATTTTTAAATTTACAGTCACTTTGAAGTACTAGACACAAACGCGTATCTTGTCTTAGAAAAACCATAGAAAATGAAGTGACTATATAGTTTTCAGCATTATAATACTGACTACCTCTTAGAAGAACAGACGTTTATTAATGATAGTGTGATTTAATCATTAGGATACATTGAATGTGCATATTTGGAATACCGTGTTAACGCAGATTGGGTCCATGGTCCTCCGCTTTAAGAATCCAGAGGCGTTATTATTCACTGTGATTACCAGCGCAAATTCAGTTATTAAGTATTATCCCATTTCCGAGCAAACCAGTCTAAAAAATTAAAATTGTTTTTCTCGGTGGAAATGAAACGTAACACGAAAGGAATTTTTAATACTTCTGTTATTTAATGCGATTAATTTGTTGTCATGCTATTCTCTAGAGAGAACAGCTTAAATCTCTTCTCATGGAATCTATTTTGAGAGTTGATGGAAAAAAATAGCATCCTGATTAAGCTGGATTTCAATTATTAAGCACTTTCGAAACCTTTTTGTTTTTTATTAATAAAAAGAATCAATTTTTGTGCATTGATCAATTGCTTATTAATTTATTTAAGTATTGACGTGTTTGAAATTTTTTATGCGTTTCTAATAATTTTTAAGAAACTTAGCATCAAAGATTTTATTGAATTCTGAAAAATTCTTTTAACGTCATTTCGCTGTACTTAGGAGGCCTCATTGTACTTACTGCTATACACAAGGTCTAATGGCTTGAGTTGGTTGGCATTCATGACGCAAGGGGCATGTTTGGACAAACTGCGTCAAACAACTCAAGCAATGGACATACATACGAAAAGAAAGAAACAGAAGGAAGAAGTACACCTAGGGCTGGTTACAGGAATCGAACATGAGTCGCCTACGAATCACAGGTTGTTAGCGCAGTGGACAAATACAGTGATCCATGGCGGAGCCTAATACCATCGGGCTACATATTACAGTTTAGGTTTCTTTAAGAAAGATAATATTTTCCAAATTTTACTTGAAAATGCTCTAAGTAATAATAAATGTAAGATATGAAAATTAAAAAATCATCATCAAGTGTAAAGTTGTATGAAAATTATTCAATCTGTGTAATTCTCAATGCTTAAAATTGAAATTTGTTAAGCATTGGAGCACAACTATAATCTGTTAGTATAGTAAGTAAGGTTTACTTTTCAATGAAATTCAAGCTATCTTTCTCAGTGAAACGAGCTAACATTTAGTAATCCGTATAATTAAAGAATAAAAAAATCGTAAAGAAGTTTACATTAAAAAGTTGAGTGAGGACAAGAAACAAGAATTGAAAAATTTTCCAAAACTGTTTCGAATGTTTAGAAACTAGAATGTTTGAACATTCTACATCGTAATGTTTGAACATTCTACATCGTAATGTTTGAACATTCTACATCGTAATGTTTGAACATTCTACATCGTAATGTTTGAACATTCTACATCGTAATGTTTGAACATTCTACATCGTAATGTTTGAACATTCTACATCGTAATGTTTGAACTAAATTTCCTGATTTCGTAATGTAAAGAAACATCTTGATTCAAAATGAAAAATATATTCTTCCAATTTTATAATTTAACGATAAAATTATGTGGTGAGTAGTACGAAGTGCCACAAAAAATGTTTTCAATAGTAACATAGCTTTTATTTCTTTAAAAAAAAGCATTGAAAATTTAAAACTTCAATATTATGAGCTGTTACAGCCAAATTAGTTCCCAGAATATAGACTAAATTAGTCGTCAATTAGTCTTTGTACTTTATTTTAGATATTAAACTGTAAATCTTTACGTGGGATAACTGACATAATTTTCTTCTAAATATTCTTTTGAATAGACACAATATAAGATTTAACAATACAAGAATATATTTTGATAATGTAGTGTACGCTTACTAATCACATCGTATAAATAAATATTTTTGGATAAAAGGGAAAAAAAATATCCTCACCTTAACGAAAATTATTTCATACACTGCTTTCGTAAAATTCTTCTGAGTTCCATCCCTTGATGAGCGAGTATCAAGTTTTACAACTTACATAGTACAAATTAACTTCATTTTTGGATACAATTTCAATCAGTAAAAGTTTTTATTTATTTCCAAATGTGCTATTTAAAACTTAAGTGCTTAAACATAATTTAATCTAAACAGTAATATTATTTTTTGTACAAGATTTATCTTTTCTCAATAGTTACTTTAGTGGGATAGTATAAATACAGATAAATTTACAAATAAATATTTTTTGGAGCTTTCTTTTCATCATTCTGACGATCTCATATCAGTCAAGTTTTTTTATTAGAATATAATTTGTTTATCAACGATATATTTATTGAAATCCCATTATTTCCTCATTGCAGAATATCTCCACTGAGCCAAATTTACTTCATTGTATAATCTGCATATAAATAATTATATGCAGACTTTAATCTGCATATAAATAATGATTTGGGACTTTTTACTATCCCTTATTATCTTTACATTTCCATCCATGTCGTATGACTACTTTATGTACTATAAAAATTACATTATGAGACAAAATTAATTGTATATAAATGTAGAACTTCATACTTACATATGTCGTTGTTGTTGAACAGCATAATTTGATTGTAAGTAATTATATTTATTGAAAAGTCTTTAATTTTGGCGTTATACGTTGTCTGTATAAGTTAATCGCAACTTCATTGCAAGATTAACTTGTAATTACATTACGTGAAATTTTATTTTCTCTTACGCTGGGAGTTAAATGCCTTTTCTATAGTACGAGTTAATGATATTAGCAATGCTTACTCTTATTCTCTAACACGGCATTTGATAATCAAGCACGGAAGGAAAGGTAATAATCAAACTGTTAGATCTCATTTGTTTATTACACGCAAGAGTAATCTTAATTCATCATCATAATTTTTTGTTATTCAAATATCTACACACATATTCAATAAAATGCCCCACATTAACCAGCATTTATTAAAGATCATGAGCCAGTATTGTGTTAACGTACGTGCATGCATATATTTTGATAGTATTTAAACGAAATCCGGAATAGTTTTGTAATTGAATTTGTTTGTTTAACTGTTTACCAATGAACCTGTCTATACAAAACTTTCAATTCTAGAATGAGTATTCTACATATCGAAAGACCACGCAGAATTAAAATTGAGTCTACTATTTCATTAAACATTATCAAATTGCATTCATTATACATTTCATTTTAACATTAAAAATGTTTACTTTAAATTTTATTACAAATAAAAATAAGTACTTTCAGGTATTTAAATCTAATAGTTAAATTCTGTGGGAATATTGATTTGCATATCCGAACACAATATTTGTGTCTTAGCTCATTTCCCTATTAATTCTTGATCAAAATGAGCCTATTAGTAGGAATAGAGTTGATTTGACTTAAGACGTATTCAAAAATTTATTTGCAGCAAGCAAGAATATAATTTGCACGCTAGATAAATGAGAGGTAGTCTTTCCATGATAGTTTAGTTAAGTTAAGAACTATTCAAATTTTTTGTAGAGGAAATGTAAATATTGATCTAAAAAGTTTGTTTTTTCAGTTATTTCAAACTTTTAGTAAAAATTATTTTATTCCATTATATCAATAGCCTGTATATATAATGTGCATTTAAGAATGCATTATCTTATAACAAACACTGGTCAAAATTGTGTATTAAACATATATAACAAATTCAATGACACAGTATAAGTGAAAGTATGAATTATGTAAGTAAATGTAAAGCTGCAATTTTTTAAAGAAAATTTTTGTGTTGCTATTAAGCATTTTAAGATAAATTTTTTATTAATAGTTTCCATTCATATGTTCCAAACGCTTTAATTTTGGATTTGTAAACTTGTGATTGCAATAGAGCTGTATGGTATTAACATTTGTAGTAGAATACTCAAATGTAGTTGATGATGATATATGCTGAATTTTAACATTAAGAGTAATTACAATTCCAAATAAAAAGGATTTAATCAACATAAATTGATATAAATTTTAAGAATTTGAACTAAAGAGCCTGGTGGTTATTATAATGTTATTTTCGGTTAAGTGCATTTAAAAATTTTACTTGATAATTTGATATTTTGTATCATTTTTAATTTAAAAAAATTGTTTTCTTAGGGCAGAAAAAAAAAGTGTTAAAGCGGAATAAACTCTGTACTAGATGCCGTGTGGGATAAGGCGAAAAATGATGACAGAATTCTGAAACAATACATAGAACAAATAAAAGGATAAAATCTTTTTAAGAGCATTTTATTTTGAAAGCCTGTCTCGAAAATAAGTGAAGGTAAATGTTTTGTGTTGGAACGCATTGCGTTGAATGCTTTTAATGTTTAGAATACTTTTTAATGGGCAAAGAAGGAAATAATTCCTAATTGAATTTACGTCTAGGATTGGATTGGATATGGTTTTGTGGCATTGAGAGAGAGAGAGAGTGCTCTTGGGACATATTACGCCAAACTCAAAAATTTACTTCTTTACGAAACTATTTACTACATCACTTCAAGGTAACTCATAATCTTAGGAAGAAAACAAAGAAAATAACTATTGAAAATTGAACCTATAAGTATTGTTTATTTGTTTTTAAAGAAAAAACTATGGCTAAAGTGATGATATCTATGAACATAAACGTTTGAAATATTTTAAATTCAATAAGTAACCTTCAATTGTAAAAGATAAATTATGTACAGATTTACTCGATACTATTAATCATACCTAGCAGACATTTGCTTCAGAAAATTTTCAAAATTGTTCGGGAATTATTTCAAAATTTAATACATTGTAATAATTGTTTCAAAGATACATTTGTGAGAATATTGTAGATTTAAAAACCGAAAACAATTCGTTCACAAAAGTGAGAAATCATAACCAAAATATCATATATAATTTTAGTTTTAAATGAAAACTTTTTATTGAAATTACTATAAGATTATATCGGTATTTTTCCGCATCTGGAATATGATTCGAGAAATCAAATTATTATTTAAGACAACGATCCCCCTATTACATACGTCACTTTCACGAGTCAGCAATGCTAAGAAAACATCCAATTAAAGTATTACAGTTTCTGCAAAATTGTGATATAGGATTAGAATACGGGGATTCAAAATAAATAATTGAAACTATGTCTATTTTTACTTGCCGTGCAATTCTTTTAGACGGAGGTTCACATATGTATACATATGTTTTGCCTCTTGAAATTCGGTTTTTGAATATGTAAATAATTAAGGTGTATTTAAGTATATAAATCCGTGGTTATATAACAAAGAATTTTGAATTTCCTCTTGAAACCCAATTAAGGGCAAAATTCTTTTTTGTGAATACGAATTCACTTACGTAAACTTGCAATGAATATTTACATATGTGTTAAAGGATTGAATATTTGAATAAACGTTCAATCCTATAGCGTAATTTTTATTAACAATCTATGAATCTAAATGTTTTACGAACAATTCACGAACACATATAAATATATGGTCACCACGGTCAGTGAATATTTAGGCACATGTTCAATCCTTAAACAAACGCAAATGTCCATTGAGCACATACGTAAATGATTAATCCTTAAGCAAACGTATATGTTCAATGAACTCCTATGAATGTTGAACATTTGCATATGAATTTACGCATGTTACATATGTATGTATCATACGCATACGTATACGTAAAGTATTCAATTAATATTTGCTTGTTAATAACACTTGCTTCATTAGCGTCATGCTTGTTCGTATGTATACACTCATTGTTCACTGATAGTTTGATACATAAATGTTCATTGAACATTTACTGATGTGAATTTTTGGATATAACAAAGAATTTCGCAGTCAGTAGGGGTTCAAGAGGCAAAACCAACTGCCCACGTATGTGACCTCCAGAATGAAGAGGTTAATGCTCATTATTTTTGTGAAGCGCCATTTCTGAGATTTATCAATAAACATTTAAATAAAAAATATTCTATTTACCTCAGATAACTTGATAGAAAGGGGCTATGCGGTCATCATTTTTTCTGGTGCAAAACAATAAACCAGTATTATCCATACAGTCCAAGCCGAAGGAGTATTGGGTCACAAAAATCCCCCAGAAGCACAAGACAAGAACGATCCATTTCATGCAGCAAAACCTCTGCACCACACCACACCAGTCCCCGTTCCAAAATCATACCCTGGCCCTCGTCGAACGGAAAAGTAGTCTAGGGTCGTTAATCTGTGCTTCCGTATACGGATTGGGAAAAAAAAAACTACTACAGGCAACCACGTACAGCTGTTTCCTTTCCGTACTTTGTTCGCAAGGGGTCGACGTTCTCTGTATAGGATGAATCTGGACAGACGATTGCCTTTTGCACTCGGAGGTTTCCAAGATGCTGGGCGCCCATTCACCAGGGGTTGTTGTCGCGTTACCCCGTTCGGTTCGAATAGATCCTCCACCCCTTTTTTATATGAAAATTGTTAAGGAGCACAATGAGGCATTCTTCTTTGGCACACGCCGGATATCGGAGGCTGCAGGCAGTTGAAAGACTACGGTCAACAAGTTCATTCTCCGAGCAGAGGGTAAACTTGGAAATTTTTGAGGGGTGGCTTTTAGTTTGTTTCGGGGGTGGAAGGGCTTTTAACAAAAGCTCGACATAGCAACAAATCTTGCATTTCTTCCTTTTATTTCACGCCTAAGGTACGCTCTTGGAAAATTTCTGCGATTTTGGAGCTGTTATTTCGCTGTGCAACAGAATCCAGTTTCAAGAGCCGTTAAGGATCGGATTCAAACCTCCAGAAAGGCAATCATCACTGTTACCTATCTCACCACCCACTCAAAAATTTCCAAGTTTGTTAGTTAACATGGGAATTTTTGAGGGAGAAAGGTTTTTTTGTCTGTGTGTGCGGATGGAAGTGTTTTAACTTGAGATCATCAAAGCAACAGAACGTACACTTCTTTCTATTATTCCCAGCTTAAGATAAGGCGTTGAAAAAGTTCTTCACATTTTCGAGTTGTCTTTTCGCCGTGCAACAGAATCCTGTTTCAAGAGCCTTAAAGGATCATATTCAAACCTCCAATCAGAGAGACATGCACCACATACCTTGCACATAAGATGCTGGATGCGAAGGTCAAAACCGAACAAGAACACCGAGTTGTTTTTCGCACTATAACAGAATTCCGATTCAAGAGCCGTTAAGGATCAGATTCAAACCAATCGGTGATTAATGTATCACATACCCTACACGTGTCATGCTGATTGTGAAAGTCAAACCAAACGTTCAGTTTACAATACATAGGGTATGTTTAAAAAATAATGAAACTAGCATACCTTCGGCTTAGTAGTGAAACACACTAAATTAAAAACAAGTTCTGAAAAAACGAAAAAGCTACCCCTGCTCACTACGCTTTAACCACTTAAGTATGTTTCTCAAGAAGAAATCTAACCTTCTTAATGTGAATCTAAATCTTCGCCAGTCTAAGATAAATTTTAGTCCAGAAAAGCTAAAATCATACCTTGAAATTTTTGAATTATGTTTCACTTGAAAGCCGACGATTTATGCCATTGATTAACTCTGTTGGAAGTGGGTAGTTCAATTAACAACGCACTGGAACAAAACAACGGGCTATTGGCAACGTTCGGCATCAAAGCTGAAGGGAAGATACGAGAACAACACCTCGTAATTTTGAACTACACTCAGACGACGTAACTCTGTTGGAAACTTTCATCAGTTTGGTTTTCAAGATATGAAAATAGTGCCGTTTACGAGATCTATTCTTGAGTTAATTACAATCGAGGTCATTACTTTTTACTTCAGCGAATATACTATTAAATTATGCTAGTGGTTCTACGCCTTTTCACTTGAAAGCCTTTCATATCTTTTTTCGAAAAAGTAAGACGTGGAAACACTGGTGATAGGTAACGTACTTTTCAAACTTGAGTTTTTCACTCATATTTTAATTTGGTTAAGACAATGGCGGACGTGTAGGTCCGACAAAATGGCCATCGACAATTCTTAATTTTACTACCTTTATCAGTCGTTTTTTTTAAGGTTTTATATAATTTACTACTCAGCATCACACACATTATAAACAGGAGTCTGCCATTAGGTTGAGTTGCAGTTTGTTTCTTTTAATAAGTTCTCTCTCTCTCTCTCTCTCTCTCTCTCTCTCTCTCTCTCTCTCATTGCAATGGTTGCCGATTACATTAGAATGATGGCAGCATCAATTAGAATTTGACACAAACTCTAAATGCTAACAAGAATGCCCTTTTTCCTTTCTTTTCTGTACCACTACAAACTAGATGTGATTGCAAAAGAATTAGATGAATGGTAGTAATGATAGCCAAATATGAAAAGAGGATACAGAATGTAAAATAGATTTTGCTACATACCTCTTGCGCAGTAATAATACTGTATCAGAAAAATTCTTTGGAGTTCATTGCAACAAAGTTACATAACCTACTTCTTGAAGTAGAATTTTCCATGAATCAAAGTTCTTTGGATCGTAATTTTAGAAAGCTATTCTTTTGGAAACAAGAATTTAGCTCTCATCATTTACTAAAAACTTATTTAAAAATTAGTCCCAATTCCCTTTTTGTGCACTTCATGCGCTTTTGCTCTAGTCAATGTACCTTAGGTGAAAAGAGACTATAAATTTGAGTGCGCTGACGGAAAGTAACGTTAACAAACGGTCATCTTAGTACGATTTAATAATTTTGAGTAACAAATAACAAAATCTGCGTTTTGTGATACCAAGCATCCTCATAAGTTGCTAGCTTAGGATATATTTTCTGCGTTCCTTGCCATGCATATTTTTGCCTCTCTTACAATTACCTTTCCATTCAATTTAAAAGTATGGCAACTGATACTAGTAATATGTGAGTCGCTCAGAAGCCAATGCGCGATAAAGTCCAGAAAACAAAAATTGAGAAAATTAAAGATTTTAATACATTGGTTTCAAATTTTTTTGGCTTATTAAGTCGATCAGAAAAGTATATAAAGTCTTTTTTCCAAGGGTAGGCTCTGCACCAAAACAAGATATGTACAGGATGTGCAAATAAAGACGTAAGAAATGTATGCAAAAATATATTGTTCCGTGTTTCATCAGTTGTATGGCATAATGTATGGCAGCGTTCGCAAATGCAACTTCAGAACTAGTGAAACGGGGGTCACATGACGGATTATTTTCTGGCTTACACTTTTTTCAAAGAATTGTCTACGAACGCGACCTCAGTATTACCAGCATATATCAAAAGAAGAAGAATTTAGTTTTTATTTCAAAGTTTATGCAAACAAATATTTAAAAAAAAAAATGGACTCTTATTTACAATGGCTTCTGAAATTATTATACGACATATTCAGAAGCTATAAAAAGAAGGGCTTTCTGACCAAGAAAAGAACGAGGCAACGAATTAATACTTTAATAAATAAAAATAAATATTATTTATTCCATTAAAATTTACAAAAATCAGAAAATATCAAACCGCATGGGCTTCTGAGCGACTCATGTATACAGAGGCTGTTCGCACATTTTTTAGACGATTTTGGTTAGCGGTAATAAAAAATCGTTTGCTGCAAAAGAAATAATTGCAGTTGTACTCTATGTTCTTAAAAGTCAAAATTATCGTCTGCGGCTTGGGAGGTTTGTTTTTATTCAAAATGGCATCTTTAACGAAGCAGTGGTTCGAAGGCTATATTTATGCTCTTTCCGAAATGAAATATTCATATTCCGTTATCCAAAAACGATGTGAGAGTCATGGTTTTGTGATATCTAAAGCGTCGGTAGGTAATATCGTCAACAAGAAAGGGAAAAAACGTCAAATTGGAGCCTCAAGTGGGACAAAAATTCCAAACAAGTATCCAAGGAAGAAACGGACATCTTCGACTACTGCAAAGGTATGGTGTTTAATGTTAAAAGAAAATCCCCCTAGTCAAAGGACAGTTGCAAAATCATTAAAATGCTCGGTGTCCACTGCAAACAAAATGATAAACGTTGATTTAAACCTTAAGAAAGCGAAAAAATGCAATGTGCATCGTCTTTCTCCAAAGCATATCGCTGAACGCAGGACACGCTGCAGAATTCTATATAAAAAACACTTATCCAAAGAAAAATGGAAAAAAAATTGTCACAATAGATGAATCATGGGTGTATTTAAATGATTGCAGCAAAAAAAAAAAACATTTATTATCATAAAAGGGGAGAAAAAAATTTAAGTACATGGTTCACAGAATCGAAAGAAAGTTTTTCTAAGGGATTCATGATTGTTGCTGGTTTTTCATATAATGGCAAGTTAAAAATAAAGAGAGTGGAAAAAAAATGTCTAGATTAACTCCAAATACTATCAGGAACATATTTTATCGCCCATTTTTCTGAATGAAATACCATCGCTTTACCCACAGTGCCATCAATCTGTGGAACTCCATCAAGACAAAGCTAGCAGTCACACATCAAAATCCACTGTAAATTTCCTAAAAGAAATGGAACAAAAAACCGGTATCAAGGCCATACCCTTCACTGATATCCCTACTAAATCTCCCGATGTATCACCTATGGATTTTTGTGCTTTCGGCCTTTTAAAATCTGCATTATCCAAACGTCGGCCTACAACCCTTACAGGACTCTGGAAAGCTGTTCAGGAGGAATGGGATAGAATACCTCTTCTGACACTTCAAAAGGCATTATTATCCTAGAAATTACGGTGTCGAAAGATAGTTCAGAATAAGGGCTATCAAATAGAACATTTAAAACACAAGAATTTTATGTAATTTAGTTTTGTGAATACAAAATACATTGTCTAAAAAATGTGCGATCAGCCTCTGTATATGTATATGTATATATATATATATATATATATATATATATATATATTTATTTATTTGCTTATAATGGTGTTTGAGGGAGTATATGAGCAATTTCTTAGCATTTTGCGGCTCACATTCGTAGAAAACACCATTTTGTGTTGTATGGGTCAGGCTCCTCAATGATGACGCCCTGATCCACCAACACTTTCATTTTCAATAAATTCCTTTGTTTTTATTTTTTGAATTTCCTCTTGTCTTAGAAATTATATTCCATACCATGCTATGTCTGCAGCTTTCAGCGCGCTTGCATAGTTAGTTTTAACTTTGGTTTTCTGGTTAAATACCAATGCTTTTTAATTAATTTTATTTTGATCTTTCATTAAATTACGTATTTGAATTATATATATATATATATATATATATATATATATATATATATATATATATATATATATATATGTATACAAAATAGAGGGAAATGAGGTTTACAGCATAGAATACTTAATTGTCAATGCTTTTACAGCACATTAAGAGTATCATTTCTCAAGAACTTATGATTAGTTTTGCGATTTTGCCGGAGCATTTCGATTAATTAACGGACTTGAAGGTAAATTTCACAGTTCATTTTAATTATATTATCAAGTTGAAATAACGGACGGGAGCAAAAAGAGCAATATTCTGACAACCGGTTCGCACAAATGACTATAGTGATAATTTCCCCTCGATAAACGATTTTCTAAAGAAAACACATTTATATCATTGACTCACATTAGATAAAATAAATTAAGTACCCACCACTAAATAACTACCCTTTGGTACTGACATTAAGCTTGTGGAGACAGAGAGCTAGGAACGATATGAAACGGTGTTGAGATCCTATGTAAATACATGACGTTGAAAGGCTGGGCAAATATTATTGTAAATAAACTTTGAATACAAATACCGTGTTAAAACTGAACTTCTATATCAACGCTTTTATGAAAGGAAGGGTTTTGAGAAGCAAACGGCATAACAGTGGGTGAAGGTATAACATCCAATGGCACCCTCATACAAATAATTATTTTGTCTGCTCATATACATCTCACTAATTTATATTCATTTGCCCAAACAAATATTATTAAATTAAAAGATTCAACAAACAGTCTAATCTGAAGAATTATGTGAAATGTTACTATTAGCCCGAACAAAATCTAAAACAAGTTTAAATATTGAAGATATATACCACTCTCTTGATAATGAGAATGTTTCGGAATATTCATTCTGCTTCTATCGTTTCGATCAAAATAGCATTATAATCGTTTTGATTAACTTATGTTTATCATAGATAAGATGGTTGATTGGGAGTAATAAATACAGGATATGATTAAAAAGCTACGCCGTATGATAAAACCAAGCAAAATTCCAGCATTCTCATATCACTTTTAAAGTGGTACTAGTATGCTACGAGGGTTGTTCAATAAAGAATGATCATAAACTAATAAAAAATAATTTCCTGTACTAATCCTCCAAATTTTTATCGTCTTTCTCAAAATACTCTCCTTACATGCAATGCACTTATCCCACCTCTTTTCCAGTCTTCAAACACATGCTGGAAGCCATTTTTTGACAGGTCCTTCAAAATCGCCAACGCAACTTTTACAACTGCCTGTGATGATGAAAACCGCTTTCCCGGTGGTGTTTCTTCACATTGGGGAAAAAGAAAAAAAATCGCATGGCTACATCAGGACTATATGAAGGATGGGGAACACACATGACAATGGTTTTTGAAAGATCTGACGATTTTTTAATTCTAAAACAAAATTTCAATGCAGTGTATTGCAATTC
The DNA here is from genome assembly GCA_947359465.1 of Metellina segmentata. Lineage (NCBI taxonomy): Eukaryota > Metazoa > Arthropoda > Arachnida > Araneae > Tetragnathidae > Metellina > Metellina segmentata. Next base: position 55,423,762 of record OX375873.1, read on the forward strand.
GCGTGTCACTTCCATTTTTGCCGTAGGCGAAAGTAAAACTAGGCGTTTTTGGCCGGCTGCCAGGGCCTCAGCAATGACTTAATGACCGTGAAACTTGCGCTATCTATTCTCCACTTATCCCGCTACACATTCCATATTAATTTTATTTTTCTTGATTTTTTAAACATCTTTAAAAAAATTATGATCATTCTTTATTGAACAGCCTTCGTATTAATGAAAAAAGAAAGCAATCCCATGCTATTATGGTCTTCCATTTAAACTTCCCTTCTTGCCAGATGTATTCGAAAGTTGTGTCAAAGCACGTTAAGTACAAAACATTTTGAGGACAAAAAACATTTGTTTTACTTCATGCAAGGTACAAGGAACATTAAGTCAAAGATAAATTTATCGTTAATGTTTAAAAATAAGCAGGAACAAAATACATCTGCTGTTAATCACGTAAATGTCAATTTGTAATTCTATTGAATTTTTGTTTACTAATGTTGTTTAATTGCTTGAAGAATGAAAACTTTGAAGTTAATGTTTTTCGACACTTATCCTTGTATTTGTTCTCTAAACATTAAATGTATCATTCTGTTAAATAACGGTGCGAAAAGTGTCTTTTTCTTCAGATTCAGCTTGAATCATTTAAAATGCATTGTAAAGCAAAACAAATTAATTCATTGGATTTCTGTATAAGCTAATATCCAAATGCGTATGTAGAAAGTTTTATCTAACAAGTTTCAAATCTTTAAAGCGTTATCTATTTTTGTAGATTTTCAAGATGGATATTTGAAAGGTTATTCAGATTTACCCAAGTTCATTACATTAAATTTGAGATGCAATAACAATCCTGAATAAAAAGCGATAATTTTCTCAGGATAAAAAAAAAGTATGATAATATCTTTATTCTTTTTATTTGATTAGTTTCCAATTTAGGGCATGTTTAATTTCGCCTTAATATGCGCGCACATCTAGCCCTTTCTGTGTTCCCTAACAACTTTTAAAAACAAAAAGTTTTTCATCTTAAAATTATTTTAAATTCATATTTTATCTTGAAATGGTTGTTCAAATTTTAGAGCTATGCAGGGTAAAAATGCATTTGTAACCGTAGATGACGTTCAATTCTGACGATTCAATGTGACACCATTTCCTGTCTTACGCCTTCTTTCTTGTTTTAATTTTCGTTGTGACAACACTTTGGAATTTTCGAAACAATTTTACTTGGTGACCAAAGTTTACGTACAATGCATCGTAACTGAGCAATGTAAAACAAATTATTGATTCAGAAACTGGATTGAATTTTTTTTCTCATTGTGTGCATTTGCCTTACAGAGTGTGAAGCGAAAATTCTAATGGAAGAAAGCTTTTTAGTTTTCTAGAAAAAGCCAATTCATAATACTAAAACGGCATCGTTATTTTTGTATGTTTAATGGTAACCTATTTCTCACAACATATTTTAATTCTTTAGTCGATTAGATTCGGGATATCGTTCAAAGTGTTTACGTGTCGAAATTATTTTTAAAATTATTATTAAAAAAAGCCGGAAGTGTAAACACAAATATTGAAATTATTTTTTGTATGATTATTAATAGTACCATATTTTCCCACAACATTTAAAAATTATTTTGTCGATTAGATTCAGGTATATCGTTTAAAGTGTGTTTCGAAATGTTCCGACTTCATCTCGGAACATCCGACGTTTTCCACATGAAAAATGAAACTTCAAATGTTAGACACGAAAAAGAAGTTTTAGTTTTTTCAAAATAATTTCCAAATGACTAGAAAACATAAAAAAATTTTCAGTCATTTGTTTTACTTCAAGGTTTTGATTGTTGTATTTGGATAAATGTTCAATATTATAATTTGGATAATGTTCAATACATAAGAGCATTTGCACTACCATGATTATTTTTTAAATTTGATTTTTTAGTAGTTAAAAGACACATTTTACAAATATAAAATGTCGTTACTGCTTTGTAATATAACCTATACTATAGTTTATTATTTGGGGTGAAACGCATATCTACCTCAACGTTGAGCATCCTGGTAACATTTTGGTGGATAAATTATCTACCATTTTCGGCAATGCGGTCCTAGATTTTCCAGTGTGATTATCGAATTTTATTACAGTGGAATGCAAGGGGCATGTTCCAACCTAAAAAAGCTGAGCTGTTGGAAACTTTGAGTAAACAATCCTTTTTGTAAGCTCTAGGATCTTTAAGAGGATACGAAACTTGCTTCGACGTCCTACACCTCTCTTCTACTTCTATGTGGAAGGAACAGAATAGGACCAGACTTTTGCTGTCATTTTTATTTATTTGTTCAGTTTCTTTTCTTTAGTCAGTCTTTTTTCATTGTAAACAAAAATATTTTATTATTTTCAACACCCTTTACTTTAACATAGTCTATAAATAAATAAATATAATAAAAATATTTTACTTATAACTATATTTGCTGCATAAAGTTATTTACAGTATTTTCATATTGAAAATTTAAATAATACCATTTAACATATCGCACCCCGGCAAGAAAAGTGACACAAGTCAAAAAATTTAAATTTTGATGTCATGTCATTGAAAAATATGTATCAGGTGCCCCAGCGTGTTATATTAGTATTCTATAGAGTATAATAGAAGTTACCACCATAAATTACTTAGCTAAAATTTAAAAGAAGCTAATACTATTTGAATGTAAGTTTTATAGTATTCTTTATGTTGATGTTTTTTTCTCAAATTCTGCAATTTTGAGTTGTGTCACTTTTCTTTGCGGGATGCAATATGTAAATTTTACTTTATTTCACTCTCGCACAATGAACGTAAATATTTACAAACGGTTATTGATCTAACACTGCCCTTTCCAGAGGAAACTTTACAAGTACAAAGACGAGTGAATTAAACAACTACTTCCTTCAATGCAAGCAGTCGGTAATTTTAAATGGTATTTAGAGGGATTTTCAGCGTGAACAAAGAAATCTAACGATTTGCGAAGATTTGACTTCTGCCGTCCAAATGCCCTCGCATGAGAAATACCGGGGTTACCTTAAAATGTAGCTTATAGCAGTCTTTGTAACGTTTGGCGTTTACTCGCCCAATCAACAATTATACATCAATTCGGAACTTATTCTGCAGAATTTTTATAAGTGCAGAAATCGCGCTCGTATTCGAAAATCAAACCAGGTGACGTCACGTTTAGAATACTTATAGGAAGCACGTATCGCTACAGTAGCACCACCTATATTAAAGCTTGACAAAAAAATGTCTCTGCTAGCATGCATAGATAGAACTAGTCTTACACCGATGTCAAAAACTGTAGTAAAAAGAGGAAAATTTCGAATTTTGAAAATATTTCATAGTAATCTCAGCAGTAAGAGTACGAAATTTTTCAATTACATGCATAATTTGAGCAGTCAACCCACTCATATCAGCAATAAGAACGCTACATCTAAAAAAATTAATATGGATGCTCTTACTCCTGCTCGAGTAGTTGGTAAATTGGAAGACGAAGTGGAGGGGGGAGTAGCGAATGAGAATTGTATTGCCAGAATGCTGTTATCACGTACCTGGAAACAATTTTCTAAACATGGAACTACCAGGGGAACCTAGCACGCAAGACCATTCCATCATAAAATCGTTATCTTGTTATAGCGTCTGAAAGATCTTGTCGAATAATTGCTGAGAAGTTCGCGAAGTAGCTTGAAAAACCAAGAGCAGCTTCCATCATTACCTCATCAATTAGTGTCAAGGCATTTGAAAAATCTCAGATCATATTCCATTGTGTCCCTTCAACAAAACCACGAAAAATATCAAGCACTATTCAGTGTCGCGAACACTTGAGAAAGCAGAATCTGTTAATACAAGTCGGCAATTCATATGGCAAGACAATCACAAAACACTTTATCCAAGAAGGCGTGAAGTTTCCTATCACACCAGTGGTAAATGTGAAATAGCTTGCGTCAAGTATAACGATCAATACAACAATTAAATATTAAGGTTAAAAAAGTCACATGAATTAAGTGTTTTCAAGCTGGTTCATTGTGACAATACCCGTCCACATAAAACATCAGGAACAATTGGAATGAAATTGGAATTGGTCAGCGTATTCACTAAACCTAAATCCATTCGGAAATGTATAAGGGGATACTGGGAGATGATTTAGAAAACCTTCATCAACAACCAACCTCACAAAGACCTGATGACGACCCTGGAAGGAGGTAGGTAGTTAATGAATGCCACACTGAAGAAACACAAAGGGTTATCGGCAACGGTCCGGGATCAATCCAGAAGGGAACGAGCCCAAGACAACGCCTGGTAATTTTAAACCACGGTCAGTTGACCAAAACAACACCTGAGCTGACCCACACTCTCCAAATTTCAACACCAAGCCAACATGAGAACATTTGAGGCCACGACAAATATAAAGTGCATTTCACTAACATAGTTCGAAATAGTTATAGAGACGAAAAAGTTCGTTCGATACAAATCCATCGAATACCTCCTGTACAGACATTTCAAACTTATTAATTTAGTACTATTAATAAAGCTGGAATTATATATTAGATATAACTTTGGAATAAATAAAATGGCGATTAAAAGGAATAAAACAAATAGCACCAACAAGTACTCTTTAATGTATAAACATATATTTTTACTTTTAGTTAGAGCAAAAGTTTTGAATAAGAGGAGTCGACTTTTAAAAATTAATGACACATTTTTCTTGAAACGAAATAATGCCTAAAGTTTTTGTTACATTTGCACAAGGGGGATGATTTAAAAATGGAAAAAAAGTTCTAAGTAGTGTTTCGTACCCTTTTATATTTATCTAATTAACACTTACATGGCACTTTTGATCATCAGATCGACAGTATTAACACAGGTTCCATATTGTGTATCTAGTGCGTATTGACAATTTCTATAGAAAACAAAAATAAAAGAAACTTTTAAGTTTTAAAAATCCCATTGATATCATTATCGGTACTAAACACCAAACCAAGGCGATTGAATATAACCGGCCAAGGCTTACGTTTTTATGCATTGCACAGATAACATCAAATGAAAACACTTTGTGGTTTTGCTCGAATTAAGCATTTTTACAGATATTAGATCAAACTAAGACACATGAGCAAAATCAGCTTTTTTCTTTTTAGAAAATGGATAAATTCATATTCTAAGAAAAATATCTACAAGTTCTTTGGAGAAAAGAGTCCACACATAGCCAATAGGGTAGAACACTAAACGGATGTGCTAACTCCGATATTGCCTCGTTGAAAATGGGAGTGGACCGTTGGAATAGGAGCCTGAAATTGAAAGAAAGCCCACCGAGAGAAATGAGGGTTTTTTGATGAGGGAAGTTTTTTTTTACTGCTATTGCTATCGGTTTTCTAAGTTAAAATCTTACAAACAGATATTGTTATCTCTCTCTCTGTCGAACAAATCTCACAATAAAGCCGTTCAATATGCGTGGAAAGGTAAAGAGAATAATACATTTTTGCGTTAAGCATTGAATCATTAAAATTTTCATTTTTTTTCATGAAAGCTAACATAAAACCTTTATCGAACTGAGCCTAGTGTGCAGATGCAGGGCTGTTATATTGAAATTTACACTATAAGTTCTCATGATCCATTCTTGTTGCTTCTGTTTACTTGTGTGATATACTCAGGAATGTGCTGTTACCAAATCGATTTTGAAAGAAAAGTGGGGTCATTGTGTTTATTTGTCCACTGCGCTAGCAGCATGTGACTTGTAGGGCGAGTAGGTTCGATTGATGTAAATTACCCTTTTGTAATTCTCTACGGTTTCTGTAAAACTTTCCTTGTGTCTTAAGGAAATATGACCTTTAGGCCATAAAATCCAAGCAACCGAGAGAAAATGTAAGAAACGGGGTTATTTTCTAATTTTGTTTTGCACATCTCTCTTGTCGGAAATATTTTGATAGGAAAACTAGAGAATTTAAATAAAAGATTACAGTTGAAAAGATCTACGGTTTTAAAATTTCTAGAGTGTTTTACCGATGAATGAAAGAATGGCATATATGGATCCGAAAGATTTCGATTTTCTTCCTCTAAAACTCAAGTTTAAGATTTAAGCGACAGATGGCGCTGTTTAAATTTTTTCTTGGATCGAAGTAGAGCGGAAAGAGTGAGATCTCATTCTCTCATCTCATCTCGGGGAACCAAGCAGTTGAGAATCGGAACGGCACGTTCTGCGCTAGCGGCCACACTGCAGCGAAACGGATACATTTTTTGAAGAAATGCAAAAACAATCCCCATCAACTGAGCAGGATACTTAAAACCGTCGCAGACATTTGGGGCAGCAGATTTGACTGCATATTAAAAGCCGAGCTTCATCAGCGCTCGTGTTAAGGGCAATAACGACAAGTCCATCGAGATGCAGTACAACTGTACACAAAGTTTCCAAATTGAATACTGTGCATACAAATAACTGGTGCAATCATTAGAGCACAATACTGCTGCGAGGAGTCTATCCGTAATTACCTTTCGGCAATAACAAATAACCATATTCCTGGAGACTTATTATTAGAAATGCCGTCGGTTATGTTAATAGGGGGCCTATCTGGTGCACCAATCGAACTCGAAAACAGGAATCGACCTCCAATTACGTTTGGCGCGCGGAATAAAAGTGATTTAGGTGTAGACATTTTGCACAGGGGTTATTACGGGGCGAGCGATGAGTGGCTAGGTTTGAAATTGCCTCATGCCGACGTCATTTATGAGGTATTTCCTGGTCGGGGGGTTGCCACATGGGCCAAGTGGAGGCTTTTCGCCAAAGCTCGTCTCCGGGAGGTTACATCTTGCTCATGCAAGCTTCATAATCCAATTTTATTGCGTACAAATTAATGCAAACTGATATCAACGCCATTTTTAATGAAGGGATCAATAGTGCACATCCTCATTTGAATGTATTTTTTTTTTAAACGCGTGGAAGAACAATAAATTATACAATGTTTGATGGATGGGTCCGACAGTTGCATAATTTCGATCGCTTTATTCTTCGGTCTCTTTTCATGTGCATTGCGCTTTTCAGTTATTTTTAAGCTCGTTTCCACTCAAGTGAATTCATATCGCTGTATAAATACAAAAATAAATTACTCGTTAAAAATTATATTATTAAATAAATTTATTTTTTGGATATATTTGAGTCACGTATTTTTGACATGATTCACAGAACATCAAATCCGTTATTTATGATTTTTCAGAACGATGATTCTGTGTATTCTAGATGTAAAAATTACTCTTTTAGCGAATGGAATCGTTTTAGTTTGTGTAACGTAGTTACAGAAGTTTTTTAATTGATGTCTCTATTTTTTAACGAATCGATGAAAGTAACTATTATTACATTATTATTTCGCACACGTTATTTCATGAGCGATAAGCATGACTGTTTCCATCCCCACACGGTCAGTCAATACTAGAGGAAATTAGGTTCGAAAAGCTTCTAGGAAGGGTGCACTTGTGACAGTGCTGGTTAGAGGCAATCGAAGATAGAATAAATTTCTTTTCATCGTTCCCTTAAGATCTATTTAAGAGCTCAGCAGGAAAAGTCTGCTTCAGCTAAAATTTATAATGAAAGAGAAACTTTTTAAATGGAGAAGACCAATTGGGAGGAGTAAAGAATAAGGCTTATTCAAAATTTTGAGCAAAAAGTGAAGGAGTATCCAATGGGTAGACCACCGTTACTACTAACAGGGATAATCTCCAATATCGCAGCGCTTTAAACCAGAATACGGACCGGATCTACTGGGTAGCAGATAAAAGCTATAATTACTAAAGCTATAAAGTGTTGTTTAGAGGACTAATCTTTCCAATGCACAAATACTTCTCAGGTATTATTTCATCACGGATTTATTTTCATCCAAAGGTTTTTACTTGATTTTTGATAAGCAGTAACGTTTTCAATTTGTCATGAAAACACTGAAATTTTTGTGACATACTGATATTTTTTAATTATATATAATCATACTTCAAAAACCAAAATCGGCCAAATTTAGAAGATCCTGAACATTTGTGTGTGAACATTATATCAGAGTAGCAATAACTTAGTGAAGCTACCACTTGGCTTGGTAACTGATCATGAGTGCAATACTTAAAGACTCAAAAGAACGATGGATGTCAACTGCAAGTGGCTGTAGGTTGTCTTCATACATGTTCGTTAGCGCGCAATTGTCCATAATTTTTTTTCCATAATATGTGAAGTGTGTTAGTTCACCATGCTGAGAGAAAACTGACTTTTGCATCCTGTATAAAAATGTCAAACCTTTTACACCTATGTCCAACACGATTGTGTGCCGACCAACCGGTATGGTGGTTAAGGTAATGGTAATTTTAGTTAACGTCGTACTAGAGCATCTCAACGGTCCGGGATCAGTCCCTTAAGGGAAAGGTCCGAGGACAACACCTCGTAGTTTTGAACCACGGTCTGATGACGAAGCAACACCTGAGCTGGCACTGGTGGTTAAGGTGTTAGCCTCTAGATCGGAAGGTTCCTGGTTCGAATCCGAGACAGTGCATGGGTATCTGTAAGTGTATGGTGTAGAGGCAGCTGGTGCACCTTAAATCTGTCGTGGTCGAAAGTCATCACGTTGAGTTGGTGTGGAATAATGGAGAGCCAACTGACAGGTGTTGCCTCGTCATCTGACCGTGATTCAAAATTACGTGGCGTTGTCCTCGGATCTTTCCCTTAGAGAAATTGATCCCGCATTGTCGTCAATAGCTCGTTGTGTACGATGTTAATAAAATTACCTTACCGATTTACTTACACGATTGTTAAAAAACAAGCATTAAAATGCAAAAACACACAACTGTTGTGCAATAAACGAGGAAGAAAAATCAATGCCTCGAAACAAACCATCTCTCGTGATAGGTCTAGAAGAATCTCTCCTCACACAGGAACTTTCATTAAAATGACAGCAGCTTTTCGTCCCCAAACGCACTAATTAATTGTCGCGCGACTTCAAAAAGTGCAAAGCGCCAAATCAGCCCGTAGAGATCACGCTCCGGTTGGCAGGGAAACGCTGGCTTGGCAGTCGCCGTCTGGGCGATGAGCGCCGGAAAAGCGGAGCCGGTCTGTCATCAATGGGTGCGACTGCTGCCGGGGTTTCTATTGGTCGGCTCTCATCCTCATCAAAATGCTGTTATCCAAAATTCGGGAGGGCGCGTTCTCTGGATGGAATTAAAGTTCCAAGGAACAACTGTTTGAGTCGATACCCAGAGCACTCGAATAGAGTGCGCGGCATCGATAAATCCAGTCGAGTGCGACTGCGCATGAGAGCCGCGCATGATGCAATCCTTCGTTATAATATTAAAATTACAATGCCACTCTCCCAAAACTTTTCAGTTCGGTGGAAAAAATGACAGAAATCCCAAGAGCGTGCGTCATATGAGAATCTCGGGTTTGGGAATCCAGTGCAAAACTATCTGCCTAGCACAAGCATGCCAAACTCGCGTCCCGCAACGAATACCTTTGCGGCCTAGGCAACTTATCAGTATTTAACAAATATTTTACTAAAATTTCATAGCTAGTTTTTTTTAATTTCATATTATTAATAACGAACCACAACATTCGCCAATGACCGATTAACTAGTCGTGTTGCATCGACGTACCATTTCCACACCAATAGCAGCGGATATTTTAGCAGCTGATAATAAAATAATACCTACCACGTTATTAGCCTTCCACTGCCTTGCTTGGTGTGCCTAACAGTAAATATTTCGCTTTCAGGGAACAAGAAAAATTCAGTAAAGTTGGAGTGATTGAATTTTACATATATTTGTCATCCAGTGCGAGCAATTACTTTCATTTTCGAAAAGAAATAAAGTCCATCCGATCCAGAATTACTGGGTCAGTTTTTAAAGCGACGACTGCGAACAAGATGTCCCCCGAAGAATGAGAGATGGTAGCAAAGAGATGCCGCCACGATGAAAACATTAATTTTAGTTGTCCATGAACTTTTTTTTATACTGTGTAATTAAAATAATCACGTTTCTATAAAAATTGAAGTTTTTGTGCGGCCCGTTTTTTTTTTATCCGTGTTAATATTTGAGCTTGACCTAGCAGATTAAAAGAAACTCTCCCAAGATTCAAATACAATAATTTACATTACTTTCACGGTGGTTCAGTGATTTTTCCTACTGCGCTAGCAACCTGTGAGTTGGTATTGGACGCTGGTTCGATTTCTGTAGCTCATTACGAGCCTATTTCTCTCTTCTATATCAGTGAAACGCTTGATGTTGTGTATGGTGCAGATTTGCCAAATATGGCCCCTACAAACCAACCCTAGCGTTTATGGGCAAAGCAGGTTTGTAAATTTGCCACCTGGCCTGGTAACCGAGTGGTTAGCGTTCCGGCCTTGGTTCAACAAGCGTTAGGTTCGAATTTCGGTCATAGCATGTAGGTTCGTATTGGTTCGCAATCCACTTTAAGACGTACATCCCGGCCTAATTTAAAAAGTGGCATTTGTGTGCCATAAAATCCCAAAACCAACCAACCCGACCTAATTGACCATCATGTAGAGGGGGGAAAAATCAAACCTTTATTGCAGGCAGTAGGTTAATCAGAAACATGTCACAAACCACACTAACATGTGCATTTCGGGCGCAAATAGATTTAACACACTCCTCATGAAATAAAAATAGGTCTCAATATTTACATTGCTTTGGAGTAACTTTAATTTGTTTGGCTAGGCTACACACCTTTTAATAAATGATACGAAAATATTAAAAACATTTTGAATTCCGAAACAATAAAAATAACAGTACATAGCATTTCACATTTCCGAGGGATCCCCTTTAAACACCTACCCCTAGTAGCATGATACTTGCTATACCCTATATGGGGCACTGATTAGCTGATCTTATTCCCAATATAACCACAGGATGTATTCATGTACTCAACTGTTGCGTTAGATCTCTTGCATTGATAAGAGGCCAGTGAAATGAATTGATTGTTATTTTTGACTATATTATCAGTATATATCTAAAAACCCAGTGGCAGAAACACCGCGACACTGTCGCGGACAGTTTTTGTCTGCACTAATAAAACAATTTAAAAAAATAGTCCGCAACTTTCGGACATTTTTTTCCCACGGCAGTACGCAGACCTACGCGCCTATTCTCTGTCCACTTCACTTGTCTTCTCCTAATTGACAGACTCACGGTAGGAGAGACTTAGTTACGCAACGTTCAGACTTCGCAGCCAGTTGTTCTGAACGTGTTCTGGAAAATGAACATGTTCTTTTAAAGATTTTCTGAACAGTTCCCTGGATTCTTTTACAGACCCAAACTGTTCAAGACTATGAAGTTTTCAGCCCATTGCGAAACAGTTTTTCAAACATATTTAGCAGATTATTAGACTTTATCCCTGCCTGTGACAAGACCCTGATAGTTTTGTATTACGATACAGATTAATGAATAAGCTAACGATGATAAACATTCTGGCACTTGCAGATATTAGTTCTGCTCTTGGGAAATTATCCAAAAAAGAAACAGATCTTATGCCCGGGAGTACACATCTTATATTAAAAGCCTCATTTCATCCCTCGAAATTATGAAGATATATTTTGATGAACTTTCAACATCAGTCTCTGAAGATAAAGATCAAAAAGGGAAGAAAACCATTCAATTTGCAGCTGCATTGCAAAAGCTGCCTAAAACATTGTTTTTAAATTTAAGAACATCATTGGAAATGTTTCCTCCATCAAACAGTGGTATTTTCAGTATATACCGTGATGTTCCCCTTCTTGAGAAACCAATCAACTCCAAGAGTCTTAGATCACAACACAAAACATTTAACATGGTAAACGCCATGTTTCAAATAAAATTATAAAAAGTTGCTGGTTTAATGAATGATTTATCCACTAAAATTACACACAAATTTTGCAGGCAGATTATGAAATTCTAAAAGCTTGTAGCAGACAGCTACAAAAATTTCTGCCACTAGGTCTAAAAGTAACTATTCGTTGCAAAAAAAAAATCAAATTCTTAAATTTTCTGCTCAAGGATGCACTCTGATAATCTTATTTAGAAATATGTCAATTAACGTCGTACTAAAGCAACACAACGGGCTATTGACGACGGTCAGGGATCAATCCCAACGGGAAAGATACGATACAAACACAGAAAGATTATTAAGAAACGAGGAACCGATATGCAAAAGGGCAAACAATTCCACACATGTCAAAAATTGTAACGAAAATATCTTGCTCTTCCTACGAAAAGCATTCAATAAGAATTTTTTGTTCTGATAATCATTTTAAATGTTTAAGGCTTTGGTTGCAAAATTTTATTCCTCAGTTCCATTTGTACTCTTTATAGCGGATTCTCAAGATAAAACTAAAAAAAATGTTTCAAAACCGGCTCTTAATTAACTCTTTAAATATATGAACTGTAACTTAAAAGATACTTTCACACGTATTGCTTAAATTTTCATTTCCTTTTGATATCCACGAACATAAAAGTATAATAAACAAACAATAGTTAAAAAAAATTCAAGTTGGAAAAGCACAAACATGATTTTGATTCCTCTGCGATTAAACAAGTCAGGGGATAGGCTCACCTATTTTCCTACTTGAAGAATTGTGCAGAGGGGAATCATACGGCAGACGAACTAGCCGCACAAATCCCTTTTTTGTTAGTCGCTTTCAGTGTCGATGAATTCACCACCCCTTATTTCACAAAGAGTAAAAAAGTTTCGCAAACTGCATGAACGCAATTGCGAAGCGTGCCAACTTTTTTAAGCCGCTCATACTCCGGATAGCACAATGTTTCCTTAAGAAAGAATAGCTATACAATTTTTGATCCATAAAAAATTCTGTTAATACTCGAACGTTTACAATAGCTTTTATACTTTGTGTACCAGTTCCGTAACTAGAAATTTTCTACGGGTGGGGATAGTACCGATATCTTCACATCATCTTCGGTAAAAAAGTTACATCACAAATGACTCAGATTTAAAGCATTGGTTTTCGTCAAAAATAAAAACAGTTTCTTTAAAAGAATTTAAAGATGAACGTGATTACTTAAGTATTATTTAAGAACGAAATACTGTGTTTGTAGCTCTCGTTTTTTTTATTTCATTAAAATAGAAATATTAATAATTACTCTTATAACAAAGAATGGAGGAAAATTGCATATTTGATATCCACAAAAATGCAACCACGTAAAACAAACGTATTTTTAATGAATTTTACTTTAAAATTCATCAGATCATGGGAGGTCTTTTGACTCAAAATATATAAATCCCTTAACTATTTGTATTAAAAAAAAAGATTGGTTAAATTGTGTCGAAAACGTGTTTCACGATTTCATTCTGGGTGGAACATTAAACTTCCGACTATCCGCGGGCGGATTGTCCATTTTGCTGCTTATCCGTTCACTTTGTGACAAAATGTAGTTGAAAAAACTTCAATCCAAATAAAAAGGGTGTTTTAACACAAAAAGAAAACACAACTAACTGATTTTTTTTTGTGAATAAGTAAATAAACAAACCAAGTTCAGAAATCTAATGTTAATTAATTAATAAGTGTATGCATAAGCCCACTACTGCAAATAAAAATTGTTCAAAACCCTTTCGTGTTGATTTGTGCTCATTTTGCGGATTATCCGCGCTCTCAATTCCGCGGATAATCGAGAGTTTAAGGTTAGATAGGTGATAAAGTCGTTTTCAAGGTCGAAATGTGCATTACATTTTCGTATATGCCATTTTTTTCTATTACTACATTTGAGTAAAGTAACACATATTACGCAATTCTGAACTTTTGATGCAAATCTAACGATTATTTGAATAGAAACTCGAACAAGCTTAAAACGATATAGTTTACAGCACCTGGAAAGTTGGAGCATTTACAAAACGTGAAAATAAAGTACTGCCCCCCCCCCCTCTAGTTAGGTAAACATAGAGCTTTCTCTTACCAGATTTTGTGATACCAGTGTAATTTGAAAAAAGGATGCGCCACATGAAGTTCATGAAATATTTTACTAAACAAATTGCAAACATTAATTTATAGCACCTAGCATTGACAAATTTGTGCTTTGTTCAGTATCTTAGAATCTTCAATTATTTACTATCCATCTATCCTAAAACCTAGTACCTCGAAACTGGATAATGGTATTTTATAATATTTATCAGTTATACACAATATACTATTTTTAAATTATATTACATAAATTTAAACTTGCTAACAAATCTATTCATAAAGTATACAATTAATTTGTAATATAAGAATAGTTATAGTTTAAAATTGGACAGCTAGGGTACGTGAGCTCAGAATGGTTACAAATTTCATCAATTAAAGTTCTGGTTAATAATATTTCGATTTCTCAAGATGAATAAGTTTCTTTAAGAAAAAAGTCAACCAAAAGATGAGACAAGCAAAAATATAAATCACATATCTTTATTAAAAACTTAAAATGTACAATAAATTACAAAACCGCAAGGTGTAGAAACAATAATTAAAATAGGTGTTAAGAGCTTTGAAAGCTCATAAAAGGTATTCAGTAGATATTAAACTTTGCCTATCGAATAAAGTTCACAGTAACAGTTATTTTTACGCAATAATAGGAAAAACGTATCGCAGATTTTAATCAATGTTTCACACCTTATATTTAAATTATAAAAATATAAAAAGACAGGAATATTTACATGTCAGCAAATCGTCACCTAATGTATTTATTTTCTTTAATTTTCTCATCTGAAATAAATAAAAACAACATTTAATACTCAGTGGATTTTCTTCTGGCAAATTAAGTATACGTTTTTTACTAGCAAGTCAGTAGAATACGAGTCCTATCACGATTCCAAATACAATAACTTAAAAAAATTCATACAGCTTAATTACATAAATTATGTAACCAGATTTCACTTTTCAACTCTATTACATACTATACATTTCCCGGCTACGCTAAACCTTTAGACGAAACCTATAACATATCACAAGATAACTACAATTGTTATACCTTTGAATTATTAAACAAAATTTAGAAACATTGAAACTAAATATGTCACATTGAAAACATAAGAACCTCGTCATAAGACTCCATCGTACAGGCATCTTTTCTTAAAATACGTCATGCTGTTGATATAAATCTTTAAAAATTTATGGCGCATATCAACTTCTGTACTGAGCGTTACTTTGAACATTACTTTTTTTATATTCACAACATATTCATATCTTGTAACACAATCCCGATAAAACTATACATTTTTCTATGTATTCAGAAACAAAAGCTTCTAAGGGCTTATATTTTGCGGAATTCCGAATCCAGGACGAACATAGGTGTGCATATCGTCTATCTCGGGGATAAGAAAACTATGTCAAATCTCATATTGTAGCTAACTATGACAAAAGGTCTTATTCTACACCTATGACGAATATTTCCAAAACTTCGAGAGACGTCTTTAAGAAATTTTCAACGAGTATTTTTTCGCATAAAGATTTTTTTTTTTTTTTTTTTGTACACGGTGATAGAATTCTTACTATGAGATAACAACTTATTTATAAAGTGGCAGTGCACATTTTGTAGATTTCACACCCTAGTTCAGATGCATCAACCAACAACAATCTTGAATATCATACAGGTCTAAAACTACGCATTGCTAGATTTTCTTTTATGTGAAATGAAACAGTCATATTCATTCATGTAGTAGTAACGCCGACAATGTTTTGTCACACAACACAAGTGTTTGTGTTTCGAAGAAATTTTACGACAGTTCACCGAACTCCAGCGGAAACCTGATTTTAGTCAAAACATTCATAAACTGGACAGTACAGGGTGAACTAGAGGGACTCCAATCCCTGTGTTCATATAGCCAGTGTTTTCAAGTTTTCTGTTTCAAACATCGAAAGAGATTGATTTTATTTATTATTCAATACAACCATCAGAAATTTATTATTAAAGAAACATTTATAACAAAAGTTCAAACAGTGAAGATTGAAAATTTTATCTAAAAAGTGCATTTTCCCTATAAATAATTTTTTTTGCGTTTTATTTACACACACTACAGCTCGCGGGCAAAGGAAACTTTCGACAACAGTGTTCTTTATGTTCCAATTTAAGCTTTACACAAAACAGCATTTAAGTTCTCATTTCCCCCGCAAACCTGGTGTGTGTGTGTGTGTATATATATATATATATATATGAAACATGGATCAAACTTCAGTTTCTATTATTCATAAGTGTATTGTATGGAGTGCACACAAAATAATAATGGAGACATTACAGGTCACAGTACAAAAATTTTAACCGCCGCACCTAACCAGCACTACCTACAAGAGTAGTTGAACTTGAGTCGCACTGGATGAACATAACGGACTATTGGCGACGTTTCAGGAGCAATTCCGAAGTGAAAGGCCTCGTAATTTTGAACCAATCACATGAGGTCAACAACTGAGCCGAACTACCACACCACGCCCACATGAAGAGTCTTAAGACAGCCAATCGAGAAATGTGAAAGCTTATGCACATATTTTACTGATATACAGGCTGATTGCCCTCATGGGAACTACAGCCCCAGGAACTCCGTTCTGGTGGTTATCTTGCGAAATAATTTCTCATATGACAAATATTGAAATAATAATAGCAAGAAACTTTACAAAAATTAACCCACGAGGTTTTTAAACAGCAATAATAATTTATTTAAAAAAATCAGCAGTCTAAACTCTTTGTTGAAATTTTTTTATTTGCAGTGAGACAAGTCTGGTGAGAGGGAGTTCACCAATGGACTTCTTTCGCACTTCTTAAATTCAACCACGAGATCAGCCCTGCTACCATGTACAAACGATGCAATTGTTATTGAAATTAATTTAGAATTTTATGTAACAAAGTACTATTGTTAGATATGGCAAAATTGATTTTTTTCAAACATTTGTGGTTTTTCTATTGGAAAAACGCTTAAATTTCCATACAAAATACATAATTCCGAATTTTCGGTAAGTTTGAATTCACGTCGTACTAGAGCAACACAACGGGCTGTTGACGACGATTCGAGATCAATCCCTAAAAAGAAAGATCCGAGGACAACACGTAATGTTAAACCAGTAGCCTCTACACCATACGCTTAAAAAACATCTTTGCACTGACCCAGATTCGAACCAGGAACCTTCCGATCTAGAGGATAACACCTTATTCACCATACCGGCTTCTCGGCAATTTCGATCTGAAGTCGCTCTGATTTTGAGTTGTCTTGATTAAAAGGTGTACCGGCATTTCGGGAATTCCCCTATTTCGTGTTGGGCCTGTCCTAAACTGACTGTCTGCAGTCTACAAAAAGTTAAAAAAGGTTACCCTTTCATACGAAGGTTTGCAATTGTACAACGGGAAATGCATACATATGCAAGTTAAACAGTGTGTACTTTGAATACATATTTCCAGTTTATAACAGGCTGGGGTCGAGCGAATATCGTAGGTCACAAGCGATACATACTAAGTCCAAAAACGTAGGTCCCTGAAAGCGAAAAGGGTGGGATTCTACTCCAAGTGCTTTACCCACTATAAGTATTTTTCAAAACTAAAACGCCCTGGTGGTCTTTACCAGTCGAATCACCCCATTCTGGCTTAGAAAAGTTAAAAATCTTACTTCGAAAATTTCCACACTGCGCGTGTAAAAAAAAAAAAAAAATCCCCCTTGATCCTCTCAGTGACAGAACAATACGATCTAAAATAAACACTAGCAGGCGACGATAAAAAAAAAGGAAAAGCAAAAACAGTTTCCACCGGTGAGGTTACTCAGTGTCTCTCCTAAATAGGGTAATGGATAAATACTAATTACATTTTTGGATCACCGAATCAAGGGGTTCCTAGAGCCATAGTCCGTTAAAGGAGAGTGAAACAAAAACAAAACAAAGAGGCGGAAATCAATTTCCACCTGTTGCTTTCAACAAAATAATAAACGACAATTTCTCGCACGCGGGCCCACCAAGAAAACTCGAGAAATAAAAGAAAGAAAAAAAAGGAAAAGAAAGGTCGGGAGGGGGGAGGTAGGAGTACTCGCGATCATGAGAACCGCTTCGGACGAAAAGTACCATTGCACATAATAAGCGGCTTCTGCATGATGCACCACCGCGGAGATAAGAGATCCCCAGAAATAAAACAGAAATAATAAAACGATAAAAAAGGAAAGAAAGATAAAGGAGAGAGAGAGAAAAAAGAGAGGGGGGGGGGAGATCCAAGCAGTTTCACCAAGGAAGCAGAGGCGAGGGGTAGCAGAATGTTTCCGAGGAAGAATATTACGCGGACACACATACACTTGACACCAACGCGGAGGCTACTACAACTTTCGTTTTTTACTTCACTTTATAGAATCATTCATGTTTTATATATGTTTTTTCATTCGAGTCTGGAACACGGGGCCGGTGTAAAAATGCAAATAGAAAGCACGTCGAAGAGGCACACATGCGGATTTAATCCTATTCGAGATCATAGAAAATGCCAAATATTCCAGACAACTGAAAATTTCCTTTCGTTTCATCGCGAACGAAAAATAAATATTTCTTGAATCCTCTTTTCGTTCAATATATAATTTTACAATTTGCTATTTTTCTCGACACAGAGTGCACAATTTTAAAATGTATATATCTGGACGACCTTTTGTGTGGTTTACACTGATTTCAGAAACACTCTTCAGCTATCCGGAATTCTCAACTTCTTTTTAGAAATGCAAAACATACGGATGGTAGTAAAAATAAAATGCCATTTAGTATTTTCTCGCACCATAGAATAACAGCTCGTTGAAGATGAATTTTCTTAAAATCTTCCTGAAGCATTTAAGATTTTAATACTCAACCTTAGATTTTTTGTCGAGTATTAACTCGACACATACAAGTAAAGACACAAGTAAATTTTTTGCTGACACAGATGATATAAATCACCCAGGTACCACAAAATGAAAAATTAGAAATTGATATTTTGTCCTCATGAAATGAAAGCTTTTATATATGAACTTTTCAGGCAAAAATATAAGCAGAAGAATATAAAATAATTGAAACACATACTTTGACTTTTTTGAGTGTCACACAATACGTTAATTACTGAAAATTAGTTAAAGAAGAGAAAAAAAAATTTAATGAGATTTTTAAGTAATGTAATAATTATTTATGAAAAGACATTAAAGGTAGAAATTGAGTAATATCCACTGCAATTTTATCGTTTTAACTTTACCTCCATTCCATCAATAAGTATTCTCAATATATTTATTAACGGAATAAATCTTCAGAACTAAAAGATTGAAAAGAATGCGAAATTCTAACATACAATCGGATCTGACGAACAAGACAGTTTACCGATATATTAGTCTCGAAAAACAATGTTCCACGATTTATTTTTTTGTTATGGGGTAAAATAAATGAGCAATTTTTAAAGATCCAAATTATGAAATGCAGTTCATTGTTAAGTGTAAGCAAGATTAAACATAAAACTTTGAATGTCTTGGGTACCAAACTTAAGAATGCCTTTAATCCAGGTTTCAAATTTAAGGAATAAGAGTATACATGCTTTACTTATGAAGAAAGAAATGTTTCAATACAATTTATCATTATATTAAATCATACTTCTTTCATTATCAGGGAGAGTAAATGTAAAATGAAGGTGAACAAAAGCATTATTCTACATTTATAAGTAGAAACGAGTTAACACATCTGGTGACATTGAGTTTCATCCGGTGTGTGTATTCTCAAATCGTTATGATATTACGAGGAAGATTGTACAACAATTAATTTCAAAATCACTACACTAATTGCAATCACCGAAATTAACAATAGAACGCTATTTACATCTTTTTGCTAATATTATCTTCTTTTGCTAACATTATGTTATACACTAAAGCGTTCATATAATTACGAATATAATTGAGAAATGTATTACAGGTTTGAATGTAAGTTTTCAAAAACGTAATAAGAAAATGTGCCAATTTTTTTTTATTTTTAAGCCTGGAAGAAAAAATAAACAGCTACCACTTACTTTAACAAAAGGTTATTCTCAGTTTCAAATTTATTGATTGGATGCTGTTATTGAACGCATTTACCACTAACTAGAACATTTCAATTAATGCTTTTAAAAGAGCTCTGTGCTCGCTCACTACAATCTACATGTTGCTACTGAAAATCCAAGATTTCGTTTCCACCCCCATTTTAAAAATATATATTATTTATAAAAATTTATAATTTAATAAACACAATTATTAATTAACATTATAAATACACATGAACTTACAATACAGATTGAACGAAACATTAGCATCAGCAGTACTATATTCAATGCGAAATAAAATTTAAAAAATAAAAATACACACACAAGTTTTTTACATCTTAAATTCCCTTGACCATATGAATATTTATTCAAGTTCAAAACAAAAATAATATGTATTCAGTTTCAAAACAAACTATCTTGATTCAATAAGCCTAATATTTCTACTTCTTTTCTGTTGGCATTGGTCCAGAAATTGATAATTTATGTTGACAAACAGCTGTCAAATGTTTGAAAAATCATAAAACATTGTCAGTCAGAAAACTATTCTTAGTATACGAAATACAACATAATTTAATTAACATTTATTTGCTTGCATAAAAAATTTAGTTTCCTTCTAGCTACAATTTTAGAACGCAGATGCCAAGCATTTTCCGAAACGAACACACATTTTTATATTTTATTACGGAAAAAATGTCATTTGACAGAATTTAAACTTACTTGCATCCTGTATGATTATTTTCCCTGCTAATGAATCAGTAGAAAAATTCTACTTTCATCACAAAAATACTTGCTTTGAAAAATGCTCACAGTAGGGGAAGAATTGTATTATGAGAATAGATCTCCGTAAAACAGAAACAAGGCAGTAAAGAAAGCAAAACTAAACTTATAACAATGAATTGTGCACGTTGTTACTCTTAACAATGATTAAAATGAAACATTTATAAAAAACGGTGTTTAATACATTTTAAAAACACTTCGTACATAGTTCCTGAAAATTCCCTTAGAATTTCTCAAACACCCAGTAAGAAGTTGGGACCGAGATAAGACTACACTTAATAATTCCCCAACCGCATTCTATATACCTCCGTGAGTAGAAGGAAGTCATTGTTTTAACTTTTTGACTACGGCTATAGATATAACTGGCACGATTCTTATAATTTTCAAGGTACATCTGCTGTGCCACGACTGTAGCCTAAAGATAAAGGGTTGGTTGAAAATGCGTTGAATAAAACGAAGCACGTTTGTATTACTAAATTACATCAAATATTCTTAGGGCGTGATTTCATCACAAAGCATTATGTTTATTTTTAGACATTCGATATAGATTGTCGTTAAATTTGTTTTTCTTAGTACGAGAGTAACTTATCCATGGAAGCACAGTGGCACGCGGAGTGGACAACGTCGACTGCACGCAATACGGAACTTGTTACATCTAGTGTCCATGTTAAGTATTGTATCATAAAAATTAAAATACCTAAAAAGTGCAAATTGAACGAATCAGCATTTTGTGCTGAAAATCTTGGAGGAGTTTGGCTGGAATATCAAGTCCTTGGGAAAATTAGCAGCTAGTAGTTCGTTCTATTTGTTCCTATTAATATTCTGGGGATTTTTTTTTTTAAATCAGAGGCTCCGAGTGTTGTGCACATTATATTCCCATGGAATATATATGCACTATATCGATATTAGTGTATAAATATATTGGTTAGTAATAATGTTGGTATTGCCTTGACGCGTTGCTGGCTGTTCGAGAAGGTCGGATGGGGAAATTGAACAATCGATATCAATAAATATACCAATGATAATAAAGTTATATAACTTTAGGTTTTAGAAGCAATAAATAAAATATCGTGAGCACTTTTTAAAACGGGGAGTTGCATATTACGTGCCTTAATCCTAAGCTGATATACGTTTCTGAAAACACGTAACCGCCAAGGAAATATCAATATGGTAAAACAAGAAATATAATAATGTTCATATTCGGGCGCAAGCTATACACCAACCACCCTTACAAACATTGTTGTTGATTAGTAATAGTTGGTGTAATCCTAGAAGATATATAGTCGTACTAAAAGGCAGCAAGCCTCTCTCATATTAATATTTCACAATTCTCGGCGTTGGTACTTTTAAAATACTCAATTGTTAGAATGCCTTTAGAAGGCTCATTGCACTGAATGAGGAACATAATCGATTGTCAGGAATTTTACTTGAGAGTAAAATTACCAAGTACAGTGTCAGTCTACCAAGGGGATTACAAAGTGGAACATTTTGTGGATCTAATCATGGCTGCGCACACATAATGCAAATTCGCAACCGAAGATACTTTGCATCAAATGCGCCACACACACAAGGGTTGTATTAGAGTTACGATCACAGTATCTGTGTTCCAGTTATAACGCAAGGATTCTTTACCTTTTCGAAAAGCGATTTACAACATATATAGATTTAAAAAGTAATTCGATTAATAATATATCCTTTACGTTTCCCTCCGGGGATTGAAATAGAAGCAAAAAAAAGCAGGTCAGTTGCCAAAATGTTCTACTTGGGTACAATTTCAAAATTAATTTGGAAAAAACAGTGTGTTGATAAAGCAGGGCTCTCACTTTATTTCAGAAATAAAATTCCCTTACTTTTCCAGGCAAATGTTTACAAAATTCCAGGTAATACTTACGCAATTCACGACATTTTAAAGGTGAAAAACCAAGAAATAATTTAGAATTCAAAAGCTAATAATTAAAAACCAATTTAAGAATTATGCACTGTAAAAATTAATATACAAAACCCAAGTTATTTTGAATTCAAATAACTTATATTTGACTTAAATCAATTTGTTACTTAATGTATCATAATTCATTAAATTCTTCAATTTAAGCCTGTGGATAAAACAAAATTCTTTACCTGTTAAATATTAGCTGTTTCTTTTAAAATCTGTTGAAAAAAATTCTATTCATAAAATAAAGTGATATGAAACTGTGGACGAATCTTACTGGCTACTTTTCTCCAAAGTCATGATCCATCTTTTCAGGTCATTAAAGCGATTTTCCAGGTTTTAGACGAAATTGCGCAGTTCTCTATCTTTTAGGACAAAATTAAATTCCCTGACAATTCCAGGTTTTCCCTGAACCGTGGGAACCCTGTTAGGATCTGCTCGACTTTGATGACATTTGCATTTCTGTGTCTAAGGTATTTGGTTTCTTCAAGGTCCTGCGCCTTTTCTGGATTCGTGTTTTTGGGATTTCTCAAAATCTTATAGAGCAGTTTTACAACGAAAAACAAAATTCTAGTTTATGGATGCCCATGTTCGAATACAAATCGCACAGTAACCAACTATTGTTCATCCAGGAGTACGCTAGACACCGACGCAACCTAAAATATCGGAAACAATAGCTGGGGGTTTTGGAGCATTGACAAGTTGGAAAGTTAGTAACTCTTCTCACTGAAGTCATACATCTCGTTTGCCAAGATACCATCAAATTTAATCATCTATAGTTAGTCAATGATTTCTTTTTACTAGTCATGAGTTCAGATACCCATTTCCTTTATGCCAGTATTAAAAAGTCAATAGGACGTCTAAAGGACGAACGGAACCAGCCAGACACCTCAATTGCTTGACGTTGGGTTCGGTATAGGGGGGCTACGAAAACTCTAGCGACCAAAGAAATTTCATGATTTGTTGTGCTTATATCTCGAAAACTACAAACGATAATCAAATGATTTAAACTGTGTTGGATGGAGGGTTTATGTCCCCATCTAAAATACTTAGTGTGGGAGGGGGTGGGTGCCTCGGCAAGGGAGGGGTAGCGCCAGCGCGTAAACACTGAAAAGGGTGAAATAGGGTGGCTCTTGAGCTTTGGGATTGTCAAATGACAAAACGTTGAAATTGGTGTCAGGTTATAAAAAATAACAGGATCGACATCATCATTCAGCAATAATAATCAATAAAGCACAATTTGTGAAGTTATTAGCCGATAGCTGAGTTAACAAATTTTTCATGTCGAAAATTTGCAGAGAACATACGAACGGAAATGTAACAAACGTATGTTTCGTTTTGAAAAGTAGAATTCAAAAGGAATCAGAAAAGTCCAAATTGATTAATACCGACCGCTGCGCATCACATGGACAGCGTATGAAAGACTCACCCGTGATGACCTAAACGAGTGGATCAACGCCAGCGCGAGTACTTAAGAGTGCGATGGAATCTTGGAATGTGATAACTTTAAGATTACATCAGGAAAATTGTACCCAATGTCATACCAATGTCCCCATTATGCTTATCGGTGATTTCAAAGCCGATGTTACTCGAAACAACGCTTATAGGGAACTTGAGCTCCTTTGGAAGAGCATATCTTCATCGTCATCTACCCTGAGCAACAAGATTCTACCTTTGTAAGAAATATCGATATAAATATAAAACCCTATGAACTTTATTTTACCTATTACCGACCTTTGGTAAATCAAATAATATATATTTCACTTATAACACACCACCTAAAACTTTAATCCTTCACATCTTACCCTACCTCTAATATCACAAAGGCCCTAAACGATTGTGGCTGTGTCCCCATACACAACCTACCCTAATTTTTTTTTCTAGTACCATTTCTAAATTCCTCCACGCGGGATTTACGCTTCTACCTTAAGAATCAAGGTTTTAAAGTAAAGAACCACGGATAATCCGAACTGAATATGAGCACAAGGTTGTAAAACAAACGCACTGCGAGTAACAAAAATCTACATTTTGAGGAGTGACAACGCCTTCCCATTAACTCAGCGATTTTCAACCTTTGTCATTATAAAGCACGCCACACTAATTTCTGGTCACACCAGAAAATACCAAAGAATTTTCGCTAATCTGACAAAAAATAGGTATAATTTTGTTTGATATATACAAAGAAAAAAGGAATTACATACCCTCTCTGACTTCAAGTTGAATTTTTAAGAAACTGTTTGAAACATTGTAAAAAAAAAATAATACTTAAAATTATTATTACGGGTATCATCAGAAATTGTGGACACACTTGTCCAATGTTCAAAACTGAATCGCTGAAATGAAATATATCTTATACAATCAAAACCGTTTTACCATGATTAAAGCATATCGGTTGAAAATCGCTGTCATAACATAACGTTTTACTAAATAAAGAAGCATTAGCAAAGGGAAGCGCACTTCTCCTGTTGTTAAGTAGAGCCAATCGGGTCAGTTGCATAGTTTTGTATATCGAGATAAATACGAAAGTCGTGTGTAATCCTGCGCTAAAAACATAATAAGCAGACTCGAAACAAAAGAGAAACGTTATCAGCGATCTAACAGGTGTGTGGACAGAGCAGACCCTTCATTAGAGATGAAAGCAAAACGTTTAGAGGTGAGAGGGGAATGCAATCGCCAATACGGATTATTAAGTTTCCTCAGCACCTCTCTTGTGAAGGAATTCAATTTAGAGATGGGACATTTTTATAAACATAACTACTGAAATTAGCGAATAAGGCGATTGTAAAAATTCATATAGCGTTTTGTAGTAAAAAATAATGCATCCCGAGAAGTAATTTCGCTTACATATATCATTGCCAGAATAACCAGTTCTTAACACTAACATTTTGCAAAAAAAAAAAAAAAAAAACTTGACGAAACTACTTTTATTTTTATGTACCACTGATTTTGAAATCCGTAATACATACATATAAATTTATTAACATTTCCAACACGTATTTAACTACAAGGAATGAATTGCTAGTTATTCAAATGGCCACATTCTAAAAAACTACCATTGATAAACAATTTTTGATTGAAACTTCGGTTAAAAATACCCAGATTCATAGGCATCATTTAACACGAAACAACCCCCAAAATACTTTCATTCCTGTCTATTAATTGTTATTATTTCCTTCATTAAACAATTCCAAAACGTTGCTCTAACTTTGAAACCATCTTTATACCTATTTGCGTAAAGGTTTCTTAAGTTGCCCCCAGTGTGCTACTGTCATAATTACAACATTAAATCGCGAGCTAAAATGCAAATTTGTTAAGTCATGTTTTGAAAAGGATAACAGCAAATATAAACTCATGTAACGTTCAGTGATCGGCTTCGAAAGAGTGGAAAACTAAAAAAGAGTGACAAAGACATTAAACACAAAGTAAAATAGCGTATTTCATGCTTAAAACGGTAAGCAGGGTACAAATTGAGCTCGCTTTATTTCCAAAGCGGTACATTAAAGAAATTTATAATGGAGTATCTTTAGCAAAATCGCTCAATAATCGACAGAGGCAAGCGATAAAAAGTATTCTTAATGATGCGTAATGAACACCATAGGTTTTCATATACAAATCAATGTTTGGATTTCAAAATTAACTTTTATTAATTACATATCATTCCATACAGATAAATATAATAAAACATCTGTTCTGGCTGGAGCCTAAATGATTGTGTAAATAAGTCCTATAAAAAGTAACGTTCAATAGATTTATTCGAGTATTACGTCTAATTTGTTTCGTTCTACAAGGGGGGGGGGGTCTTTGATAGACTAAACAGAGATAAGTCCTTAAGAATTCAATATTTCTATGTTACAAGCATACATCGTGTTTGTACAAGTTTGATCTATTGTAGGCATTGGGTATTCCAACTTTACAAAATTATTGTTAGAATTTTTTAATTAATGCATCGAAATTCGCGTCGAAAGTTCAGAACTAAAATCGTCCATTTTTTTGTTAACTTTGAATTATGCCGGGTACTCCACTCATTTTCACGTCGCAATACCATACTCAGAAAAAAAATCCGTCCCTAAATCCGATTAACATATACTTGTAGGGCGTTCAGTGAACTGCAAATGACATGTCGCTGATTTATACCTGACTTTTATATTTTTCTAAATAAAAGCATTACCAATTCTACAAACGGAAACGTTCAATCTTCAATTTGACATGGCCATTGCTCGAGATCAAACTATCAAAAACAAAACTTTATAGATCTATTTAGTCATTTACAATTTGCATTTTATAGTTTACAGTATTATGTAAACGTAAGAAAAGTGCAGCAAATATTTGCCAAGGCATAAACCTTTTCGCATTTTCGAAAAATTTCGCACATTATTAAAACATCGAATTTTTTATTCATAAGCGGTACGACCAAACAAGTAAATACGATTTATTTTTTTAGTCATTAGATAGATTTTAAATAAAAATAGTGTCCTATGAAATTACATTTTTTGTGACTCTTTTATTTCAGGGGACATAGAAGTACGTTGAACATTCGACATTGTTCAAGTTGAAATAATTAAAACAACTAGTTTAGTTTTGAATAAGTAGTTGAAAGTAAAAAAAAAAACCGCCTACCTATCAAATGAATTCGGATTCATGAGATTCATTCGTTTTCTAAGTTAATGCGGTAATCTTAACATTGAAAAGTTTGGAAATCGCACTGCATTAAATACAGTTTCATGAAGAAATTTTGGAAAATTTAATAACCCTTTTTTATAAACAGTTTTCACAACGAGGTAAAAACTTTCTTTTGGGTTAGATGAATGAGCCAGGCAACTACTAAACTATTACTGAACTATCAAGCACTGAATATAATTTGATTACACACTAAAGTTATTAACAAGTAAATATCACGTAAATAAGCAATAGTTTTACATTTTAATCGATTAGAATACAAAAATTCAACAAATAACAGAGAAAATAACTGTTTGCTTACAAAACAGGTGGAAAGAGTTTTTATCCATGGAAATTACCAGCGCTCTATTATTAATGGAAAAAAACAATCCATACAAAAACAAATAAAAATGAATGACAAATAAAAGAAATTAATAAAATGGTAGCAAAATTAGTGGTCCTCATACCATTTCTGAAGGTTCAAGACCACGTTTTTCTAACCAAAAGAAATAATCCACACCCAGAATGGGGAACGTCTTGACTGAAAAAAACAAAATAAAAGTTAAAACAAACGTAATAAAAATAATGGAAAAAAGTAGCACGTTTTTTTCTTTACAAATATGCCCTTTCCCATTTCACACGGGATCACGACACAACGGAATTAAGTATAGAATCGAAGGATATATCGACGAGAGGGCATTTTAAAATTGTCTTGGTGCTGGATTAACATTTTTAAAATATAGAAAAACACGTAGCGAGAAAATAATATTTTAAAATAGAGTTGCACTCGAGACACATTGAGTGGCTCAATCAAGTCTAGTTATAAATTGAAGACAGAATAAAGAGCACAAAGAGAGATCTAAAACTGGAAGAGCTAACAGAAAGTCACACATACAATAGGTGTTTCAAACTCCATAAACGAAATTGCAACAATTTCTTATTCTTTATGAGGTTGGTTTTGTTATACAATTCGCTATATACTATCAATTTATTCGACTTTGTGCAATAAATGTTTACGTGCCTTTACATGAAACATGAAAATAAAATAACGTACTAAGTAGCTTTTTACACCAAAGCCTCTTTAAAAATTAACCTAATTGCCCAAATTTATAAAAATTAAGATCTTTCCAAACCTAGATATACTTTTTGGTACCTCTGCAGTTTACGGAAATTTAATGTTTCACGTGGTGCGGTTCATTGTCTTAACTCCGTTCTTGTAGCTGTTATTATCAGTGTTATTCAATTGGGTTCATTTGTATCACAGTATGAATAAATACAAACTAAAGACCTAACTGAATTTATTTTCCACATCCTTAAGTTTTTTTATACTCAAGTGTTACTCTGATACAAGCACTGAATAAAAGATCAAACTATGAAATTTCGAATAAATTGCACTGGGTCAATCTTGACGAAAAATGACTATTATTTCAGCTAATATCTAAATTAACGCATCATTTTTTGCACTAAAATTTAAGGGAAGAAAAATAATTTAAAAAAATTAATAACACAAACTACAATAATTTAAATCCGTCGAAATAGACACAAATTCAGTTTGGTAGAAATCTGAGTTCCCAAGTTTTTCATTCGAAACTCTGGTGATCGACAGCACCATGAAAAACTTGACATCCTGTAAATACGGAAGGAGATTTAAAAAAAATGTTTATTATTTATCAACCAAACCATAACCTTGGTTTGAAGTATAAAACCAAACCTTTTACTATTTATTTAATTTTTAAAGTTTGTAAGGGAAAAACTATTTCATACATTTAAATAATGGACGAGTTTCACAGCATGTAGGCGTAACTTAACAGAGCAAACAATATTTGTAAATAATAATTTCACTAGAGAAAATTTAAAAAATAGTTGCTTTACGGCACTTTCCTAGAGTATAAATGTCAGATTTATTTTTAATGAAACTTCCTTTTCGTGTGAATTTACATGTATTTTATTATTGTTGGCAAACAATTTGTTAAGATTTCAAAACGAAGACAACCAGAAATTCAAGAAAGCAAAATAGAGCAGAACAGAACTAATTTAAAGATGTTTGCGAGTTAATAAAAATTTGATTATTTCATTATTCACATTGCTAGGAGCGATTTACTAAAAGTACTGTGTTTACAAAGCTTTGTATTGTTAGGCAATAGCAAAAAATGAAATTTCCAAACGTTTGTGTAAACAATTACAATTTTATACACAGATGTATTCTCTATAATCGTTGAAAAAAATAGATTATTGAGGAATGTAAAAATAATCTAAGACAAGTGTTTCACAGAAAAACGTATCAAAAAATAAAACTGGATCCAAAACCTCGGTGGTCAAAACGAAATATCTACGCACGATTAACAACTGGAAATTAGAGCTTGGAATAGATGTTGTCTTCAAGACAATGCAAGGGATTTTTTTTCTTCTAAATACGTGTAGCACTTTATATGAATGTATACGAATAAGGCATCCTGTATAGTTAAATATGAACCAAACCTAAAAGTTAAGCTGAAGAAAATAATCGACATGCTTAAAAACAAAAATAATATTCCTGTTAAAATTTTTCAGCGAACAATAAGAGCTCAGAACAGTGACGGCGAGGTTCTCTTTCTAATTCTTTTTTCAATCCATATACAGATTCCTTATTACAAGGAGTAATATTTACAAAAGCTAACAAACGAGCGAGTTTTATAATTTCAACCTCCTGATATTCAATTACAGGAAAGGACGCTTTAGAAGAAACCAACAAAGAGGGAGAGAGAAAGAATACAAATATTTCTCCCAAAAGAATTTCTATCAAGTCCTTCTCAAGTCGAAATAAATAGTAAGGGTGAAGGAGGAAAAAATCTTAAGTTTAATCAAATTGAAAAACTTGAAAGTAATCAGCCGAAAGAAAAATTACGGAGTCGTATGATAAAAAGAGTTACTTCCAACTGGGGAAAAGAATTCTGACATTTCTTGCAAAAATTCTTTTCATTAAAACAAAGCAGTCTCGCAACGAGAAAGAGTGACCCAAATTCGAAAAAAATGTTAGCAAGCAATATTAATTCGGAATGCACTTCTCGCTTAAAGTTGCATAAATTTAATAGCCGCATATTTTTTACATGACTGATGTATCTGAATAAAACTTTGTATTGACATTTATCAGGATTAGATGAAATAAAATCAAACTAGGGGGCCCTCCACCCCTGTTCATTCGCGTTCGCCAACTCCATAAAGATTGCTTAGCAATCTTCATTGGTTCGCTGAGCCAACCATGCTCGCCCCGTGGGCTTGCAACGGACCCTAGCATTAAAAATTTTATACATATTTTGTTCAATAAAAAGAACCTTTAAGAAATAATTTATTGTGAAGAAACTTATGAATTAATACACGCGGGCCGTACTGTTTTATACATTCTGAAACAGTTCGTACCGATCTCAGGATAAACTTGTGGAAAGATAAACTATACTACATTTTATTTTTTGATACACGACAGACAACTTTCGAATAAATTTTCATATTTTCCGCTCAGTAAAAAATTAGATTTTGTAAAATATCAGTGCAATATTTCGTAAGTATTTCCTAATTGAGATTCTTTCTCTTGTCTTGTCTTTATATATCTTGCACAACTTACCTAAGAATTCATTTTCTAGTTGATTTTGCCTTTGTTCCGAAAGTAATACTGGATAGCAACTTATATTTATATTTACACCCAGAAGAGAAAAATCTAGATACATATTTTTTTCTTGTGTAAAAAGATATCGTTTGTATTTGTAGTATGGCAACGACCCGATCAAGCAAATAGAAGGCCGAGAAATGCCGAGAGAAAATACATGAACTCTTTCACCGGACATAAAAAAAAAACTAATGCAATGAGTACTTCCAAATTTTTATTCTAAAAATACATGTAATTTCTGTCAAGCATTATATTAATAACAAAGACATGATTAATCCACAACTTAACGTTGATATGACCCTTATGCCATAAAACCGAGCAAAACAGATGTAAGTGAATGATAAAAGGCGGAAACGGAAAATAGTTACTTTAATAAGCAATTCCTAATATTGTTACTGTTTTAATAAAATTCGATATAACTTATTAGAGAATTTGAGTAACATATTAAAGAACAGTCATGATTCACTTCCACAGGCTTCTGGGATCGACCATACTATTGTCTGCTTAGACCAGAATCACATCAACTAACATTTTTTCGAAGACACAGTGGGGAAAAAAGGCTCATCTTTTTAATAATTGAGAAGTACAATATCATACTATTATCGGTTAACATGAAACATAACACTTTCAAAATGCTTATAATTTTAATTTTTTTAAATCCAAAAACTAAGTTTTGAAACAGCTGTACAAATTGTGGTTTTGTCAGTTAGCGAGTTTTTGTTTTAACCGACGATTTAGGGTCAGTATTTTGAAATTCCTTATGCACAATCGATAAGTAATCAAAGTGTTCCAAAGTTCCAACATCAAATTGTACACCAAAAACCGATACTACTTCTCATTTAACAAAAGCTTTGTCAAAGGCTTTGGAACTAGGAGTGCATTTTGAGCATAGAACGCTCTATGGGAGTTCGAAGGGCTGGTGTCCCTAGTTACTTATCCACGATCCACAGAGATGGTTAATTATATTTATCCAAGTGAAAATTCATAAAATCGGCATTAAACCTTAGGTTAACATTTTGTTTTAAATCAAATGAAGAAAAAAAATTCATGCTTTCATTCACTTTAATGTATTAAAATTTCTAAACAAATCTCATTATACAAGTAGACTAAAAATCGGTATAACAAATCAGCCATTAGAAAGTAAAGTAAAAGTTGAATTTAAATATAAAAAGTAATTGGTTAAAGAAAGAGAAGGGAATCTTGGAATATTTTGTCGCAGAGAAAATATTATTTTCTTGCAGAATATTTAATGTGTTTTACTGTTCAACGAAGTGAAGGAACGTCTAGAATTCAGAAATACATTAATTGAAATTTTAATGAATGGACAAAAAAAAATATGAATACTTTAATGACTTCTGTGAACAAAATTATTACATTTTGAGTTGGTTGTGTCTTCTGTATATTAATATCGTTACAAAAAGATTATAAATACATTAATGCTTAAATAATACACAATAATTATATACATAAAACAATATACCTTACTGGACTCCCCATCAACATTTTAAAAACGTTTTTGGTCACGAAGCGTTTCATTTTTCAAAAAAAAGGAATTCGCAGGACAGTTGTTTGGAATCAATTCAACCAATCAACAAAGTATGTACTAAAATATATTTATGCACTCATTTTACCCAAGAAGAACTCGCAAGTCCTATAACAAAGCCTTCTGCAGAAAAGAACACAGCAATGCAAAACTTTATTGAGTCAGAGAATTTGTAAAAATTATAGCAATCCTTTTGCAGATTAGACTTGCGTAATTATTTACTCAATTCTTTGGTTATGATAAAGTACGCACATAAAAAAAATATACACAACTACATACAACAGTATACAGACCTATGCAACTGATAAAATATTCCTATATTAATGTTGAGATGAGAAACAATCCCCCAATTTCAATAATTTGTAAATTATGGTAACCAAATACTCAATAAATCTAAGGGTACAAAATCTGAGAAACAAAGATATTATACACAAGACTAAGAGGAATTACAAAACCCTCTAGGAACCTACGCAGAAAAAATGTTTAAAACAGCGTTCCTACTGGGAGTGAACACAAAAACTTTCTCTTTCTCTTATAAAAACAAAATTTCCAAAAAAGACTAATTACAATTAATAAAAGCTGTAAATTTGCTGAATTCAAACGAGTTATTTTTTATACACGATTACTTACCTTGATCCGAGAGATATAATTACAGCTACATAACAGCATTACATAAAATTGTGAGTTACTTATATCTAAAATAAAAGGTGTCCCAATTGAATTTTTAACTACCAAAATAACCTGACCTGAATTGATTAACTAAAGATTGAAGAAAATTATCAGAACGTTTCATCACTTTCGTGGAATAAAATATTTTGACACCTTTTCTCGACATCTTAAAATTTGCACAACTTACTTTGGACCCAAATCATAGACATGCAAATCCATCAATGTATTACATTTTACATACATCGCCTCCTTGCTGTATGACAAAGCTACAAAATGACGAAATATGACACTAAAGACAGTACTACAAAAAGAGATTTTGAGGGGATTTGGAATTCCCTTTCTTAAGTTATTTTCATGTAAAATTGCTCAACTCAATTCATAAAAATGTCAGATGTACGGCGAGTACTCTCGCACTCATAGTCAACAAAACAAAATTGCTTTTTTATCTGAGACACTCTTCCATCAGGCAGGTGACATTGTTGAATTTCACCATCTTTTTGACTAAATAATTTGATGAGATATTCATCACTAAGATTTTTAAGGCAAATACATTTTTTCTTGAATATTACAATTTGTGGCACGTCTAATAATAAAAGAACTTGTTTTAAAATTGAACGTCTTCAGTACAAAACTACCCTATTACCTATTACCATTTAAAAAAAATGGTAAATCGATTTGTTTCGATAGTTATAACCAATACGTTTTCCCGTTTCGTTGAAAAATTGTTTATATTCGTTATTGTATATGTAAGACTCGAAATAAATGAAGTACTAGAGTAGAAATTCCATTCAAAAAATTATATTTAAAAAAATAACTGCTTTTCCAGCAGTACTGGTAATCCAAGTAATCGTAATACTCAATACACATTCCAGATTTTCCAAAACTACAAAATTATGGTTGATTTAAGTATACAAGTTACTCAGATATTTCAACATGAATACATCTCAAAATGCAAGCATAGGAAAGCAAAATAACGTATTCACTAAATTCAAATGATACATCACATACAGAACATTGCATTATATATAACATATGTTAAATCAATTTTATGTGAAACTTGTAGACATAAAAAAGAACATAGAACGAGAAGTGGGACAGACCACTTGCATTCATTTATTGACTGAACTTGTAAGTACTCAAATGAAAAGTTTCATGAAAATATATTCAACCGCAATGTACGTAAACACACTCCATTCTCATTTATATAGATTTGGGAATTTTACATTTCCAAACTCGATCTAATAAGCTACCTTAAAAATATTTGCACAAACTTTGGTATATTCTCGTAACTAGTACAATACTTATAATGCAATTAAATAAAACCGTCTCATGACTTCACAAACCAAAATCGTAACACTCCAGAGGATTTGATAAATTCATATTGAATTTAAAAAAGCGTAATTTTATAAAGTTATCGTGAACTAGCAGAATTACCAAATAAATGGTTAATTATCTTCCGCTTTCGTTAATAAATTGTAATTCCTATTCATCACACATGACAACTATCACGCTCTTATAAAGGTACAGTTGTTATATCACAATTTCACGAATGTAAATAAATGTAATATTTAACATTTTTGTAGATTACATTTTTAGTAAAAAAATAATGTGCCAATGTTACCCAGAATGTATAGAATAATTCAGAGTATGCATATAATGTCAGCATAATGCCTGTCAGTTAAAAACAAAAGCGTTGCCCAAAACTATCATAGAATGATTAAAAATGTTTTTAAATTTATCAAACAGTACTTGACCTTGATTACAGTTATCGAACGAAAAACATCAAATTAAATATCTGGAAATACATGTTAAAATATACTTTTTTAAAAGCTTCGAACGAAAAGTAATGAATGTATCAGTTTTCTCACTACAAAAGATTCTTGGAATGCATATTAAAAAATGCAAACGATAAAAAAAAAATACCAAGGTTGCCATTTTATCTACCAGTCCTATTTTAAAAGTCCTTGTTCTGTTTATTTATTTGTGTTTCATTCTCTTAAACGTTTGTTCCAAATATTGCTTAATATTTCCAAAGTTGGCCTGTTCCAAATATTCAGAGTATCTCTATGCCTCGTATAGAAAAAAATAATGCTCAAAATAAATAGGTAAAGATTATAATTTCAATTTCGTAGAAATTGTTTTAGGAAAAACAATTAATTTTCGAGCAGCACTGGTAAAACAATCCAAGTAATATAACTTTGAGCTCTACACCAAAACTACAAATTTATGGTTTATTTAAGTAGTTACCTAGATGTTTCAGCATGAAACTTGCCTAAATATGTAAGCAAGGGAATTTCAAATAATGTATTCACTAAAGTAAAAGATGGTGCATTAAATATAGAGAATTGTATTAAAATATGTTAAATAATTTTTAGGTGACACGTGCGGCAAATAGACACAAAACGGACATAGAAAGACGGATAGACTTACGCAATGAATGTAAGTACTCCCAGTATGCAAAGTTCATGAAAATATATTAAACAGTTTGCACGTAACATGGGTACACACATACAGACATCAAAGATGCGAGACGGATTTTGTATCAGAAGAATCCAAAACGGATAGAAAACGTGATTAGCAAGTTGCACACACAAGTTAGCATTTTTTCTTCTTTAAATAAATGTGAACATAAAAAAATTCTTCCAAATTAAGAAGGTAGTATGCAGTATGGATTATTTTAAGTTTTAATAAGATAAATAGGGGTTCCAGCATGTATTTAATGGTTAAATAAAATAAACAAACTTACAACAAGAAAACGTATAAACAGAGCTTCGAGAAAGAAAGTTGTTGATTTTTTACACATCTTTCAAATTTAGACGCACAGTGCAAATGGACTATTCTCAGATGATGCACGGGAAAATTTACGATTCTTAAAGCCCTCTTGCTTTTGCTAGTTGAAAATATTTAATTGACTGCAATTTTTTTGTGAACATGTAGTTTCGGAACTAATCTGTTTGAGATAAACGAGAATTTAAATTCAAATAGAAATGTAAAACATACAAGTATGGTGCGATTACGTACGGCACGTACCAGACGACATATCTTGAAACGCCTAATTTCTGTGATGCTTATAAAAGGAAGATAGGAAGTAAAAAAAAATAGCCTGTTTCTAGTTAGACAATTCACTTGATCACTATAAAAATATTTTAAAATTATTTTGAACACTTTAAGATAAGCTTCATAAGCAATATTATGCACGGAATAACTTAGATCGCGAAAAAAATCCACTTTCCATCTCTTACTTTTGGTGTTATGTTCTAATTCAGAAAGTGTATTAGTGATGATTATCACACATTTACGCAAGTTTTTAATTCTCAAAGTTGATCTCCAAAAAAATATTTTCAGTTTTACAACAAATTGAATGTAAGAGCTAAAACTAGTTAATTCAGCAAAAATCAAATTTTGGTTTATCACACATGGAAAATATACTTACACACAGTTAAAACAGTTGAAAAAACTCATGCAATGTTTGTTTTACGCATTGTCATTTCAATAGGGTATTGGATAAGAGAACATTGAGCCAACCCAAAATAATTGTTTCAATGGGATGTATTAAGAACGCCTGGTATGAATTAAAGGAAAAAATAACAAAGCACATCAACGCTAAAATAATTCAGAGAAATTCATTTTAAATATTAAAGTTTAATCCATGTATGCATGTGTCACAAATGTTTTACGAACTACATGAGAAAACCAGAATCAAATGCGTTTTGGGGCTGATAACAATACAACACTATTTATTTGTCAAATTTTTACTTCACTTTTCAAAGGAACTTCATAAGGAACAGTACATCATCAGCAAGCTTTTAAACAATACAGTATGGAAACATGGGACCTTCCCAAATCACCCCCTGATATAGAAGTTCTGGGCAGTGAACGACTTCCAAAATTATGAACACAATTATACAGTTTCACGGAAAATGAGAAATAAATATAAAAAGCTTCCTCATATTGGGCAGCACTTTGCGTCATATCAAACAACGATGTAACAGATGATACAAGTGTGCGAGCAAATTCCTTTGCAATGGTACTATGATTAAATTCAGAAGAAAGAATTTGCTTATTTGCATCAGAAGCATTTTCTATGCGATTCCAGGAACTACCTTTTTCACAAAAGCACAGCTATCATAAGGGGCGTTGTTAAGAAAAACAAATTCTCTACCTACACAGATTTATGCCTTAGAATGTGATGAATGAAACAAAAGAGAAAAACACATTGAAAGATGTGTTACAAACTTAATGATCGGATGTAGTCCGATAGAATGATACATTGATCCAAATGAGAGCAAATTGTGAAGTAATAGTTATGAAATTTCAGGTAAAAAATAACGGGGAAAGGAGACCATCAAAATACAAAATTATCAACCAGATCAGAAAAGCCATCGATGACACTTCATGTGAGCTCAACAGCTCACACTAATTTAAAACTGTCACCAAATAATGCAACTGAGAATTGAAATACTAGTTACTTGAACCTTAATAACAACGAATGAAACAACGTAAGGTTCTTGTAACTATAAAAAAATCATTTTGATTTACCTTTTACATGGTGGGATGCAAGTATCGTGTACAAATTACGTTAATATATTTTCAAACATAATTTTTTTTTAATTAGTGATTTCAATTAGTTGTGTTACTGTAATAGGGAAATGATGCACGGGACAAACGTTTATATTTTAATTTCGTGATTTCTGTTTCAAACTTGGTATGTGTTTGGTCAAAATAATTTTATCTTTAATTTTTTTTATGAAAAAATTATACTTTTGGTTATGACGGAACAAGGGTTTAAGCAACATAAATAAAAGTTTGAGCAATAAAAGGTTAAAATGAAATAATAAATACTCCGTTTTTAGCATTATTATATCAGAAATATACGAATTATTAAGACAGTTTGGTCGTCGCAGAGGATGGAAAACTCTGCAAAAGGAGTGTTGGTTTAAGAAGCAAACCAAATGGGACTGCGTAGCAATCACCCGGGTTTGCCGAGAAGAGGGCGGATCCCCCTTGTTTTATAAAGGAAAACTATTCAGAATGCTTTGTAATTTCGATTGCATGCATTAGTAACAAGCTCCTAAATTACTCCTACTGACGCATTACCTATACTGATTCATAATTACAATTCATCAAGTTTTTATAATTTATTATACGCATTCACTTTTACACATGTTCATACATTATCCACCACAAAAACTAAAACTCAACAAAAATGTTTTATCTTATGCTAAAAAAATTTTATTTGGGAAAAACGATAAAAATTTGTATTTGGTACTTGTGTTTTGATTTTTAAGTAAAGAGAAAGATGTTCTCAAACCGAAATAGTTTTGCAAATCCTATTGAACTATACAATTTCATAAGCACATGTACGACAGCTCACTCGCACTACGGTTAGGGAAGTTTATTTTACAAGAGAAAAGAACATGACGTCTTAATGTTTATTCGCGGTTACAAATATCTTTAAATCCCTTAATAGTTTATTGAACAAAAAGTTGACGTTATTCCAAACTTAATGGACGAGTTCGTTGAACAATTCTTGCGTTTAATCATAAATAAAAATTTTTTAAATGTTTAGGAAAGTAATGAAAATATCTTTTCACAAGATAAGCAGCACAAATATTTCATAAAATGTAGGCAATATTTGTCTTTGGATTAGAGGATTTGAAAATTTTAGCACATTCGCTGTTTAATTTATAAATACAACCAAATAATGCAACTGGGAACTGAATTACTCAATTTACCTGAACCTTTGGTTATTGCAAAGGTTTATATTGCTACAAAAAATTGGCCTTGATGTAGCTATCAAGTGGTGTGAAGCAAGTATCATTATCCGTCACTTCGATTGACATAATGGAGCTAATTTACAAACGCATAACACGCAACAATTTTTGAAATAATGCATAAAACAAATCGTGTTTCGGAGTAACAGTTAACATAATTATATGGCACAGAATTTTACAAATTCAAGTAATAAAAGAATAATAATTAAATTGTATCATCTTTGTCCAAATCGGACGTGGCAATAAAAGTTTAAGTAATTTAAAAAAAAAAGAACGAAATTTTACTTTTTAGATACTTATTTTCAAAATCTAACTTTTTTTAAACAAAACACAAATTTAATCAAAATTAAGTGGTTTTCTTATTTTAAGCATGAAAGTATCCTCAATTATCTTTAATATATCGAAGTCAAAGACTGAGAAATGCTCACTGTTAATTTCAAGGCACAAAATTTTTATCTGAGTTGTTTCAGGAGTTATTAATGAGAATTCAAGAATTTTTACTCTAATGCTCGAACATAACAAAACCCTAATATTTTAATAAGTGAACGAGTGCCAAAATACAATCAAAATTAAAACACTCATGCATTTATTACATTCAATTTATACATGAATTGAACACACTTTTACGAACCTGAGATAATGGTTATTGTTAGTGCATGTATTTAAAATATGGAAAATTAAGGAAGTTGTTCAAATGTATCTGTTACTTAAAGTGAAAAATAACACAAAATGACTAATTTTCCACCTGAACGCCATGAACACTTAATTTCTGTTTTGTTGCGAAAAAGAAATTTTAAACATGTCCTTGTTTCTTCTCCCAAAAAGCATCCGCAAAAAAAAAACCGAAGATAAGCGTATGGAGGCAAGGAGTAGTACTAAAAAAATTATGACTGAAGAGGAAAAAAAAATTAAACGGAAGAGATAAATGCAATTATTGTTAACCTTCTAAAACTTATTAAAAATGCACAGCAAGAGGGAACGTTAAAAATCAAAACATCGTTCTCATATTGTAGAAAACACAAAACCTTTAATAGCATATATACGTTTTAAAAGTGCTCCTGCAGAAAAAACAATTTACATTCCAATTAAAGAATTTCAACACACTGGAACAATGACCATGCAACTTTTAAACATGCACGTTTAGCTTCGAAAATTGTGTCCCAACTAATTATTCAATTAATGAACGGTTGTAGTTTCTTTCAATCAAAAAACTTTGGTCGATTTGTTTCTAAAGAACATACAACACAAATGGGTTGCAAGTGTATAGATATATGTACTTTTAAAAGGCAAGGAACATTCAAACAAAAAATTTTACAGGACATAAAACGTATAATTGCCACTAAGCCCAGGTCACGAAACAGTTCTTTTCAGTTTACTCTACTCACGGTACAAATTATATATAAAAACTTTAATTAATTTGAAGTTTTATTTAAAAAAGAACTTCAAGAATTATATCTAGCCAGAATAAAAATA
The DNA here is from genome assembly GCA_947359465.1 of Metellina segmentata. Taxonomy (NCBI): domain Eukaryota; kingdom Metazoa; phylum Arthropoda; class Arachnida; order Araneae; family Tetragnathidae; genus Metellina; species Metellina segmentata. The sequence continues at coordinate 55,464,179 of OX375873.1, forward strand.
AGTTTAGAAAAACACATACGATAGTAAGTAAAGTTGAAGTTCGCTTTTTATGTAGGTTCTTATTTTCAACTCACGTTTCCCGCCTCAAATTGCAGATGTATAGCCTCCTACAAATCAATCTTCATTCATGAAGGATTAAATGTAAATTAGAATATTGTTTCAGAATGTTACTTAGGACCTTGTGTGTCTTATCATTGAAAAAGATAACAGTCTTTTGATGAAGCAGCCGATCAATACATGAGCAATAAGACTAGGTACACTTACAATTGGGAACAATCCACAACTATCACAAAATACAGATAACTCCAACTATGGACATTTGATATCTAAACATTTCAAAGAAATTCGTACAGAACACGTTGTGGTAGACATTAGATCGGCATTCGTCAAGAAACGGACACAAAAATTCGTCGGTTTGGGAAACACTAGAAGAATTTTTAAGAAGGTGAGTTTTTTTAGTTCTTCTTAACCAGAATGTGGTAATCTACAAGTAAATAAAGTAGTTATTTGTTCTTAGCATGAAGGCTAGGTTTCTTCAGAAACACAGTGGGTAGAGCATAGGGTGTTATAGAATCCCTTCGTTTTCTTAGAACTGTTTTTTGACTCAGTGTGCGTTACTTATAAGCCGATGATTTGTGCGTTCAACACATACACATTAAGATTCGTGCATATCGTCAAATAAACAAAAATCTTTACAAGCAGAGTAAAATAACAACCCCGAACGTTTTAAATATACGTTAAAAGTTGTTCGAAATTTTCAGAAGGCAAATTACACAACTTTCACCTTATAAACAAGAGTTCTATAACAAGAAAAAGAAAATATCACACTCGTTTTGTTAAAATATTATACTATTTACCCCTTCAAAACGAAAAGCATCGTCAAAATAAACTTACGAACTATAACAGTCGGAATTATTCTTAATTGCGATGAGGACGCAACAAAAATTCACTTCGCTGTCAGCCTGACATTTTTACAGGGCCCCAATGAAGTTTTCCCGAAGAAATGCAAAGGTTTTTCGACACAGCAGTTCCAGAAAAGCATTCACCTTGAGTTGGAGCGTCGTTTTGTGGCTTCTAACTATCCGTATGGAAGGAAGAGCATCTGAAAGGGAAAGGGGCCTTTCACGGAAACAGGTTTCCCGTACGGAGGGGTCCCCGTCAAGGCCGTCGAGTCGACGTGAGTGAATGCCAGCTTTCGGGGATTCGGACGCCCGTCCCAAGTTCGGGGCCATGGCGGGGGACGAGAGATTTTTTCTTTTACCCTAGGACACCTGCTCCGGCTGCAAACAAACATGCCATTCGGCTAAAGGTCGACGCAAAAGGAATCCCAAGTCACATATCCTTTGCAGATGACGAAACAAGAATGAGTACAAGCAAACACACCTAGTGCATCGGTGCTACCTAGCCAAAGTGTCGTTACTACAATTCATTTGAAGAATATTGCAACTATATTTATAATTCCAAGCCTCCGGAATGGAATAAAATTATCCCACAAAAAGTCACCATTTCGTATCTTACACTGGTGTCAATCAACAAGAATGAGTACAAGCAAACAACACATCGGTGCTACATTGCCAAAGTGTCGTTACTACAGTTCATTTGAAGAATATTGCATCTATATTTAATTCCATGCCTCTTGAATGGAATAAAATTATACCATAAAAAGTCACAATTTCGTATCTTGCACTGATATTAATTCTCATTTCCAATAAAATTCATGTCAAATGTTCACACCTCAGTTATGTTATCCGCAGCGGGCATATTTGACCAAGGTACACCAAACACAAGGCAGAAGACGTCAATTTACTAACATGCACACACAAGGAAAGTTAAACTGTCACAGAAGAAAGAAATACAGCCACGGTAAGTTACAATCCCTTGGTCAAAGATGATTGGGCCTTTTTTGACTCAGTGTGCGCTAGCTCAAATCAAAGCAGATTTAAGTTAAACGACAAAAGCAATGATTAGTTGATTCATAGTTAGCAATAGTTGATTATATATAATATTGTTTCTATCACGTTGTTGTCATTCGATAATAAACAAATAATATCGATTTCTGGGCCACGTACTAAAACAATTCGTAGCTTAACAGATGCCATTTATAAGTCCATATTAGAACAAAATTCAAGTTAAGGCAATAAGACACAAATTTGCAAACTTAGATATCTATAAAATTTTCCAAGATTTGTTCCATTTCGCACTGAACCAAACAAGAGTCATTCGTGCAAATAGTCAAAATGAAAACGCTCTCGAATCTTTGAACACGTTTTTCTCGAAACAACGGTATTGTAGATTCGAGAGCCATTATTGTACAGACAGACAACCCATCGTCATCGTCACCTCAATGTAAGAACTAGGTAACTCAGTTGTTTGGTTTTGAGATAAAGGGGAAAAAATGTTTCCACGCCCAATGCTGCTTTATATACATATTTCATTAGCCGATAGATAGAGCTTAAGTGGTCAAAAAAGTAACCTACTTCTTGCATTCAGTTCTATGTGATCTCAGCTTTAGCAATTTAAGTACAAACTCAAAATACCAATTTTTGGAGTTACCTAGTTCATGCCATTCAGGGAACAATGTACTTTAAACTCGAAAGTTAACATTGAAATAATCCGATAGCCTAGTGCAGATGTTATTTAAAACAAGCCATATACTTATTTTACACCTGCCTATTTATGACCAAATAAATTAATTTTTAAGTAACCAAAAATCTGCTCATCATTCTTTAAGCATTATATATCTTCACGGTTTATACTTGGAACAATAATACAAAATAGAACTGATTGCAATTGGTTTTAATATGCTACTCATGCTGAACTGAGGAAACTGCTTAAATGAGTATTAGGACATTCATCGACTACATTTAAGTTTATGCCGCTGTGGTATACAGAACAATTATCCGAGAAAAAATACCTTTAGCGTTGTACAAAATGAGCAAAAATACAAAATTATAATATGTTTTTAAAAATCACTTAACAAAGAAAGAAAACAAAGGAGGACGTGTCTTTCTTTTGTTTACCATACGATAAATAACCATATTAGCATGACATCTTCATCATCCACAATTTCATTTCAGAAAGTGAAGTTTTAAACTAAAAAATTTTGCAGAGGTGCGCTAAATGACTACACAGTTTTCAAAAACACGACTAAGTTTAAGATTTTCAAACACGTTTCAAGCCAATAATATTTCCCACTTGATAGAGATTTCTATCTAGACGAATAACTACGGAAAATGGTCATAAAATTAAGATTATAGCCGAATATTTCGGTCAGAGTTGTCCATTACAATTTCTAATCACAAAACAAATAGGTACGGTATTAAACAAACTTTCCTATAAAATAACATTTTATAAAAATAAATTATCAGGTACTAAGCTTATTATTCTTATTTATTTTTGTAAATGGTCATAAGAGTTTACAGCTATGAATATCCGTACATATAAAAATACAGACAAAAAAAATATCCCCGATTTGCAGCTAAGCTCATTCAACTTCGCATTTGCTGTCGTTATTCAAGAATGAATAAGGGTTTTAGAAAAAATTCGAAGCACGGTTTCGAAGCTTTTAAAATTTTTACATCGTATTAGGGTGGAAACTATACTATGAGAAACTACTGCTTTCTTAGTAAGAGTGTCATGAAAACAGTTGAGAGGTATTAAAATATGAAAGATACAATTCTTTTTTGAGTTCCACTATCGCCGTGTTTTGACCATGCAAAGTTGAGTAATAAGTAATATAAAAAAAATATTCGCCTAGTTAAAAAATGTAAGACGGTTTTGGGAAAATCAAAATTATTCTCTCATTTAATTTTAATCCCACTATTTTCCCCAAATTCACTATTACCGGAATATAATTTTCATCAAAAAATGTCTGTTTTGGAAGGAGGAAAACGGAAATATGATTATAGTATCAAATTAGTTTGCCTTCCGTTCGTTGGAATATCGACGAAATAATATAATTCAAAACTGTATCTTGAGCAAATTAATATGTATATATAACATGCTTAACACCTGAGTCAATAGATAGTATGGTAATATTGGTCATATCTAGATAAAGAGGACAAAATATTATTCCTTACTGAAAATTATACTTATATTTCTCTGCAAAAGTGAAAAGCAATTATTCGAATATCCTCAAACCATATCCAATTCAAACTGTAATAATACTGGATAGTAAGTATTAGCAGATGGTAAATATCAAGGGCAAAATATGTGGTAAACTGTAGAAACTAAAAACGTAAGTGCATTTCTAATAAATAGCAAAATTATAAAACAAATCTATAGTGCGAATTAATCTTAAAATTGAAAATGTTAAACAACACATTGTTTCAAAACAACCTATTTTTATGCATCTTTAATTTGGAATCGTTTTTTAAAACGTAGCATTAAAAGACGTTGTAAAGCTTTAGAACAATACCCAGGTGTAATTACATTTAAAACATGGTCTGTGTTACACTTGAAATAGAAAAAATTTAGAAGCAACTTCTCAGGCATTTTATTTTTTTTATTCGACAATACTAAAAGATACTTGGGATGAAATATTTGGGATTTAATTAGAAATACGTTTCGTTTGAAAAAATTGTCTCAAGAAACAGATTTTTAACACATTTTAGAAACAAAAATACTCTAACCATGTTTTGTACGATTTCGTAATCAGTGCATCGCGATAGATATAGATTCCATACTTGAACCTATTTAAAAGATAGAAAGTTATCAACAATATTTCTTTCATGGAAAAATTTAAATATTTTATTATAAGTTTCTGAAAATAATTCCCATAATATTTGACAATTGTGGAATTTTACGTTACGTTATATAATTTGGTATTTGCATCCACTCACATCAACGGAAATCGTATTTCGAGATTCCGTCAGTGATCCTTATAGGATGAGAAATGGCGCAAGTGTGTGTTTTATGCCGGAAGATCGAAATACTCGATAGAATAAGTTATCTCCATCTTAGTTAACGATAAAAATTATTTAAATAAAATTGATGTTTTATAAATAAGGAGTATGACCCAAAAAGAAGGATAAAATATGGAATAGGCAAATGGAATGAAATTGCAGGTAGACTTGTCAAGGAAACTACGGAAGAGGCTTTTTATACATCTTGTCTACCCTTATCAAGTTATTAGCCACAAAGAACTTGAATCATGAAATTTGGAGAGCCCGGACAACTCATATCTGGTTCCTAAGGCCAGATATGAGATGTTCTGGTGCCTCGCTCAAAAATACTAGTGAGAAAATATCTAATTACCTCTTCTAGACTTATGAGCGGGCACATCAGATCTATATGCCTTGTTTAGCGACACAAGGCTTTTCCAGGCTAAAATGTAACACCGACAAACCTCACAAAGTCATCTTCTGACCGGCGTTGGTCTATGGAATGTCCTGATCTAGTGTTGGACTTTTTGAACATGTTCCACATCATGGACTTGGCCTAGCTGTTTAGCTAGACTTTAAAGAATAGGAAATAGGGAATGAAGTGTTCAAAAAATCGATGGTCAAAATGTTTAAGGGGTCCCGGCCAGTCAAAATTCATTAAAATGTCAATTTTGGGATTTTGCATTTTATTAATATTTTAACAATCCTGAATAAAATGGTGTACTACATGAAGAATTCCAAGTATTAGAAGTATTTATATTTAATATTTTAACGTAATCCACTCCTGTTAGAGGTACTCAAATAGTAAACTTAAACGCTCATTTTCTCAGAATCCCATATTTTTGGTCTTTGGGAACACTTAGCTACTGGAGATAAACCTTTGAAACTTTTTACACATAATTTGTGCACATTCACAAACTTTAACACAAGGAACAAAATCTACATGCAATATTTTGTTTTACAAAAAAAATTTTTTACCTGAAAAACATTGAATTTTGTAACACAATTATCTAAGAATTTTTGATTGAGTAGTTCCTGAGAAAAGTGTTACCGAAGTTGCTCAATTTAACATGGACTCCTATGGATGGCAGGGACCCCTTAAGGCCCGGTGCTCACATCCGGTTTTTCAACGTGCGGCGCTACTGCGGCACCGAAGCCCAACTATGCACACATAACCGTGTAATGACGCACGAACTCATTTCGCGCCATTTGCGATAAATATTCTAACGAAGAAAACGTGTTTATTTCTCTTACTTAGTGTAAAAAAAGTATATTTTGAAACACAAAATAGACGTTACTGGATACAACCTTTTATTAATTATTATTTATATTCCATTTGTTTATGAAAACAAGGTACTTTAGAAAGGAGACATGTGCGGCGCCGTGGGGAACTGCGGTACAAATTGCACGCAAGTTGGACGTGCGTCGCCCCAGCGGCGTTGGAGGCATGTGTGCTCCATTGGATCTAATATATCTCAGACCGCACTTGCGTTGCGGCGCCGCACCTTGAAAAACCGGATGTGTGCACCGGGCCTAAGATGGATACAGCACATATGGAATAACAATTCTCGGAAACGTATTTTGTCTTTTGTCCAACTCTGAATCGGAACGTTTTCAACTAGGATATTATCTAACATATTTCTCTTTTCAATTACTCAAATATATTTCCATACAGAACCTATGTGTATGCTTGAAATAGACTTAAAATAAATTGCTCGTTCAAACTTCAGCTAACGATACATAATTGCGAAGTATTGCAAAGGTAAGTGATCCCTTTTACGTACATATGACCCAATTTCACCAAAACACCAATAGTATCACAACATACCTTACAACTATCTAGCAACCATAACTATCTTATTGATGAAAATGAATTACCTTTCCCCGAGATTACCCCCCTTCCCCATTCTCAGCCCAAATAAAATAATTATTTCAGATAAAACAATCAATATAGATGGTTTGACGTAATCTATATATATAAAATTCAAATACCACTCACTCACTCACTGATTCATCGCTGTATCTCAAGAACTACAAGTCCTAGAAAGCTGAAATTTTGCAGGGTGATTCTTCTTATACCGTAGGGGTGCACTAAGAAAGGATTTACAAAAATTCGAATCCTAAGAGGCCTAAAATTGACCTAAGGCCTAAGCCAAAAGCAATTTGAAATCGCGATAGAAATAACATTGAGTTTAAAACGATTGCTATACGCATCTCAGATTGCTTTACCAGTGTTGATCGAAAAACAATTTCCTTAAAATAAATTAAATTATAATATTCATGTTTGAACTGAATTTTTACATCTTTCCCTGATGAAAATAATATTTATTAATATTTGATTGATGAAGAAAGAATATTTAGAACATTTAATTTTATATTTACTTAAATTTTATAATGGAGCACGAAAAGCCCAAACGATCAACTCATTGATCATAAAAGCGTAATTTTGCTACTCGGTATCTGGCAACCTCAGAATTAATGTTTAATTTTTTAATTCGATTTATAATTGCTTTATTGGGTATTTGAGTTGAAAACGAGATGGTTGCGGTCACATTTGGGGATTCCCAAGTATTATAAAAATGTGTTTTTTTTTGCTTATAAATCATTGTTTTTATCAATATTGTTCAAGGTTTTTGTCGAATTGTTTTATTTCAGAATATATTCTGGAAGTCAGACTTCAGCATACTAGAACCATGGAAGTAGGAAAGGAATCTTTCCTTTTTCCATGACTAGAACATATTTTTTTTTTTACAGAATTCTTCCTTTTTTTAAGTATTGGAATTTTGTTTCTGTTTGCTTATGTGTTCCGGTATATTACCAATTCCAGAAATATTATTTAAGAGTTGGATTTTTTATTTATTTATTTCCTGCAAAATATCACTAGACATGAGTAATTTCATGGTGGTGTATGTATATTTCCACCAACTTTCTTTAAATCTTTGGTTGAATACGTAATAGTGTGTAGGTAAAAAAAAAAAAATTACAAATCAAAATATTTTTAAATGTGAATTTATTATTTTAAAATGACATGAAAAATTTCAAAAATAACTTTAAAATAAGATGGGTTACGTTAATTTAAAACTGGCTGTCATACTTTGTAGTTCAAAATATATTTAAAAATTTTGGTTTAGCTTTTCACTGAAAAACGATTAAATAAACTAAATTTCATTTGTTTTTCGTGTATCATGGGCGTTATTGAAAGGTTACGCCATAGTCACAAGTAACTACATCTATCATTCTAAATAGATACCTGCTTTCCATTTAGGAACCAAATTTCTGATCATAAAAAGTACCATAAGGGTTCAATTTAAAACTGTATGTGTGTTGGAGAAACGGGAATTTTTAACAAGACTTAGTTGATCTTGGAATAATATCACACTAAGTAATTTTGAAAAATTGAAATTTTATGTCTTAAGAGACAGAAAGTTGAGGTTGATTGCTCTATTTATTGAAGCTGTTCTTACACAACTTAGATGCATGTGAATCGTTTGTTGAAAATGATTTTCTTTTTGTAAAAAAAGCGCTGTAAAATCAACCTTCTGTTTATTAAAAAATTGTTATCGATTGGGTTTAATTTGTCTACTCTGATGACATGTATTTCAAACAAAATCTCTGTTATTCCACATGTCACTGAATGGAATTTTCTGGAAAAGTGCATTTGCTTCAAATTAAATTAGTAAATTAAATTTTTACAGCATTCATTACTATCTTCTCATATTGATGATGAAATTCGAAAATATCGCTTACTAGATGAAAGAATGGCACAATGAAAACATATTCATAGGAAAACTAAGTGCAAGACAATCCACCGAAAATTCGTCATTTTTACTGAAATTGAATGCACGGGAACTCGAAAACTTAAAATCAATTTCAGCAGAAGTGTGAAGAATATGAAATGGATTATATGGTTGGATACAACGTATATGCATATTTGCGTCCGAAGTAAACTGTAGAAGCGACGGAGAAGTTAAATTGTTAATAAATGTTTTTCCCCGTACACTTAAATGATGCTAACATTCTTTTATGAAAAATAATTGAAGACTTTTCAATCAACATATTATTAATTCAACCCGAGCAAAGCCGGGTATTTCTGCTAGTGTCTTAATAAACAGTTTACACACATTAACGCTGCATGCAAACATGGTTACTACTCAAGTGGCTCAGTACTATGCATGATCTATTCCAGAATTTATAGAATTGCGTTCACATTAAAAATAATATGGATAATTCAGTTAACTGTTCTGATAGTTGTCTGCTTAGAAATAATCTTAAATTACCGAGTAGAAATATGATAGTTCTACATAATAAATATTAAATGGATAAGGGGGTAGAGGAAAGAAAATTAAATAAAAATTCAACTATTTGAAAGAAATTAAATTTGTTTTGTCAGGCAAATGTATCTAAAAACATTAAATTTATTCAGGGAATTCAAAATTTTCCTTCAAAATCAACTGATATTATTCGAATGATAAAAAAAAAAATAGAAATATAGCCTTCAAGCTGTTTACAGGTGTCGGAATGGTGCATACATACAAAGAAGGAAATCTTAATACGGCAGGTTGAAAATTTTCTGGACTTTTTTTTATACATTTCCGCACTGTTATGAATATGCAGAAACGAAAAATTTATTAATTTTCGAAAGTCCAACGTAGATCTGTACCCAATTAGTCAATTATGACAACCATTTACATATTTCTATCTTTCGATTTTCTACGATCGCGTATCCAAACAATAAAGCGATACAATCGTCATCCGTAATACCCAACTCTGTTTCTAAATTTCAGAAACTTAGGATATTGTTATTGTTTCCAGGATATCGATGGAAACATTTCATTATATAAGAGTTTTATGTGTTACTTCACTAACAAAGATAGTTTGTATCTAAGAGGATCCACTGTGAAAGGAAAAGTGAGGAAAAAATGGCAGACGAAAGGGGAAGTAGAAAGGGGAGGGAGAAAGAACGCGAATGTGAAATGGAAAATGCAAGAAAAGTTTATAATCAGTTTTAGCGATGTGTTGTAAAAACGTGACCCGGACAAAACCTTTTTGTGGTTGGTAAGAGTTTATATTATTTATGGACGAACACAAAAGGACTTTTCGGTCACATCAGAGAACGTACGCTCAAGTTAAATTACATTGTTTTCAAAAATAGTGAATACGAAGTTGTGTTAAAAAGAGAGTTTTACAACTCATACAAGTTGATAAAAGAAGACAAGTGTACACAAATGTAATAATACAAGGTGGCTATTGCCGTACAAACCTCATACATGATTCCTAATTGAAAACTAACCAGAAAGTGTTATCCGTTTTTCGATTGGACATCACATTCAGGAGATTCACATGCTTGCCTACATGTGATAGTTTAACGTACATATTCCGATTTGCATATGTACCTGGTGCTTTACTTTCGCATGTGTCTCGATTTACTATCAGGTATCGGCAACCTCAGGGATACCAAAAGAAGTTTGCTGTTTTTAAGAATCTTCGTAATTTCTGTAGGTTTCGAATGACCGAAAGTGACTTCATAAAACTTTCGTTCGAATATCTCCGGAATACCACGTCGAAAAACACATTTTTTCGGGATGGTTTTTGACAAGGCATCGCGTGATTCGGTCAATTCTGAGTACCCTGTATATAAACGAAAATTGATCTGGGTACAAAAAGAAATCGAGGGTAAATATATTGACAAAACAATGTAACATTCTATGACGAGTAAATGCGGACGTTAAATATGAAAATATTTACGATATACATCATTTTCACAAATGAATTACCGAAATTAGCCATTTGCTTCAGCTTTGGTACAATTAACATGAAGACAAACATCCATACCGCTACAAGCAAATTGTGTATTACTGAAATTTAGTTAATTTTATTTACAAAAACTAACACCAAATTTTAAAATTGCTTACCATTGGTGATTAATCAATAACGTATTATGTACAGAACTCTTCACAAAATCTTTAAATATTCTCATACCTCATACTTGTTTTTAAAAAAAAAGTATTTACCTATAGATTTTGATGGCAGTAATCAGTAATTCCACTTCATAGACATTTAATGCTTGAAAGTTTCGGAAATCCATCAAAATATCTAAAAAGAAATTAACGAATGAAAATATTTGCAAGTTGTAACATATCTTTTGCCATATGTATAAAAATTTTAAAGCAAGCTACATTCAGGTTGTGTATAAAGTTCGCAAATGTTAAGTGTTCAAAGCTATTGGTGGTACCAAGGTTTGGACTGAATGAACATTTGATATGTTTTTGTAACGTAAACTCTACCCCTCTCGCATTGTGAGTCCTCCCCTTATTATCTTTCTTTTACAGTTCATTTAATTTTTTGTTTATAATACTAACACTTTCTTCTTCTTCAGGAGCACAACAGCCTTTTACAGGCCAAGGCTGACTCGCAGATCCTCCTCCATCTGGCTCTGTCTGGTGCGACCGCCCGCCATCGGTTGACTCCCAAAAACTTGAGATCTCTCTCTACGTTATCAATCCATCTTGTAGGTGGTCGTCCCTTTCTTCTAGTCCCTACTAACACTTTACTCCCCATTTAAATTGACATATTAAAGAACTATGTATATATAGGTAACCGAATTCTTCAATTAATTGGATATGAACCAACAGACGAAGCATACTTTGAATAAATAGCAAGGTGCTTCAATCTGGAAAATATCAACTACCCCTAAATCCTTTCCACTTCTTCATTACATACTCCACATTAGCTGAAAACTTGCATCAAGAAATCGCTCGTTCGAGTCTTGTGTGATGCGAGTGATATATTTATAATCTAAACAAGTTTTACCATTGTTCAGTTATAGATATTTTTTTAGAATCAAATACAACACAAATTTATCTATAAATACACCATTCATAAATATCCTACAAATGCTTAGTTGATGCACTAATAATTTAAATTCACAAATAAAAGAGCAATATTGACAGTTTAGAAATGACAGTTACAATACATTTGGAAAATACAACAGCAAGTATAAGTTCAGGCATTCTGACTTCAAATTGTGACTTTATGCAGAAATCGTACATGCTTCATTAGAAAAAATATTTGGCATTAACATCGGAATAAATTTTCCCCCAACAACACCTCTTAATTGTGAACCACGATCAAATGACGAGATCTAACAACTGAGGTGGCACCCCACTCTCTAAACTTCCACACCATGACAATGTGATGCCTTTGTGATAACACCAGAAGTAACGTGGTGTAACCTCACGTACACGATCCTTTGGTTGAATCGAGTTTGGAACTCCAAACCCTCCGGTTGTAAGTAGGGATGCGACATCGACAGCAAAACATCGATGTTGATAATATATAGCCCCAAAAACATCGATGTTTTTTTAAATTCAGTGTATTTAAACTCCCCCCCCCCTTCCCATTTCTTAAAACTGGTTTAGCAACGAGTGATGCGACATCGACAGCAAAACATCGATGTTCAAAATTAAAACATCGATGTTGATAATACATCGCCCCAAAACCATCGATGTTTTTAAAATTCAGTGTATTTAAACTTTTTCCCCCATTTCTGAAAACTAGTTTAGCAACTAGTGATGCGACATCGGTTCCAATACATCAATGTTTTTTTTATAAAACATCAATGTTTTGAAAACATAGACATCGATGTCGCATCCCTACTTTTCAGACCCTTCACTCTTTTCCACTTTGGTCTAAAAGTTTGTTCAATTTGCTGATTATGAAAATTATGCTACTTGGTTATTTTTTAAATTTTTATAATGGTACTTTTTTCATTTAAAAATAAAACATCGACAAGTATAAACATCGATGTTACAAAAACATCGACTCCAATACATCGATGTCGCATCCCTAGTTGCAAGTCAACTCTACAGTTGCGAGTTCTACTATAAGCGACTCTACCAACTGGTCCAACGTGGTCCTTTCATTCATTTGATTCAATAACTAACTGCACTTCAGTACAGAATGTGATTTTTTTTTTGTTTTTTAATTGAATTTACATTAAAAATTATATTGATGCAATGTTTAAAAATTGCAAGCAATGCAAACGCAAATATACATCCTCATTCAAAAATTTATTTGCCCTTAAAATTTAAAAAATCCATGTCAAACCTTTTTGTCCGAAGAAATCAAATATAAAGCGTACGGTTCGTAAAACGAAAAACTGAAGACAAGATGTCTAAAAGAACACTGTTTAGTTGTTTAGAAAAGAGGGATAGCAAGTACATAAAACATTGATCTGTTGGTATCAAAAAGTCTCCAAGTTTGGACCTTACGCGTTGAAGGTTATTAAGTGTTGTATAAGAATATTTCACAACACTAGATAAGAGTGTGATTACACAAGCAGTTGATTGAGTGTTGTAACTGTTCAAGCATGAGGCATCAGATACAGCATGTACAGCATTTTAACGATCACTAACCTTTGTGTTAGCTAAGCATTTCTATCTATTTACTTGGATGTAAACACCTCTGCCGCCTAAACCCTGCAGACTCTGCTGAACATTTGTACTAATTATCGAGAAATGGGTATACGCAACTGGCAATTTACTGCGTTAACTAGTCGAGACCACTGCGGCCGATACTGTGAGGCTAACTATTATAGAATATTTTAATCTTATTCACACATGAATTAATACAAAGACCAAAACATTCAAGTTATTTATTGGTAATCCGTTCTGACACCTTACATTCCTTGATGCCGGGTCCGAATATATCTGTTCTTGTTTCCGTCGGTTTTATATTCATTTCTTGAACCACTACTTCAGTTCAGTTCACAACTGCGTTTTCACATCTTAAGCAACACTTCACAGCAGAGACTTCACCACAGAAACTTCACACAGAGACTTCACCACACTATCTTTTTTTACAATCTCACTTTTATTTAATCAACTTTATGTATGGTTTGTACCTTCTTTAGTTACTAACCTTTATATCGTGTATTTTGTTTTCCTGCCTGACAGGGAAAAATACAAAATCGAACTCGTAAAATCAAACTTGGAAATACTACCTGCCTTTTTCACAAGCACAGCACTTATTCAAGTTCAGTTTTTAAGATAACTAACTGAATTAAAGTCACTATGGAGCAAAACATCGGGCTATTGGCGTCGGTACAAGATCAATCAACCCCCCCCCACCAAAAAAATGAAGACACCTCGTAACTTTGAACCAGGGTCAGATGGTTCAGTTTTAAAGATCTTGCTGAAAGACTGATACTCTTCGCATGGAATTCAGAAATAAAGTTAAATTCGGGTCTGAAAATCGGTTGAAGACGATGACGGATGTCTGCACGTGGCCTCAGAGAAGCAGATTTTTCTCTAACTAGATATATAAATCATCCCATCCCACAGTCCCAAGAAAAAGGGAAATATAATCGCAACTTGTACTACAACGCTCTTTTGCTTTCTCAAGCTGTCAGAGGATGCATCATCTCCACATGGCCCCAAAAGCTATAAATTTCCTTTCAGTCCCACCACATCCGTAGCGATAGCCTCCCCCGCAGCTGACCACAACATCCTTCTCTATAGTGCCAACCCTTTTCCCAGTGTGGAAAAACCCTCTCCCATCCGCATGGCTTTTTAGACAATCTCGAGAAGGAAGAAGCTTACTGTGACAGCGAGCTTTGCCTTTTGAACCCGGATACCAAGGAAATAATTCCGGAATCCGTAGTGGTTATATAACGGCTCAAGTTGTTTTAAAAAGTGTTTGGAATAAAATTGTGTTGTTGGAATATCTTTTTTGTTCGATCTACTGAAGTCGCCGGAAAAAACAAACGTTTCTTGATTAAGTTTTTAGCCATCTTAACTTAAACACTAAGAGAAATTTCTTAGCCTTTCCTTTCACTTTTGGTTGCATGGGTTTATGTGGGAGGAGTCATATGACCAAACATCAAGTTAATGGACATTAAACACGAGGACAGTGTTTACTCATTTCACCTGCCATATATCCATATCTACCTACGATTCCCTGGATGCTACCTCATTGAACGAACCCTCAGCCACCGATGACATCCTTTTCACTATAAGAGATTCATTTACATCCATGGAAATTCTTTTCCTAAAGTCTGTTAAATATTTTGGAAAGTTAATTTGAGCAGGCTGTAGGTATTAGTCTCTTATAGAGCAAAGAGCCGCTCTGGTAGTCGAGTAGTTAGTGCTCTGAGTCTTGTTTCAAATCCCGACCGGCCATAGCTTTTACGAAGTGGTTTGGAATCCACTTGAAACCGTAGGTGGC
The DNA here is from genome assembly GCA_947359465.1 of Metellina segmentata. Lineage (NCBI taxonomy): Eukaryota > Metazoa > Arthropoda > Arachnida > Araneae > Tetragnathidae > Metellina > Metellina segmentata. Next base: position 55,479,286 of record OX375873.1, read on the forward strand.
TTTCTAGTTAGCTCTTGTGTAGCGGAAAGATTACCTTAGCAAACCAACCCAACTATTGCAAAGTACGAGCCCAGGAAATACTAGTCTTTACTTTGGAAATTGGTATTTATTAGGTATATATTCAGGAAATAATATCGAGTGTGATCCGGTCCCCTCTTGATTCCCTATTAGATTTCTTTTTCACTATTACAATCGAATTGTATAATTGAATGAGCAGTGTTTAAGGTTATTCCGATTGCTTTCAGACATGCATACAAGTATTTTACTTGTGCGATTAGAAATTTTGATGCTGTTAATTAATTTCAGAATCTATATATGATTGTTCTTTAACAGGAAAGATACTTCGGGAAAGGCTCAAGCACCTTGGAATAATGTCACTCAACATTCCACTCGTACTTATAGTTTTACATATTTTGATATATGCTGATGACTACTTAACTGCAAACTATACAATCACCAGCATATTTCTGTGTGCCTCCATATAAATCATCTTGTACTCTCCTTATAAATCATCCTTGCTTCCTTATAAATCATCTCGTTAAAACAAGAAAAAGTCGTCACCTTTTGTTACAGTATAAATATTACCGCTAGCTTTGAGCACAAACTCAACTGACAAAAAGAATTTTTATACTGTAGAGCTTTTTAAAGACCAACTACTTTTAGGTAAACAAAAGGCATTTTTCTTTAGTATTACATATTTTTTAACAATATACATCTTATTACAACATACCGGTACATTTCTCATAATGAAGATAAGCATGTAGCATCTCCGAGGTGTCAGTTAATGAGCTTCTGTTCTAAGCTACCATGTGTTCTTCAACGACAGTATTGTCTATGAAATTTCGTTTGTGAGGTATCGCTTCACGGCAAAAAAAAAAACATATTTTCTGCAATAATCTAGGCTCAGATCTTTATCAAAAGTCAAAAGCTGCACATTTTACGAACTGAAAAATCATACAATATACAACTGATGTAAATGATATGGAAAAAGCACTATTCACAATTGGAAAACACATAATATACTTTACCAAATGAATGAACGAGTTATGTTCACATACAAGTTTAACTTTCAGAGGTCAAGATATGTGTAACATACGGTAATTTTGGTAACTTTTAATTAACGTCGTACTAGAGCAATTGACGACGGTATGGGATCAATTCCCTAAGGGTAATGGTAAATTTAATTAACGTCGTACTAGAACAACACAACGGGCTATTGACGACGGTCCTGGATCAGTCCCTCAAGGGAAAGATTCGAGGACAACACCTCGTAATTTTGAACTGCGGTCAGATGACGCAATCCCCTAAGGGAAAGATCCGAGAACAACACCACGTAATTTTGAGCCATAGTCATATGACAAGGCAACACTTAAGCTGGCACCCCACTCTCCAAATTTCCACACCTACCCAACGCGAGGACTTTCGGTCACGACAGATTTAAGGTGCACCAACCGCCTCTACACCATACGCTTACAAATATCCTTGCACTGACCTTCCATCTAGAGGCTAACACCTTAACCACCAGACAGGTTGGTCGGCTGTGTAACATACGCAATGGAATGTGAAAACATACAAATATTTCCCCATTAATCTACAATTATTTCTAAAAGGATCTAGCAGTGGCCGGCCCGGCGCAGTGTGTCATTTACGCAATCTAGTTCGACAAAATTCAATTTTCTTAGTGTCGTAGATGGTCAAAAAATACCTCATCTTATATGCAGTCTGTCCCCTTAGCAAGACCAAGATTTTATTTTTCTAAACAATTCCTTCTAACAGGAAGTACAAGGGTCCAAAGACTTGCTTTGTGCGTTGGGAGCAAAACCAATCTGGCGATTGCGTATTAGTACTTGGAGGAAAACTGAAAAGTACAGGTCCTATATTTTTCTTAGCGCTACTTGGTGGATTTTTTTGGATTTATCTGGTGGATTTATTTTCTTGGATACTACTTTATTAATTTGCAAGTTCCTTTTGAATTTGTAGCTAATTAGTGTCTTACGCAACTGCTGATATCAAATTTCAACTTGGATTAATTAACATATAACATCGTATATCACTAAAACATTACATATGTATTATGGCCCGACTCCTTTGACGAGCGCAGAACAAAATATTTCTTTGGGGAAGTTTGCGAAACTGATAAATTCCTTAAATTTCAGAATGACTATGGAAATTTTTGGTCAGTTCTTTTTATACATTTGGATGATAAATTCGAAGCAAACAAAATCGATGCTATTTTAACTTATATTTCTCGCGAAATTGATTAATATATGTAACCAGATACTGTTTTGAATGTTCTAAATAGTGTTAAAGGGAATATTCTCGAATTAGCAGTCAAAGAATTGAGCTAAAGAGGAGTAAAGTAAACAGGCACAGAGAACTATTCCTCAGAAATAATTCTTCTTGACTTCAATGAAATTTTACTTTTTCTCACACTGTGATTCAAGATCTACCAAGTAATTCACCAAGTAGTTTGAAAATATGCCTAGAAGGCTTCAAAAAGATTTTCCAGCCTGTAGTTCCCAGTGTAAAAAACGAAACTCGTAACCTTGTTGAGACAACTTGTCAAAAAGAATTGTTAATGACCTGGGAAGAAATTACGAAAGTCAGGTGTACGATATACTTCAAATCGTCAGAGTTCTTTGTTGCTTTTCTGGAAGAGGTACAATCATGAAAACGATCCATGTCTTTGAAAAGTCAGTAAAATTATCTGAAAATCAAGTGCTTAAAAGCTAATAGTTGACACTAATCTTTCTAGGCACCAATATAAAATTACATCAACAAAGTAAAGAGCATTAACTCTAATTTGTATCCTCCGTATAACACAAAAATAAGCTAAATGGTTGTTACTCTTCAGGGATCATTATCACGGAAACTTCAGCTGTACTACAACTAGTCACTTATCGACTGTACTGTTATATTGTAATATACAATTCATGACAATCCTACAGACTGATTTTGTCGAAGGATAGTATCAAAAATACAATTATAATGATTATACAATTATAATTTATGGGCTGAGACGGCGCTGTACAGAAACGAAAAGAAACAGAAATATATATGAATCTGAGCAAAGCGTGTTTAGTATTTCTTTGGTACCTTTGCTTGTACTAATGAGGGTAGAAAAATTATTTGCCAAAATCCTACTCCATCATCAACTAGACATATTCGTTCCATCAAATTTCTTTTTGTCAAGTAATTAGTAGATTTAACTACCAGGGAAGTGCAAGTTAACTTTAAAGCTGAGTTTGTTGTTTTGATAGATGTGACCAAACATCAAACAGGTAGTAGAAACTAACGATAGAAACTAAGATAGATGATAGAAACTAACAAATGCTGAAATAACTGATATTAATGTAATCAAGCTCTATCAAGTCATTAAAATGTTTAAATTCTGGTTTTCCAGATAAACGGATGTTTTCAGAGCACGAAGTAAGTACAAGGTATATACCTCAGAAAGTATTTTTGGAATCCCCAATTCTCTTAAACTATACATAAAATACTGATCCATGGAAATATTATTTTGCTTTTCGTATTCTTCCAATTGGTAATTGGTCCGCACTTAAAAGACAAGAGATAAACACAATAGGCAACAAGGGAAATATTTACTACAAAAATGTTAAGAACTGATACGAACGGATTTAATGAATAGATTAGTCATCATCTCAGATACACTAATTCTAAGTTTACGAACAAGGTCTAAAACTAAAAGTAGCCAAATGTTTCTAAAAAGGTTGAATTTTTTTTAAAGAACTTTCCCTATAATACATCAGTAGACTATTTAGGTAGTTGAGATTCCTAGTAGATAATTTTGTAATATTTAAAAAATATTTTCCTCTTTAGTCTCTACTATTATAAAAGGAAGTGTTTTTCTTTTTTTCGTTATCACAGTCCTGACGAATTTCCGGCACTTGCAATAATGGGATTTGGCACGCAGGTATTCCGATTTTTTTGCAATTTTTGGGTCGCGGCGAATTTTAAAATTAATTTAATGGCATTTAATTATTTTCTTTGGAATTTTCCTCTTTAGTCTCTACTCTTTACTCTACTTTCCTCTTCAGTCTGTTTTGTTTGGAATATTTTGCTCTTTAGTCTCTACTATTATAAAAGGAAGTGTTTGTTTTTCTGTTTTTCGTTATCACAGTCCTGACGAATTTACGGCACTTACAATAATGGGATTTGGCACACAGGTAGTCCAAATTTTTTTGCAATTTTGGGTCGCGGCGAATTTTAAAATTTAATCTTGAACATTTTAAAATGAATTTAATTATTATTGTTTTCTTTTGAATGGCAACAGCTTAAAAGATCGCAGATTCTAAATTTAATTTTTTTGTTTCCGTTTTCATTTTGAACCATTTTTTCGGAGTAACAATTTGTCAGCAGACTAAAAAAAAAATTTAACTGGAGTTATTTTGTTCTATTTTCCATCTCCTAGACCGTTAAGGTTAGAGTAATTTTTCTATATTACATACAACTTTATTTCTAAATGGAACTGTTATGGGTGCATCTGACCATTATTCTGGTGTGCATCAATATTAAATTGTAAAAAAATTCGGTTGATTATTGATCGAAGTATAGTTAATATATGGAGCAAAGTTGACAAATTTCTTTAAATTTAGCATATTTCTGCATTCAAATCGTAACTAAAAATGTTAAATATACACTGTGAAGCTCCCCGTCGCTTCACCAGATCTGTGTAGGGCCGTTGGACACCACGGGGGGTCCTACTCCGGTTTGGAGAAAGAAACCCATTTGCAGAAGGAGGAAAAAAGACTTGCACGAAGGCCAGCGAAGAAAGCAGACGTTGGTTTGCGCTGGGAAAGGATTGGCATTTTTCCGACCGTGTATGATAGACTTAATGTTCCTGTATATATAATTTGTATACCAAATAGTCAAGATGGGTTAATAAATTTGAAATATGCTCATGGATCAGTTTTAATGTTTGGGGGACGACAAGGAGGATGATTAGGAAATCCGCGAAAGAAAGAACCGCCACATACACCAAACCAGTATTTCATCATTCACAGCCTCGTATAATCACCCCAAAACAGTGTATTTTGGATGCAATAAATTTGTTCACATAGATTGCGAAAATGTCGCTGTGCGGCGGCTAAAGGTTTGGTTTTATGGCACAAGGACTGGAACACCGAACGTCTAAAGGCGCTCTTAAGAAACTGATGAACTACGCTTGGATACTAACTAAATCGTATCCCCCCCTAAGTTCACAGCGGGTGCGACGTGGACAGCACCTTCCATGGTGCTCCAGGATAACGCCGACTATCACGTACTCATATATATATATATATATATATATATATATATATATATATATATATATATATATATATATATATATATATATATATATATATATATATACTGTTAGAATGGGTAATGGTAATTTTAGTTAACGTCGTACTAGAGCAACACAACGGGCTATTGACGACGGTCCGGGATCAATCCCATAAGGGAAAGATCCGAGGACAACACCTCGTAATTTTGAACCACGGTCAGATGACGAGACAACACCTGAGGTGGCACCCCACTCTTTAAACTTCCACACCAAACCAACATGATAGATCGATTTTGAAGTAAAAATTATTCGAATACACTTGGCAACTGATTTTTTAATGAAACCCAAGCAAGTCGGTATCAGAGTATTTTCGTCAGCTTTAAAAATGGCCGACGTAGATAAACATCGGGGTCAAGTTACTCGGCTGCTCTAAAATTGGCATTTAAAAAAAAAGCAAAATAAGCGATATTAAAAAGAATATTTTATGAAGAAGGAAATTACATATTATATTTGCTTTCGAGCCGAAGAAAACGAAATGGATATCTTAAATTGTGCTTAGCTTTGTATATACCAAAAGTAATCTTAAGCTTGCATAAACTGTGAACAAAATAAATAGAACTATAAATAATTAGAATAGACTTGATTTATAAAATGATATGGAAAAAGTGTGGATTGTGTGGCAGTTTGCTCAGATAAAGGAATAAACGCAAAATACGATATAGAAATACGAAAATCATTCAGCCACGGAGAAAGGCGAATATTGTGGTGACTATTAATGAAGCCAGATTTACTTGAATGACCACAGAATACGACTAATAAGATCGATTGACAACCGTAAGAGTAGAGGACAATATGCAATCATGGTTCCATGAAATCAAGGTTTAACATATTCGCTTTTTCACAGAGGGAAATAAATTATATACAAATCTGGATGAATTTTAAAATTGATTCTACACATTATGAAAAATTTTGCTATAGTGAATATAAGGAAAGTGCCAAAATTATGTTATCCTCAGGTTTTCGATTCCACAAGTCTAGACACGAATGCTGGCAATGATTCGAAAACCACTTAAAGCCATATCCATAAAGGTTCAGGTATATAATTGGCGTTATCTAGCAACAAAAAAAAATGACAGATGATCAATAAACCAGAGCTTTAAAATAGATCTGCATCAACATGTGTCATAAATCTAAATCTACCAGTGTATTTCTTGACGGGAAATGACAAGAGACGGGTATTGAGGCTACTTTTTGATCATAGTCCTTCAACAATATCGACGTGCTGCAAATATACCCATGGAATGTTAAAAAGGCATTTTTAAACGAGGATTAAAAACACTGAATATACTTTGGATAATCGTATATTAAAAGCACTACTCAGAAATGTGGAAATACTTACTAATCTTGGAAATTATGATTCATTTTACCAGACAAATGATATAGTTATTTTTATTATTTAACTCATCGCAAGAAAGCCTTTAAAAATGTGAAAACACTTCTACTTTTTTAAGTAAACTAAGAGTATTTTTGTCTTCAAATCATTAATAATTCATAACCTGATTAGAAAATTAACGGACTTATCTTCAAAAGCAGTTGTCAGTGTACTTTAGAGTACGGACCCCAAGTATGCCGTAGAGATATGAGTGAAAACCATTGCCACTACATACTTAAATTACAACAGTTACCCTTAGGAAATCTATTCATAATCTTTCGGCACTATTTTTTTATTTGTAACTTTATTATGAGCGTAGTGGTAGTTGCATACTGGTAAATAGACCATCATTTGATTTTTTTATAAGCCTTGCTTTGTTGGATACAAAATACTATTAAAACCAGACAAGAGAAAAGCCAAAAATTGGTCAAGCAGTCAACCCCAAAGTATCACGCCGGTTTAATAAGTCATTAATGCGGGGCTAGTCTTCGCCTAGCTAATACTGTATCCAGTCGTCTTAAGAGTATTTATTGTACGATTTGGGAAAAGGACCCATATTCAGAGGTAAAGAATTATCAACACGTTTAGTAAAATCGATGCTTAACGCAAGTTATGTGAATCACGGATTAATCAGCAGAAACTTTTAACCATAACCCTTAAAATAAAAAGAATGTAGATACAGTTAGAAATAAGAAGCAAACAGTCAGACATCAATAGCATCTGAAGTATCTTTCCTAGTTGCTGAAATACTCATCTTGGGTGCAATTTCAAATATATTTGTGTGCGTGTACAAACAGTTCAATTAGAAACTGGACCCGGACTGATGACATTGCATTTTGTGACTTGTTTTGCTTAACGGGACAGATCGCTGTATTTGAAGACATATTTAGAGTATACTGTCAGAAGGAAGAGTAATTGATTGATCGGTTGGCATTAGCATCATACAAGAGAAAATATTCCGAAAACTAAGGCGTCAAGAATGTCGACTGTGTCTAAAAACTCGGCCGAAAAACAAAACTTAAAGATGTAAAATATGACTAACGACCGGCAATTTCGAACCCCGAGGTAACAATACAAAATGATGAATATTTATCTTTTATCAATGAAAATGTTTGGGAAAGTTCTTGTAGAGAATTAGCTTTGATTGATAAATTTACCCAGGGTCCCTGAGCTCAGAATGCCCATGAGTAAAGACGGTAATACTGCTCTTCATGTCTAAGTCACTTTCAATGGTCCGTTTTCTTCGACATAAATCGACTGTTGCAACACACCTTTAGGTGTAAGACTATCCAAATGCATTTTCGTTAAGCGGTAGACAAAAGCGAAATCAAACGGTTTCTTAGAATCAGCCGGACTTGCTGCTTTACTAAAACCTGCCGGGTTTTTTCGCGATCTAATAACAATTGAAAGATGGAGTGGAGGATAAAAGTACTTGAACCAAGCTTTTCCTCCATTTAACTGTTTGGAAGTGAATGAAAATTAACTACATTTTGACAGGAAATATTTCACACAAACTAATGCAATTTCTGGAAACTAGTGGCCAGATAGTGATAAGAAATAAATTCCAAGATATTTGTTTCAAGGGGCAGAGCATTTAAACAGTCTATGAGGGGTACTCTTAAGTAATAAGCTATTTAAATATAAAGGAGAAAAAATACAGTTTGAGATCGTTCGTTCATTCAATTTGTATTGCAAAATGTCACTCAGAAATGAAATGTTTGAAAATGTCTGAAATGAAGAGCGTTGAATCTCTAGTTACAATGTAGAATATTTAATGAAATTATATTGTCCAGTGATAAATTAAAAATTAAATGTATCAGCCTTTCATGGTGTCGTAAACTGAATCAACTGGTAAAACAGAAAATACGAAGAAAACATCGTACAAGAACTACTGTAACAAAAAACTGCAGAAAAATTCAAAGGCGAGTTCGAAAAAAAATATTTTTTCAGTGTGGAAACAGTGGGTGACCGTGTATCATTTCTAGGTGCTAATGTTTGTCACAGACTGTAAGGAAATAATTACATAAACTAGACTATAACGGTGGAAATGCATGAAAAAGGCTGCACATTAGTGAAAAGAATGTTAAGAAAAGGTTCAGTTGTGAAAGAGGAATTTCGGGATAAGCCTTTAGAATTTTAGAACCTGTATTACTGACGAAAATAAAGACTATTTCAAATTGACGGTTAAAATAGTGAAATAAAAACAAAAACGGCCGTCTTTTTAAAATGTGTTTCTGACTGTGAAACATGGTAATGCCAATGTTGTGAGGCAGTATTGCATGAACGGAGCTTGCAATTTTACTGTAATCAAAGGAATTTTGAATGCAAGAAGATATGTGGACACATTGTGAGATTATCTGAATCAATCTGCATCAGTAATTGGGATTTTAAAGATGTGATTTCTGGTTACAAAAAGAAAATGTATTAAACACACAGCAAGTCAAACATTATTTGATTTCAAGTTCCATGTCAACTTAATTCTCCTTCTCGATTCCCTCATTTTTTATTCGAATGAAAACTTGTGATACTTTTAAACCAGAAACTAAAACAAAGTTTTTTTTAATTTCTTACATGAAGGAAAATTGGACAGTATTGCATGGAATCCAGCTAAAGAATCAAGATACTAAAAGTTTTGAAACTTCTTACTAGGGATGCGACATCGATGTCTTCGAAACATCGATGTATTGGAGTCGATGTTTTTGTAACATCGATGTTTATACTTGTCGATGTTTTATTTTCAAATAAAAAAAGTCCCGTTATAAAAATTTAAAAAATAACCAAATCGCATAATCTTTATAATCAGCAAATTGAACATACTTTTAGACCAAAGTGGCCAAGGGTGAAGGGTCTGAAAAGTAGGGATGCGACATCGATGTCTTCAAAACATTGATGTTTTATAAAAAACATCGATGTATTGGAGCCGATGTCGCATTACTAGTTGCTTAACCAGTTTTAAGAAATGGGGAAAAAAGTTTAAATACACTGAATTTTAAAAACATCGATGGTTTTGAGGCGATGTATTATCAACATCGATGTTTGAATTTTGAACATCCAAGTTTCAAATCATCGATGTTTTGCTGCCCATGTAGCATGACTAGTTGCAAAACTAGTTTTAAGAAATAGGGGGAAAAAGTTTAAATGAAACGAATTTTAAAAACATCGATGGTTTTGAAGCGATGTATTATCAACATCGATGTTTTAATTTTGAACATCGAAGTTTCAAAACATCGATGTGTTGCTGTCCATGAAGCATCACTCGTTGCTAAACCAGTTTTAAGAAATGTGGGGGGGGGGAAGAGAGTTTAAATACACTGAATTTTAAAAACATCGATGTTTTTGGTTCCATGTATTATCAACATCGATGTTTTGCTGTCGATGTCGCATCACTACTTCTTACCCTAAAAATGAATTTGATCAAAAATACTATGAAATTTTGTATACATTTCGAAACGCATTATTTACAACGAAAACTCCTAAACTCTTTCACGATCCAGCAGTTTTCCGTACTCGATCCAATCACACAAAAAAAAGATAGTAATCAGTTTATTAGTGTATTATCACGCCAACACGCTTCTTAAAAAAAAAGGAAGTTTATTATTGTTTTGCCGATTCACATTTCTAGCATCTGAAGCACTTCCGGATAGAAATGGAATACGGGGGAAAAAAACCCAAACAAGAGTTTCTACGAAATGCATGCAGGAGACCGAAAAAGAAAGCACTACGAGAAAAAAAACGCTCTCCAAGAACTCTGGATCCGTGCCAAAAAAGATCGCAGCTGGAGAAGTCATTCAATTCACTCATGGCATTTTCTCCTTTAGGTCAACACACTGTACAGCCGGCAAAAAGATCGGTTTAAACTAATTTAATGGAAGGAAGATCGGGGGAGGTGTGTGCGGTAAAGAAAGAGGAAAAAAGAAATCGAAGTTTGGGAAGATAGGGGGAGATAGAGCAAGAGAGAAAAGCACCAAGGCTATTTAAGTACACGAGACAGATTTTTGAGGCAAACAACTTTTTTCGTCGAGAGCGCTGCGCTGGTCACAGAAATTTTTTTGGGGACACACAAAAAAGAAACAAATACCCGTGAAATGTTTGTAAATGGAGAGAATTTCAAAATGCATCGAAATTTTTGAATTAGAATGTTATCAAATCAAGTTTTAACAAGGACACAGAAAAACACAAATCAACGCGCATCACTAAATTGTGAAAGAAACTAAAAATAGTCAACCGCACAAACATTTCAGTGCATTTCCTTTGAGATGAGGAACTTAAAAGAACACACGCAAGTCAAGTTTCTCTTGGACAAAGATGTCTTATTGATATCAGTGAGAAGCAAATGCACCTTTCAAAAAAATTGTTTTATACAAATTGCATTTCAATAACTCTTTCATTTTAAGCTACATTTGAGAGCTGATCCTTCTATAGTCACTAACGTACGTCAAAAGTGATACATTCAAAAACGTCTTGTTAAGTGTTTTAAAAAACATGATAAATTACACAAAGAAACAAGTTAATAAATAAATTGTTTCCTTATTTATCCCAAATTCGGTCAACAGTAATTACTTTTTGGATGCTGATAAATTTAAAAGAAACTATGAAAGACGTCTCGCGGATTTCGACACTTTTAAATTAGTTTTTCACTTAATCATGACATCATTAGGTAAAGGAGTTCCGCACATGTGGAACAAAATGAAACTAATTAAATCTATGTTACAGAAAGAAAGTTTCGTGAAGAGAAGTCTTCGAAAATAAAAAATACCCCGTAAGATATCAAATATCGTTTAAAACTAAAGCTGAATAAAACAGCATTACGTTACAGAATGTTGCACTAATTGGCGTGAAAAAAATTCATTCGTTATGGTTGGCTAAGAAATGTTTAGTATGTAGTCTGAATCAAGCAAGTCATCTTTGGGACGACCATGAATGAACTATTACAGTCAATTAAGTGCTGTATTTGATCAACTGTAGACGAATTAGTAACACCTTTAAAAATATTCTATATTCTTATAAAAAAAACAATACAAGTTCCTTGAGTTATTCACGAGCATTTAAAGTAACAAGCAATGCCGCAGAGAGATTTAATGATTAAATATTTCTTGGTCTTTGAATGCTTTTCTTTCCTTTCTTTTTGCCAGAACAGAAAAGCATGTTAAAAGTTAACAATTTTCACTTTGACATTAATATTTCATTAACAAGTTCCAAGTCTATTTTCGTACAGTAGAACATATCTAGTCATTCCCCCTTTTTTTCTTGTAACGAAGCAAATGAATAGAAATATATGAGCATAATGATAAAGCACATGATGAAAAGATATGAATACATAAATTAAAACACGAATAAAATCGTTTGCAACCATCAAATTCATACTTTTAAGTGAACAATTATTGGCTGATAAAATAACAGAATTCTAACTTTTTAATAAATATATTTATTTCTATATTAAAGTTTACGCCAAAATTAACTTTTTAACAAGCTGTATGATGAGTTGTAAAGTAAAAAATAGAATCCCCCCCCCCATTTCACAACTGCTCTCCACTTAAACAATAATGTTATTTGACTCTCAATGTTAATTTCATAATTTTCGAGGTAGATATAGAGTTTTGTATGTCTTAAAACTGGCTAAAAATTTTTTTTAAACAGCTTTCACAAATTTATGAGGAAGGTGAGGGAAACCATCCTAGCAAAAATAGAGATTTACTGATTTGATTTAAAAAAAAAAAAAGTTTTTTTCTTTGTTTTTATTTATAAATTAATAGAAGAGAAACAATTTTGAATATTTTACCTTGGATTATTAGAGATTGTTGTAAATGCTCTATACATTTTTTACAAAACTATTCATGAATGCAAATAAAGTAATAGTTGAAAATTGTCCTTTAATTCACAATATTCTCTGGTACTATATATTTATATCTTTAAGTGTCTACACACCATTAGTTAATCTAAAGATTTAGTGGAATACGAGAAAAAAAATTTGTTCAAACTGTGGAAATAAAAAAACCAACATTTTCATACTCTCGTTTCAACGATTAAACAATATTTCAAAACAGACAACTTTTCACCCAATTCAATGAGCTAGCAAGATCATGCAGCCCATAATGCAGGTGAAAAGAATGAGAATAAAAATAAAAATTATAAAATTGAAATAAATTAAGCATTTTTATTTAAATTCAGTTTTTAATTAAATTAATCAACAAATAGTTAAAATCCATTTAATTGAAAAAATCAGTGAACTAAATCTGATATCAGGAACAAAGGAAGAATATTATATATGAACCAAATTTATTTTAATCATAAATAGTCAAAATATTTTTTAATGCAAATTGAGAAGTGCATGAACATTTTCCCCATGATAATATATTTTTTCGTCAATTAATTGAGTTACCAAAGCTTTTTCAAAATAATTTATTTTGATTGATTACATCTCAAAATTTAAATAGATAAATTAATTTTTATTCCACGTGTGAGTCACAAAAACATGCATTTTTTATAAGAGTAATTTGACAAATTTAAGTAAAATTTCAGTTTCCTTCTGAATGTGAAAAACACTAAATCAATATGTAAATACAAAATACTCCGCATATATACGCAATAAACATAATATGTTGCAACGTGAGTCACGTGGTATACAAGTAACGCCAATGCAACACGAGTCACGTTAGTACAGTAAAGCAAAGATTGTTTTTTTATTTGAAATATCAGTAAAATTTTAAAACTAGTTTATTTATTCAAACTTTTCACTTAATAGTTTTATTTTACATTCAGATTTCAGAACAATAGAAAAAATAACTTTAAATTTCCTTTTCAAAACCTCCTTTTGCAAAAAACTGGTTAGTTTATCAAAAGCGTAATAAAATACAGAATAACAATTTGATGTACGTTAAAGAGTTTGAATGAAATGAATGTATGAAAGAATACTTCAACTTATATCGCACATATGTACGTTTATTCTAACATATTTGGAGCCGTATGATGTAAAAAGGCTTCGGGCAAAATACCAAAGAGAGAATTAGTTTGCAACACTAAATAGAATATAATAAAACAGGATCTCTCCAATTTTCAAATAGCTTACTGATTCCGAATGAGTTGTGTTTCATCAAAGTTGTAAAATAGTATTAGTTAATCTTGGTGTATATAAAACGATGTTTAGATTTAAAAAAAGTATATTTATCCATAATAGAGATTGTTCTCTCTAATTCGCCTTAACCTAAGTTTTCCTCTAGTTTTCAATCATATTTTATCAGTTGTAAAACTATGTTAATTAAACTTATATGAAAAATGTTTGATGACTATTATTCACTGTAACTAAATAAATGACATTTTAAGTTTCATCAAATATGCATTTTCACTAAACAACTTATAAGAGATTTTGTGCCTTTTTGCTTGTTTTTCACAATTTTCTGCCAATCTTGGCAAAAATACCCTTTTTCCAAGCTAATGCTAACTATGTATATTTTTAATTTAAGCCGAAATAGCTTAGTTTTTTAAATATATACCAAGACCTAAAAATACAATTTTAAAGCAACAATACATTTAAAACACCGAACAAAATTTAAAATCCATTTTCCTTTGCAGAAGAAAAATAAACAGATGTACTATATATAGTAAATGCTGAGACATATATGAATAGCACAATCTTGTGACTCAAACATTTTGCAAAATCAACGTTAAATGCAGACGACATAAAAAATTGAAATACGAGTGGCAACGCAAAGATAATGTTTCCTTTTAAGTCAGAAACATCAACGTACACCACCACTAACTCTTGATCAAAATCTTATGAAAACAACGTGAAAGGAAATGTTAATTACAAGCTAACGTGCTTTCATCTCAAAGACAAACACCCACGTCACAAGTAAGTACTCACTAATTACCATTAAATATGCTAAATTAGATAGCAACACGTGTGTTACTGAAGAATGCTATAGTAAAATTACAAGCCCCATGTTGAATAAGAAATCAAAAACAAAACGACTGAGTTTCCAAAAGTGGGAAACAATAAAGGATATGCGAAATGTTGAAATTCCATTGTACTCTCAAATATAAGGTTCATTACACAATATATACTTATTTCAATTGTATATTAACTCTTCTGATGAGCAATGTTTTTAGACTAAATCGATTTTAAAAACAGAGTGTTTGAATGTTTTATCATTGTATTATATTTTACTTGCACCTTAAATGACTCTTTTGTAAATACAATAGATTCCCGATTATCCGAGTTAATGTGGACCAAGACTAACTCGGATAACCGAAAAACTCGGTTAAAGCGAAAATTGCAAATAAAATAAATCGCGTTGGTTTAAATGTATATTTTAGCAAATACAAAAGTTATACAGATATACTACATGCAATTCATATTGTTACGATAATTAAAGAGTTCTTACTTTAAAAAAAAATCCCAATTGTTTTATGTTACTTTGGCGTTTTTCTACAGCAATGTTTATGCAGTTTTTTTCAATCTGTAATCACTTGTTGTTCGTCAGAATTTATCCAGTCACGCATTTCGTTCACCTGAGTGTTTGTGAGATCAAGTTCAGAATTTTTTTTTGGTAGCTTTAAAAATGGGAAAAGTAGAACCAAAAAAAAAAAAAAATACTAGAAATATTTTATTGCTTGGTTAAAGCGGAAACTCGGATAACCGGAGTTTTACTGTAATTCAATAAAAAATCACTTTTCGTTGTTACATGCATTTTGGACATTTATTCTACAGATTTCACTTTGACGTAAACAGAAATGCACGAGTGGGTTGTACTTTTATTAGTGGAAGACGTGGAAAACTAAAATTCAAAAGCACAACCTGCATGGTAAAGGTATAGAAACAAAACAATTATAAAAGTAGCCAACAATCAATTGAAAGCCTCCATGGAAACTCTCCTAAATCTTGTACTAGATAAAATATTACTTCGAAAAAATAATGAATTTGGGTATAGCGTTTGGAACCACAGATCACTGAAATTTAGCTATATTGGAGAACAGTTCTAATGAACAAGGATGGTTGACCATTAAAAGAACAATTGCTACTAAAGCAAATAATAAATTTAATCAGGCTTATCTGTCTGAAACAAGCCTCATGGTTAAAAAGTTGTCTAAGTACTGGAGAAGATCTCACCGTTGAAAAGGGGACCGAAAATTTTCAAACAGAAGCCATTGCAGAAATTTAGTTTCACTTTAAACTACAGCTTGCCTACACAATTTAAAAATGGTTATCTACAGTAAATATTACTTTGGGTGCTAGTCCAAATGTCGAATAGTCTGAAAATGCGTTTAATCGATATTGGGATCTTGCATAGAAACTAGATTTCCTACACTGCCGTGCTAGTAAAAAATCCGTATCGCCACATTTCGTCGTTCCTAGTTCATGATAGGAATATGCTGTGCACCTAACATAAATCGGCTGCAATACCACCACAACTTAAAAAAAAAAATTATAATATTGTGTGTAAAGACTAAGTGCACGCTTCAGCAAGACAGCAAAAGCTGTAGGTTTCAGAACAGAACAATTGAGGCTCCGACAGGTAATTAAAACTTTGCAGCATGGAGAAGCATGTATTTAGTCTTTCCATACACAAATTAAGACGATCATTTATTGGTTTTGTATTTTTACGGTGTTATTGCAGTAATGGTTGGGATAAGTAAACTAACAGCCGCTACGTCTCTGTACCTAAACTCACGAGGACTTTAAACTAAATAACACTTGGTGCTAGGTAACTGATCACTCTCTCTACCAATGGTTCAGTGTTTTCTAGCGTTGAGGCATCAGATTCTTTTGTACGCAACATTTTAATAACGTTAACACTAAAGAGAACACAGAGACACTGTACATTAACCCGAACGGAATTATAAAGATACAGAAAACTTTCATAACCTTAAATGCTGGCATGATCGCCTATTGATCCTTTTCCAATCTGCAAATTCGGACACAGAAGTTTGAAGATTTTGACATGACTACAGAAAACAATTGGCGGGTATTAAGTGACTGAAGTAAAAGGATTAGAAATGTTGTGTCGGATAGGAGAAAAAGAGAAAGTATGACCAATATACTATTTAAGGAAATATTAATTTTATAAAATATAATGCCTATTGCTTATATCTAAACTCTAGTAATTCTGTACACGCGGTTTTCCACTTACTTTTATTGAACTTATATATTCAAAAGAGAAAACTATTTGCTAAATACCAATTTAAATTGCGATTAGTATTTTAAGAAGAATGCTCAGTTAGCTTAATCTTTCCTTCACTTGAAAAACAGACCGATCATTTCTTTCATCACTCGGTTCTGAAAACTTAGCAGAAACACTCCACGCTTTCATGACGCTAAGCTTCTGTTGATTCAGAGACTGAACAGATGTCGAAAAATGATTAAAATTAATTGGAATTTTTAAAAAGCGCACTGTATTCCAACGTCGCTGCTCTCTTAGGCGTCTGATATTCCAAGACTAGTCTTTCCACATGCAACTATTCGAATGCAACTTCGAATCTAAAGTAAAACGAATCTCCATACTAAGAGCGAACAAATCGCCACAGGTTGGTACAAACATATATCACGCAGTTGTATGTCAATAGGCAAAATGAATTCATAATCATCTTTAGTCTTCTTTCGGTGTTTGAGGTAAGATTAAAGTAGAGTAGAACAAAGTAAATCGCGAGATTAAATGGAAAGTTTAAATATTTGCATTAAAATTCAGGAATTAGAGTGGTTGTTAAAGGGGAAAAGTATTCTCAGATATAGGAATTCCAACATAAAACAGTGACTAAACAAAAGATACAGCGTAAATGAATGTAAAATATCTGAACAATTTTCGATACAAGTAAAAAGAAAAGAGGATTAAGAATTTGATGCATTCTACAGCGTTAAATTATCACATACTGATTGCCCTTGAAGTAGAATACAATTACTATTATAAAAGGTTTCGCAACTGAAATGAAACTGCAATCTCAAATGAAAAATTGTGTTTTGGGCTTGGTGAAATATAGCTCAAGCGCCATAAAAAAAAATCAAACAAATCAAAATTGGACACGCATCATAAACTGACAAGACTGTTGTGAATATGAAAGAAATCTATCTCATCAAATAAAGGTCTCATCACTTTATGGGTAGATCAATCCCCTTGCGTTAAACTTTTGTACTGTATTAAAGATATCCCCTTGCCGTGACACGAAACAGTATCTTTGAAACTTTTGAGGAATCTGCAAATTTGATGGTTGGTTGGTTTCATTTTTTATGACGCAAGGGTCATATTTGGCCAAGCTGCGTCAAACACAAGGCGGATAATGTCGAGTTAATGGACACACGCGAGGAAAGTTTCACTGACGCAGAAAAGGACCTAGGTGGAATCGAACCCGGAGGAAAAAACCACGGAGGAATCAAACACGGCCCGCCTACAATTCGCAAGTTGCTAGTGGAGAGGGCCCCAGGTGCAGAATTATATTCAGTATTCCTCAACACAACTCCAAGCAATTGAAATTGTTCTGCAGGCATTTTGTCCATTTTGGAAACTGTAGTAAAATCAAAAACAGACGTAACACACGATTATCGGCTAAATTTGTATTACATATTTATAATAAAACATATCAAAATGAATTAACTTACTTTATTTAAAAGTAAGGCATGCTTTCAGAATTTGCAATAATATCGGTAACTTTTGAAGTTAAATATTTTGTCATTGACATAGAAGATGTGTTATTTATAAAGTGTTTGTGGTAATTTGGGCGGTGTAGAGGGTGGTTGTTCTTTAGCAAGAAAGAAAAAAAGGGCGTGACAAGGAGCGCGGTTTGCACTGCAGAACATCGTAACTTAAGATTGAAAAAAAAAAGAAAAAAAATCACATAATTTTGATAAAATTAAGGAAAAATTGTTCTGCAAAGACTTGGTTCTGCGACGTACGTCGCAGTTTTAATCACTTACTGCTCCAGGGGAGAGGGCAAATCTACTGAGCCACGGCGATCCCTCCCAATATTTAAAAATTGCCGGGCAGTAGGTCAGGGTTGTGTGGCGAATGTCATGGTTTTTTCTTTATAAAATTGCGTTAAGGTGATAGAAAATTAACTTACAGTAGTTCACCTAGTCAAAAAATCGTCAATAACACTTTTTTGGAAATGGGCTTTGGCATGAACCCGCAAGAAGAAGAGAGTAGACGATTCAACCCCCAATCACGGTTTCTGGCGAAAGTGTGAAAGGAAACGGGACTAGTTTTCTGCAACAATACGTAAAAGAAACCCAGAGTCATAACGGATCAGGTATTGAAAACCATCCGCTGTCTTTCATCAGTCGGAATCTTCATTGTGCGCACTTTATTGGACTTCACAAATAGATGATTGTGTTTATCATTCCTGACCTTGTGGATTCATTACTGTACAAATTACGCGAGTCATTTATGATACTGCTACCTACAACAGCAGTTTCAGGGTTCACACTTTTCAAGCAAAAGCACAATTAGGGTCGATATAAGATTACTTTTCATTCTTTCAAGGCCACTATTCAGACAGATTGCAATAGATTCTCATGAGTCCACATCCAAAGAAACTTTCACCGGGGCTAGATTTGGGTCTCACGGACTCAGTTTTAAAAATATCAACTTTCTTAGCAAACCTATAAATATTATGCTTTTGAATTTTAATAAGACGACCGTGGACGAGTATCATTGATATTGGTTTCTGAATGCAAATGAAGTAACATATCCAGTCTTCTTGTAAAAACTAAGGCTTTTAAAATTTTTTAAGGACCTTCATTTAATATTATGGTTTAAAGTCGCTCTTAAATGTTGAAATGAAAAATCAGGCCTTTTTAAGGCCTGTGAGTTTATGTAAAGGGGTGAAATACATAGTCTATGTTTATGACCTTATAGTGGATTGCCGTTGGTATATAGGTAACTCTTGTACCAACTATTCGCTAGTGTCTGTTCTCCATACACTAAACGGATCCATGTTATGATGTTAGCGACAAAAATGCATTAATGTCAGTTGTTTGCAAGCCCCTTTATGGTACGTCAGTCAATATTTTGCATAAGGTGTCCTTTCACTTTCAAGTAAACAACCCTCAAATAAGAAATATTTTAACAAAGCAACTGAATTTAGACAACAAACTTTTTCATCTTTACATAAATGCTATCTTTACATTAAGTTTATTTATAATAAACATCAGTCTATTTACTTTAAAATTTAATTTCATACCTTAAGTTTTAAACCATGCTACCCTAAAATATTAAAATTTTTCGGAATACGCTCACTAAAATGTCTTAAGTTTTTAGAGCACCGAATTTTCAGTTTACTGACAAAGCAAATATGCATCGTTTTATAGTAAAGACCAATCTTTGATAATATGTTTTCATACGTTAGAAACGTTTTGGAAGAAAGATTATTTTATTTTTGTATGAAAATAATTTAAGTATCGTAACATTACGTATTTTAAATACTGGCAACACTCAAAATTGCAGATCCTTATTTCCAATACGAAATAATCAACGATATGTTTATTATACTAGTCAGCTTCAAGCTTTATCATTGAAAATTTTAAAGAACAGATAATGTTCACAAGCCTCACTTCACTCAAAATATTGCGAAATTTCGAAATCTATAAATTAATAGTGTTTTCAAATGATAATTTATCATTGTATTAATTAGATTATTGCAGCCACAAGACATTTTTAAAGACTTGAACATTTAGCTTAAATTCGTACCCGAGTTGCTTCCTCTCACATCCAATTAATATTTTTCTACCAGACACTGCCGTAAAAATTCTCTACTCGCATTTTGCATTCTTAATTACTAAATCTACTTTAAAACAAAATCCCATTCAATTTAGAGGTTTACAGCCAATTCTAACACATAAGTTTCATCATAAACCTCGTGATCACTAAAATTCGCTCATTTTGAAGAATATGTTATATAGAATTACTTTTAGTTCAACAGCGGCAATGAGATACAAACAAGCAATTTTTTTTCAACATAGAATTTGCAAAATCCTTTTTTTTTTCTTTTACATACTTCTTCTCATCTACAAAATCCTCTTTCGTAATCTTACATTTCTTTAACGAGGGTGACAAATTAAGTAAAGACGTAAAGTTCATTAGATTTGTTTGTTATTCTAATACATAGGTATTTTACTGTTACAAAATAGTTATCCTCAGTAAATTATAAAAATAAAATTGGACATTGAAACTAACCAAATTGACAGGTAAACGTAAATTTGAAGCTCTAGGTAAGGGAAGTAGGATTCATGTCGTACATCATTTAAGAAATAACCTTCAAAATTCGCTTTTTAAATTCTTAAACGTCCTTAAATTTAACTTATACATACTATCTAGCACCTGAAAGAGACAAAATACTATATAAATATTTCCTCAGAAAACCTGATAATAGTTTTAAATTCTAATCATTATCAATTATGTTTTTCATGGACACAATAAGTAGGACTATTTTCGCATATACTTCAGTCTGCTACACTCAGAAAATACACGAAACTTTATTAGCAAAAACCATTCAGCAAACAAAATATAGAAATGTAGTAGTCGACGACAATTTTTTTGAACCTCAGGAAAGATCTTAAAAAGAAAATTATTTTGAAAATATATATATAATTTGAGACTTAGATGAAACTTTGTTGAATAGAGTGGGTTGACAAAATAGAGGTCGTTAAAATGTCGACTGTAGTATATAAAGGACCTACGGAGTTTTTAGATACTTTGTATCCAAAATTTTGAAACAAAAGCTACTACGATCAACTTTGATTGTTGCAACTACAACGTGGCCTAAAGACTTTCGTCTAAACAGCGCTAGCAACTTGCTAGTTGTAGGAGGCGCAGGTTTGATTCCTCCTTGGATGTGTTTCTCCCTTCTGTCATAAAAACTGTCCTTGAGTTACTGCAAGTCTACCACGAGAACTTCTCCCGACACAAAGTCTGAGTGGTGGCGGTGGCTATAGAAACAGGGTTCGTTCAATTTGAGTCTGGGTGGCTTTCGAGGATGACGTCAAAAAATAATTTTTGTTTTTCGAGAATATTGGCGACCGGAAAGGATAAGTTACTAGCCATGATCTACTCAGAGACAAGTAAAAATGTTTCAAATCGTCATTGAATGCGCCAATGTGACAAACCTAATACATTTCTCCAAGCACCCCCAATTTAAAAAATATAAGGTCTCTTTCTACGGAAACAGACAGGGGCAGACTTTGTCTGGAGCAGTTTTAATAATAGACAGACAGTATGTCCATTCCCCTGATGTTGTTTGGCGCAGATTGGTGAAATATAACCTTTCCGCCATACAAACTCAGCTAATCAACAAGAGACGATTTTATTTGACTACGTTCAGCATTGCGTTTTCACCAAATGTTTAGACTATCGCTCCAATACCATTTCTTGCTAAGCGCTGGGCAAAGACCTTCTCATCGAATGACAGTTCTTATGATGCAATGCGTATCCGTCACAGGAGTAGGAAAAAATGCACGTCAACCAAACGCTATGCCTCCAAACCGCTAACCCGAACGCAGTAATGAACATGTGGGTTATAATTTCCGGTTCTTTGTTTCTAATCAATGTCTCTTTGCACTGTGGACGAAAAAAATACACAGAGAGACAAGTGTCTAAATTATTCCGCGTTAGGAATGGGCACGGAGCTATATTTTCTCTGCGAATTCCATTTGATTTCCGCAATTTGGTGTAACGCGCAATTTCAAGAGCTGGCTTGCTTTCGCGATGGAACTTCGTTTCCGCAGCAATAGAGGAATTTTCTACCAGCAGGGCCGTCAGAGAGAGAGAAATAGAAATATTTCGATAGCACTTTCCCAACAGTTAAAGAGAGAGAGGGAGGCGGAAAGAGAGAAGGGGTACCATAATAAAGGATGGGAATTGTGAATACCTCCAGAAGGAGAAGGCGGGGAGAGAGGGGGAGGAAGAGAAGAAGAAAAGAGGCCACATTTACTCAGACGGCGCACGCGGGGTGGAAGCACGGGAAAAGGAAAAGACGTTTTGCAGCGGGGGAGTCCGGATGGAGAAAGTAACAGAAGAGCGACATGCAGTACATAAGGGTTGGCTTCGGGGGAGGCACCGCCCACACAACGGGCGGGGATTGGCTGCCGCGGAAGGGGTGGCGGTTCTTGCCGACGTCTTCGGCCTCACAGCTGCAGCACGTGCGTTGCCGTCGAACGCCTGGGGAAGCATAGTAGGCCTTCTCTGGGTGGGGGAATTTTTACCCGGCACTCGGATAGGGGGGCTTAGGGACTTTTCTATTCTTCGGAGAATGCAGAGTTGAGTATTATGCGGCCCCCCCTCCTTCCCCCTTTAAACAACAGAGCAGGGGTGGTGGGGAGAGGAAATGCCTGAGAGACAGGGGGTCTTCTAAAGGCGCGATGGCACATAAAAGACGTAGTCTTATTCGCTGGAAACTTAATTTCGAAATATTCAAATGAGCAAGACCAGAAAAACACATTTATGCTGACACATACTGTAGAGAGATAAGTCTCACAACAATGGAAGTATATTGATATTTTCCCGTACACTACTACTACACGTCACTTGGAAACTCAACATTAAAAGGAGGCTTTCCCGGAATACTGAAATAGTATTTTTGATCGATACCTGTACGCTAAGGCAAATAGGGACGAGAGATATCGCTCGAAGAAACGGATTCTCGAAATCGCGAAAGAAACGGGTCGCTAATTGCAATCGAAGCGGAAGAGTCGATACAATCGACTGAGTTGGGTGGTCATATTGAAAAGCAGCATGGGATTTTTCAAATGCTCTCGACAGAAATCGTATTCGACGAAGTACGCGAGAGAGCAAGATGAGCCGCCAAACACACGAACTTCAAAGAAACGAAATTTTAGAATACTTCAGCAAATCTGACGATTCGATTCGAAACTTCTCGGATCTTTCATATCGTCGTCCTGCGCAAATATTCTCCGATGGAAAGCACACACTTCATAAATCTGAACATTTAATACACTACCCTACAATAATGGACCGGACGCCAGCGGATTTGGATAAAATCCAACTACTTACATGGGGGTTGTTTTTCGTGGTACGTCCTGGGACCTTTGCATGTTGTTCCTGGTAAATTGAACGACGACGCCTACATGAACATTTTGGGCAATCAGTTTCTTCCTACGGCGATTTTATGGAATGGACGAATGTTACTTCCAGGTAGATAACGCTCCATGTCATGTTGCAGCCTCTCAAACAGTGGCATCGAGATATGGATGTAAAACGTCTTCCCTGGCCTGCTCAGAGTCCCGACCTTAAACCCCATAGAACCTTTGTGGGAAGATTTAGAGCGACGCTTACGGACCAGGGAACCACGTCCGAAATCTACAGTTGGGTTGGCGACATTCTTGCAGCAGGAATAGACACAAATATCCATGGCTGTGTATCAAAACCTTGTTGAAAGTATGCCCAGAAGGGTAGCTAGTGCAATTGCGACACGGGGCGGACCATCCCCCTATTAATGCATGTATTCTTTCCCTTATACCATCACATCTTGTTGTCCGGTCCATTATTATAGCGTAGTGTATGAGCAGGTTTTTTTTTACAAACCCTGACCACTGACCTTTTTAGGCACTACAAGGGGCGAACTGGCGGATATTTGTGAAGGAGCCTCCAAGTGCGCAAGACCTTATTACTCTTAACAAAGACTAACACAAACACCCATGCGCTAAGATTCCAACCATCTGTGAGAGCTGAGAGGAGTCGAAAGTTCTCAAAATAACTTTTCTTTTCTTTCGAAACAAGCATATGTCATTTTGTCTGTCTTTAAACGTTCTGACTTTTGGATATAACATTTTTTTAAAAAGAAAATGATTTCTTTTTTTTATGTTTATTTATTGTTTACGTTTTTTCCCCTCATTTTGTTCTGTGTCAATTTTTCAAATTTCGTCATTACGTATTTTTGTGCAAACATGTTTTGCCCTTCCCTTGCCTTTCATCTTTCTGTGTACTTAAATGTTTAATGTATGTATTGTGTACTGCTCGGCTCTCCCTATCCCCGAATCTCCTCTGTAAGGTGGACTAAACAGCTGAAAATCGAACAGACGAAACAGTGCCTAACCCGGGACGGACTGGGTGGTAGACAAACATTTTAACCACTTTACCAGTTAGATGGCTGTGTAAAGTAGAAATAGTCAATTATTTTGACACGGGCAAATATCGAAAGCTCCCTCTGAGTTTCTCATCCAACCACAATTTTTATCCGAGTATCGTTATTCGACAGTTCTCTATTGCTATTAGCAAGAGAGGACTCCAAAATGTTACTGACTGTAGAATCTAGGGAATCAAGTTCTTAGCCAACGAAGAATACCGTCCCCAAGGTCTATACCTGAACACGGTGGTTTGGAAGGTAATGAGTAGGTCCCTTTTCAGGGTAAGAAAAACACTATGGTCTTCCAAAGATAAGCATTCCTGTGACATTCCACACTACCAGTCTTCAGTATTAAACGCATGTAACCTTCATTCAAACAAGCCTTTACCCTACCTTGAAGTAATATTGAATAATTTAGACTTTGTCCCCGACAATCCCAAAGGTTCTGTGGTACGAGCTTTACATTTTTAAACAGTTCTCGATTGCTTGCGTGAACTCGTTAATAGACTGATTTTCCTGTGTATTCTACCTATACCAGCCTAGAACCATTCGAATCTCTGCACTTCAGCATACTTAATAAGTTCAGATGTAAAATTCAGTAGATAATTGGAAGGCCATATAGATCAATGCCTGGTATTAGAAATATACCACAAGAGTAAGCAATTTAGGATCTAATAGTATCATGTTGTAGCAAAGACTAATCACACAGAACGAACAAAATTAAGTAATTTAGTAAATGTCAGTACAAAAAATTAACAAAGGGATAGGGATTTTATGCTTTCAACCTCTACGCATTATTAGATAATACACACCAAAAAATAATGCAACTAAAACCAGCAATATATGAGGGCCCCACACATAAGATCATCATAACCCAGTGGTATCAACAAGGTGAAGAGTAGGACCATGAAGTGTGAAGTTTTTATACTGCAATGTGCAGATTGTTTTCAACGATAAAAAGGTACAAACCGATTCATTTTTATATGAAAGGTTTAGAAGAGAATAATTAATACATCGATTGATATTTTAATGCAAAAATGATTCATACATTTGTGTTGTACACAAACTAAATATCAAGCACTCTGTTACATATTTATATTTTGAGCACATGTGACGAGCATCATGGAGGTATGCCTGAAAGGGTATTCAACAAAGTAAAATCAGAATCGTTTCCTCCTTCCTCAAAAAGCACGCTTTTCGACGACAATATTCTTAAGGTTGGTACATGGTACTAGCCGGCTAGTTTAACATTTCAAATTCCAATTTGTACTTATTTCAAAATGGGTTGAGTTGATTGCAATCAAGAGTGGAACTTGGGGGACCTTCTCTATATCCGTAATGATTCCAGCAAGTCTGATGATAGCTAATAAAAGCAGAAGACTCAAAACAATAAGCAAATTAGCATATCAACAAAACTAAAAACACAATACATCTTAGTTTGTAATCAGATCGAAAATGGGAATGACAGAGGCAAACAGAGACAAAAGAGTAAGTCCGGCCCTGGTTATATATAATTTAGTTATTTAGTTAAGAAACATTTCTAATATTAGTTACACTGAGAAAGCTTGATAACTTTTTACTTTTACTTCAATAGAAATTATAAAGTGTTTTATATTTCGCACAAAAAACATATTAGGTAACCAAAACACAGAAAATGCACACAAAATTTGAGCTCTTCTTGGTCCTACCACGTATAAAATAACGAATATGCCTATCCTTCACTTTTTCCAACACTTATATTCATATTTATCAGTCACTCTTTATAGGAAGAGCAATTAATTACACTTAACATTTTAAAGTTAAATAAGTGTTCCAACTAGTACGTGACCGATAGCTTACTACAAAAATAAAACGTTCTTTTATTTTTTAGTTTTCCCATCTTTTAAAAGATATGAAACGATTTTTTTGTAAGGATATCAGAAAAACCTTATTCATAAGCCTTTCGCCTTAATAACAGTTTGATCACATGCATTGCTTATTACAAAACATCTGATAGCTTATATTTTGTGTACCGTAGTTTCGTTTTTATTCACATGTTTTGCTTTTACACAGAAAGGACTTATTTACATATAGTTTCATTCATTAAATATTAAGAACTTCATTTATATCGTAGACAGAAGACTTTGTGTAAGATGATCGGGATTGATGTGACATGCTCTTTTCCTTTTTTTTTTTTTTTTTTTTGGTCTGTTGGAAAACGAATTAGGAAATAGAATAAGAACATCAAACCTGGTTTTTATCAACATTAACAAAAGATTCTATACTTGGCCATGGTTATAAGGGATGAGAGTACTTAATATCTAATTTCAAAGAGTTTTTTTTTAAGACTTACAAGAGAATTACTATTATTCGAAACCATTAAACAGTGGACGCTGAAGGTGTACTTACAAAAGGAAACGCACGATTGACTAGACTAATGATGAAAAGACAACAAACGTGCTAGTCAAGCATAAAGCATTTCCAGCATCACATAACTTATCTACTGGATTAACAACCTTATATTTATCGCTCTTTAACTGATATATTTATTTTCATCACACGTCGCTGTTATTTCCGTAGCCAAAAATAATTTTCTCTACGTTTCGAGTTAAGTATAAGTATAATAAACAATAATTCGTACAACAAATCGTGTTGTAAGGTTTATCAGTGTTTATTCGTATAAAACGGTTCATTTCATTTGCACCCAGAAGGCTGATAGAGTTTGATGGCGCAAGGGCCATATTTGGCAAAGCTGTGTCAAGCGTCAGTAAATGAGCATAAACACAATGTAGGAACTGAACCTTAACTTGCAGGTTTCTAGAGCAGTGAGCAAACTCAGAGCCACGTCTACCACCGTACCGAGAGGAAACCCGAATTTTCGAGCAAGTGTTTCAAAACGTCCTCTTCGAGATGATGCTAGCAGATAAGAGTAAATATGAGTACGATAATATATCCAGTTTACTGAATATTTCCATCGTTACTTCAAACTGTTGAATCTAAATTGGTCAAAGCCCTTTCGAAGCTGTTTTCCTCAATCTTGCCTATTCTTCGTAAACAAACTAGTCCTTCAAAAAAAAAAAATCCAAAAACAAAAATCCCCTAATACAAACTTATAATTCCATGCTCATTAACATTAGCAAACCATCAAGCGAGGAGGGTCCTGGTTGAATAGTTACTCGCCGAAATTCGGGTCAATCAAGTCAACATATCCTTGATTCTAAAAGTGTTATGTGTTCTTACTTTTATAAATTACGAAGATATTACCTAATATTGCATTTCGAGTATTATAATCACAATAGAACTAACTTATTAACACTTTAAGATGAACTGAAATATCACAACGAACTTTTTTCAAACGTGCATTAACGAAAACCCTGTTATTTTTTCGTTGCAAAACAGACGCCAATTTAAGTACGGTTGATACACAATATTTGCGCTTTTTAACAAATAATGTTTAATTTTACGTAGTAAGCGAAAAATTTCTGTTTCCGCGTGATGATTTAAAAAAAAAATACAGCTCAACGTTAAACAACTAGCCAATTAGTTATAAACTAAGACTTTTTCTTTAAAGCTAAATGCAGATTTTTGAAATTCGGAAATGTAGATTGTAGTGAACGCTAGTATTTTTGTGCTAAAAAGTATTTCTGTAAATATTTCACATTGGGTAACAGGAAGTAAAATTCTCGTCCTCCGGTGGTTTGTTTGCTTACAATAAAAATTCCTATTACAAAAGTTATTTAATACTAGGGGGCCTGCCCCCTGCTCGCTAACGCTCGCCAACCCCCGGAGGATTGCTTCGCAGTCCTCATTGGTTCGCTGCGCGAACCTATGCTCGCTTCAATGAAGACACGTGTCCTAGCAGAAGGGATTGTTTACAAAATATGATATTCCAAAAAAAATGTTTTTCAAATCTAAATTTGCTGTTTTACAAAAAATATATACGGTACCTCTGAAATCAGAATTCAAATGAAAATTTTGTGCAAATTTTGACTCGAAATGTGAGCGTTGCTTTGGAAATTGAATACCCAGCATGTTGTTTGTGTGTACATTTTCCCAGCACTCAAACGACCCACACTTTTTCATTGAGTTTGTTGCCGAAAGTTGTAGTGCAAGCGTCTTGTTGAACTATAATTGTTGGCCCTGAAAAGGACCGTTTTTTAAATGGCCCTGAAAAGATCCTCCTCTTTCTTTGATTTCTATTATAAACTAACTGCAACAGCTCATTAAAATTTCCTTTTTTTTTTAAATAAAATTTCATCCGATAACGCTATAAATTCAATCGATGCGCGAGACTTCGCGATAAACAAACAATCGTACAGTGTTGCCAAAACGCGATTACAAATAACGTCTTTTTTGCGTGCCACATAAGAGAATTATATATATAGATATTTAGCTGTTTTAATAAACTTGCATAAACACCCGAACCTCAATAACCAGAACATGGAAACAGACAAAACGCTGAGAAGCTTATTCGTTAAGTTAGTTTACAGTTTATGTATTGGATCTACAACATTTTATGGAACTACATTTCGTCGTTATGATTACATATCTTCCTGGTAAAGAAGATCTTTCATGATAAGAATAAGAGCATAACGAAGTCCAAATACAAATGTTTAAAATTGTTAAATTTTGCTTTAAACTTGTAGTTTGCAAAATTGTGTAGTTTGGTTTGATGTTTCCATTTCCCCCTAGATTCACTTTTAGCTCTGTGGTTTGAATTATGGGAGAGACGACAAAAAATGACTTGTGTGGCAGCACTAAGTCCAAAGTTATCTGAGTAAACTTTTTACAGCGTTTACTGTGATGATAATGTATTCATTTGACTATAATGTGCTTATAGAACATTTTTATGGCTTTTACAAACTAGCGATACAATTTTTTTTCCCTTTACCCCTTCAAAATTTAAAATTGAAGTTGGGTGGGCTTTTTTTATGACGCAAGAGGGTCAGATCCGGCCAAGAAACGTCTTTCCATCATACAAATGAACATACACAAAGTTTTACTAACACAGAAATAGAGAAATAAACCCAGGTTTTAACATTAATATTACATGTGGCGTGCCTACAACTCGCAGGCTGTTACTCAATAGTAAAGAACATTAGGCCAAGGGGCGGACAAATTTAAAATGGAAGTAAAATGAGTAGTTTTAATGTTTATCTCATGTCACTTATTCATAATTTTCAAGATATACAAAAAAGGTTTTGGCAATATAGCTTGTTGTAAGAATTAGAACAGAAATAACCTTTTAAAATACATTGAAATGATAAAAAATAACATTAAAATATAAGGCCAACACTGTTATCACAAGCAAGAGCAGTGACTTACAGAAATGTGTGAATAAATTTTTATTCAACACAAGTGAAGAAGCTACGAGAGTATGTTGAGCGATAACAATCTTATAAACAGCCCCGAAAGGACTTTCAATTTGATACTCTTTGACACAAAACTAGTTTCGTGTCAGTGGCAAAGTTTTTGCAACAAGCGGTAAAACCATGAACACGGTGGTTATTGTATTCCTACGAATAGGAAGAGCATACGACACACTCTTTACTCTAGTTCACAAGGGGTTTCGACTATATTCAATCGGACTCGATGTAGACCGCCGAAGTGTACAATATCTACCGAATCGTACAAGATACAATGCCCAGCTTTTCAACAATGGGTGGAAACTAAAAATATATACAACCATTTCTTATACCTGGGGTGCAAATGATGTAAGGTGATCAGGAGAACTATTTAAAGGTACGTTTATACCAGTACATATCTGTTGATACAGTTGTTTCACAGAACACCCAATAACATAAACACTTAGAAATTTCTGTTCGACACTTATTAGTAATTTGTCAGACAGATCTTGCATCAATTCTTTAGGCGCCAATCTAAACACTAACAAAAGCCATCGAAACGTTGTCAGACAATTCTGTAACAAGTTTGACCGACCGTTTACTTTTCAGAGTGTCTGACAGTTCGTCCAATTGCGTTGGATTTGTGTGATTGATTCGCTTTGTTTGTGTTAATTGGTAATCAAGAATTAAATTATGAATGCTTCAAAAAAGTAGGGCCAATGCAAATACAGACAGGTTAATATATTTGTTCCACTCCAAGTCTGAATTATCGGGTGTGAAATGCAAGCAAGGAATAGAAAAACAGAGCTCAGAAATAAAATATTTTGCAATAATCGGAGACACTCTGCAAGCTTGTTCAGAGAAGTTAAGCACGAAACTCCTTAATTTACGAAATCAGTAAAACGGCGAACTAAATACATTTAAAAAAAAAAAAGTTTTGATGAAATTTGAGCCCAAATAGTCTTTTTTTATCATATTTTAAAACACTAAGCTTTCTACAAGATACAGGTTTTCCACAGGTTTCACCCTCATAAAATTGTCAGTATAAAGTTATACCATACATTTTCCATTTATTGCTTTATTGGGATACATTCTTAGATTTTGTTTTCTACTAATCCATTCTCGTACTCATACCGAAGTTTCTACCTTTTCTTGATTGAAGGAACACGCGCTGAAACCTGCTTTCTCGAAAGCATACTCCAAACTGAAGTCAGATTAGGAGATAAACATATAACAGTAAATGTTTCAAGACAGCATATAAACACGTTATATGTACATTTTATCCTACAAATTTGTCTAGAGACATTAATACAAATACGTTCAGATGTAAAGTCTCTGGAAGGTTACTGTCGAACACAAGGTTGAAAACAATCATTATTTTTTTAGTAAAAAAAAATCAAATTTATTTTATATAAATCATAATTTTTTAAATTCAAATCAGAATTTTATTATTTTAATTAATCCTTTTCCCCAATATGTTTAAACGTGTTTGAAATTATGCAATTCAGTGTAGTTTCTAGATAATATTGATTACGTTATACGAAATGTTTGCAAAATTTAAAGCTATGAAAATTATTCTTGGCCTTGTTGTCGCTGTTCTTTTTCGCTTAAAAAGAAAAAAAAATTAAATAAATTTAAATTTGTGGCCTTTTTCGATACTCAACTTGTTTTACGTGCATAAACTTCAAGTTAAAAATATTTTTCTAACAAATACAGAAGTGGCAGTGGTGGTACGAGTAATATGGCTTTATGTATAGCCCTCTTGCCTTCTACTCAAACATTTAATTATAAATGAATTTTCCCATTCCAAATGATACCTAATATACAATGTCTTCGTAAAGAGGAAATCAAACATCTTCCTCTTGAATTTTCGTAATTCCAGGCGTGATACTACATGAATATTTTGCATTTACGAACAATAAAGGCTTTATCCATTTAAACTCAGTTGATTTTCTTTCGGAGGAGCAGTTTGTGATAGCCCAGTTGGTAGTCACGGATTAGCAACAGAAAGATTATGAATATTCGAAACTCAATTCAACCAAAGAAAATCTGTAATTGGGCCTTGTGTACATTAAATCTATCGTGGCCTCAAATGTCCTCACGTTGGCGTGGCATGAAAATTTGGTTCATTGGTCGGGCCATATTTGGCCAGTGTGAAAGTTTGGAGAGAGAGAGAGACTGGGATGTACCTACTCAGACGTTGACCTCGTCATCTGACCGTGGTTCAAAATAACGAGATGTTTTCCTGGGATTGTTCACTTCTGGATTAATCCCGGGCCGTTGCTAATAACCCGTTATGTTGCTCGAGTGCAACGTTAAATACCTACCTACGAAGGGTTTGTTAAATAAACTAAATGAGACAATACTTCTGAGTAACATTCTGAAACGTTACAGTGATGATTTCTTTAACAGATATGGCAAATTACAACATGAAAAAGCATTTGGTCGAGCCTGTTCAAATTTAAGTCAATTTGAAAGAGTAGGACAAAATGTTTGAACTGGTTCCACGTATATAAAACTCAGCCTTTGCTGATAGAGATTTTTTTTGTGAGTGACTTGTTTGTTGTACTTGTTTTGTGAGTGAACAGAAAGAAAGGAATTGGCTGTCAAGTTACCATTGTACTCACAGCATAGGTTCCCAAACAGGAAGGGCAAATCTTTCCAATAAGTAAGTTGTTTAAAGAAGCAATTGCAACTTGCTGCCCGACTCCGTTGTACCTTTAAATTTTTGTGGTATGGCCCAGGATATCTAACATGAGATAAATATTACAAAAAAAATGATAATTTTGGTAATGATTTTGAAAAACAGTTCCCAAACACTTATATACAAAGCAGGTGCTGTTTTATCTAGGCACCCAATAAGTTGCCGCTATTGTATCCCAAGAAATACTTCGACGTAAGGAAGACGTCGTAGATGGTTAGTTAATGGACTTGAGTTTAATGGCGCAAGGTGGCAAATAGCCAAGCTGCGCCAAGCACAAGACATAATACAAGCAAATAAAAATTACCATGCCTTGGAAAAACAAATTTTAACTTCTACAACAGTCTGCACTTTGCCGTTGCAGCATTTTTACCACACCGAAAAGAAAATGGCACATCTAGAAGCAATGGTTAAGAGAAAGTTGTATTCAAAGTGTATCCCAAATTAAAAGATGATGCATTAAAAATGGGCGTATCTTTCTAATAGTGAAGCGGTTAATCAACAAAATAGTATCATCGCTAAATGATGCCATTGAAGAGTTTCACACAACCATTAGTGCAGTTCCAATTGTTCCTGTCCATTCCAAATAAATAGCTGTCAACAAACATAACATTCATGTCCAGGATATGAAAAAAAAACCTTAATTTTGAAAATTCAAAAAATTGAATTCGCTTAATTTAAATAGTATTTTTATTAATTTCTTACCCTTAAAAAATGTAAACTTATTTGATAGTAAATATGCAAATCACAGCTCAGTTTCTAGATATAACTGAACTACATGAAACATAAAATACATGAGGGTTACGAAATATAATGAGCAAATTTTTAAGTTTCTGATATTTTCTCATTGGAATTAAAACCTTTTTAAAATATACAAATTGACAAAAAAAAATTTTTTTGATGCGATAAATATGTTTAAGACTTTTCGAGATAAAAACAATTCAAATTAATCTTTGGGCTTCGTTGAATATTTGAACGCGCCACACATTTTATGATACAAATCTATAATACTTCAAATTTCCGGATTTTTCCTCTCTTTTCATAACCCAACTTGTTTCAAAGTTTCAAGTATACTAAAATGTAAGTCTGAATGAGTTCCTGCCATTCTAAAGGAGGCATTTGGGATACAAGCAACGAATTATCAGCTTTACTTGCAATTTCGTATTCACAGACTTGATGCTAAATGAAAAATTCGCTTTGGTGAGCATTAAGAGGTTCTTTCTATTCAAGCTCACTTTATCTGCTTCCAGGAGTGCCTAATAAAATAGGAAGAGCGGAGGCAGACAGTGCCTGTTTGTGACGTAGTGAAAACAATTCATGTTCAAAACAGCGCATATTCCTTTACCAGAAATACTAAACTCCTCTCGAAAAAGCATCAATTCAAGCACTCTTCCCCAACCTTTCCATGTGGAAGAGAATGACAAAATTAACCAAAAACACTATTCACACAATATATGGACTGGCCCATAAGTATAAAATTCAACATCTGCTGACGAACAGATTTATGAGTGACACCTGTTTACAGTGACCAAAGAAATACGTGATAGTCAATTGTTATTGTCATCTCAATCTATCCTTTTATCTCTAGAGCATGTCCTCAGGGTAGGGAAACAAATAATTTTCAGTTAAAAAGGGTAATTTTTGGAGTGCTACTGCGTAGAAAAGACGTTTTAACTTATTTAATTAAAATAATCTGTATTCAGTCCAAAGCTATTTCATTTTCAATAGTATTAAAAACTAACAGTGAAATAAAAATATTTAGTTCGATTTAGGTAACTATTTTTTTATAAGAAACCCTTAATTTAAATCGGCATACCCTAACTACGTCAATCGATGAAAAGTGATTTCCAGTGATTACTTATACGGATTTGAATACTGAAGTTTCTCTATCATATCCCCAAAGCCTTCAACTGTTTCAATGAGTATTGAAAATTCAAAACTGAAACGTTATCAAACTTTTAACGAAGTTATGAAAAATGAAGTTGGATACAGTTAAAAATTTACTCCAATAAGGTTAAAATAAAAGAAACTAAAAGAAAAAAAACTATTGAAGCTAAAGCTACTGTTTTTTATTTTCTAAGCAAGCCTTCCCAAACATATTTTTGTAGCCAGATAATTAAAAATTGTGCTTTATTCCCAGGAATGTGTAATGTAAAGAAAAATTTTTAACATTTACAAGATTTAGTAAATTATATAAAAATGGTGAATTTTAAACCCATCTTATCCAACCTGACTTCAATGTAATTATGACTCATAGGGTTCGTTTTCAACTCGGTTTTAGATTCTAGGATTTTTACCATCTATTATTTCTTGTTTTGCTTTGAGCAATCAAACATATATCTAAATAGCAGCACGATCATGATGTTTAGTTTATGAAGTTCGAATTAATACTTTATGTGGGATGGATTGTTCGATGCATTGAGATATATGCTACAACTCGGACCTCAGTATTCAGTTTGTTTAGACACAATCCTCGTAAAAAAGGCGTGACGATTCTCATTCAGCTTCGATTCCTAACCTTAGTTTTCTTTGACAACGAAATTTTGACACTTTACACATGCCAGCTATAGCTATAGCTATAGCCTAAATGGACAAAAGTATTTGAACACTGTAGAAATTAGGAGGATGATCCATCTTAGTGTGGGGTTGTTTTCCTGGTTAGGACTACGCCCATAGCTTTATGTACCTGGGATGCGACATCGATGTCAATGTTTTCAAAACATTGCATTGGAGCCGATGTTTTTTTTAACAACGATGTTCATACTTGTCGAAGTTTCATTTTTAAATAAAAAAAAGTACCTTTGTAAAAATTAAAAAATAACCAAGTAGCATAATTTCCATAATCAGTAAATTGAACATACTTTTAGACCAAATTGGCCAAGGGTGAAGGGTCTGAAAAATAGGGATGCCACATCGATGTAGATGTTTTTAACAAACATTGCTATATTTACCATCGATTTATTGGAGATTAATCAAACCACACTACACAATTTAGCAAACTACAAGCTTAAAGTAAAATTTAACAATTTTAAACATTTGTATTTTGATTTCGTTGTGCTCTTACTGTTATCACGAAGGATCTTCATTACCAGGAAGATATGTAATCATAACGACGAAATGTAGTTCCATAAAATGTTGTAGATCCAATACGTGAACTGTAAGCTAACTTAATGAATAGGCTTCTCAGCGTCTTATCTGTATCCATGTTCTGGTTATAGAGGTTCTGGTGTTTATGCAAGCATATTTAAAATCGATGTTTTAACATTGTCCATGTTTTATTTTTGAATAAAAAAAAAGCACCATAGCAAAAATTAAGAAAAATAACCGTGCAACTAAGTATATGTCAATGATGGCGACATCTGTCCCATCAGAAAGAGCTTTTTCCCTAACTGGTGAAAAAAGAAGTCGGCTTAAGATAGAGAAAGTTAAACTTCTTTTTTTACAAACTGTAAATAACAAATATTGGGGTCTATAATAATTATAGGCCCCAATATTTTTTATTTACAGCAAATAAAAACTAAGTTTGTTATGTTTTACCCCACAAGTTGATAAATAATTAATAACTAACAATAATTATTGTCATGTACCTACCTAATTATACTTATAGCTAGTAGTACCTGTCAAATTGTTGTAAATATTTTCTTTTATATTATTAAATTGAAAATAAAAGATTTGTTAAATGTTCTTATTAATTTTTTTTACTTTGTTTTGATACTTAAAAAAAAAGTCTTACTTATAAATTAATAAACATTGCAAATGACAAATTAAATCTCCCCCACCCCTGGCGAACATTAATGTTTGAGGTTGCTAAACCAGTTTTAAAAAATATGGGGAAAAAAGTTTAAATACACTGGTTTAAAAATATTTGATGGTTTTTGGGCGATGTATTATCAACATCGATGTTTTAAAACATCCTTGACGTTCTGGATAATTCGTCCCTGCCTACACTATGGCAATATTACGGCGATGATGGTTGTTTCTTCCAATGCGTGTTGGACTATTTTCCTGAAAATAAGGTGAATTTGAATGACTGGCCTGTTCAGAGCCCCGATCTCAATCCGATCGAGAACTTATGGTACAAACTGGAGCAACGAGTACGACACCGCCGAGCACGCCCATCTTCACAACAATCTCTTCTCAGCCTTACAAAAGGCATGGCGAGCTATTCCTGCCCAAACTTAGAGAACTTGTGGAAAGTATGCCTCGACGTGTTGCAGCTGTAATACAAGTGAAAGCGAATCTACCCATTACTAAATAGAATAATAAAGCAATTTTTCTGAAAGCATGCTGTGTCCAAATACTTTTGTCCCTATAGTGTATTTACTGAAACTAAAAGTTTGGTTATCTTCATCAGAGCCTCTATAAACACACAAAAAGCTTTTACAATTCGTCTTTTTTTTTTTTTCCAAGTTTGTGGAATCACTAAATTCAACTCGTACTCAGTTTCATGAACATTCTTTATATCTGTTAAAAGATAATCTTCAAAATCCAAGGAAAACATTTAAATAAAACAAATTGGAAACTTTATCATTTTTAGCTGTGCATTCTGTAAAAGTAAAACAATACTTTCTTACCGTAGTATTCGTTCATTATTTGGACTATTCCGTTTCAAATTTATTTTATAAGTAGCTTAAGAGTTTTGTACATGAAGACAGTATAAACAACTTGTTTTGAGTAAACATTTTTAATTCTTTTTAGTGACTCGTCCAAAATAACCTTTATTTCATTGTATATCACGAGTTGATTCGATGGTTAAATTATTACTGCTAAAATGTATTTTCAATGTTGCTGGTTCAACAGAATTTGTGCTCACATTTTCAAGACCCATCAAAAACGTTCTGTCCAAAGTTTAGAAACTTCGGCTTTTTAATTTGTTGTCTATCCATGAAATTACATCAAACTATTTCATAGTTAAGCGAGGAATATTAAACAATTCACAAATACAGAGGCTGTTCACACATTTTTTAGACAATGTATATTGTATTCACAGAACTAAATTACAAAAAATACTTGTGTTTTAAATGTTCTATTTAATAGTCCTTATTCAGAACTATCTTTCGACACCGTAATTTCCAGGATAATAATGCCTTATGAAGTGTCAGAAGAGGTATTTTATCCCATTCCTTCTGAACAACTTTCCAGAGTCCTGTAAGGGTTGTGGGACGACGTTTGGATAATAATGCAGATTTTAAAAGTCCGAAAGCACAAAAATCCATAGGTGATACATCGGGAGATTTAGTAGGGATATCAGTGAAGGGTATGGCCTTGATACCGGTTTTTTTGTTCCATTTCTTTTAGGAAATTTACAGTGGATTTTGATGTGTGACTGCTAGCTTTGTCTTGATGGAGTTCCACAGATTGATGACACTGTGGGTAAAGCGATGGTATTTCATTCAGATAAATGGGCGATAAAATATGTTCCTGATAGTATTTGGAGTTAATCTTGACATTTTTTCCACTCTCTTTATTTTTAACTTGCCATTATATGAAAAACCAGCAACAATCATGAATCCCTTAGAAAAATTTTCTTTCGATTCTGTGAACCATGTACTTAAATTTTTTTCTCCCCTTTTATGGTAATAAATGGCCCTTTTTTTGCTGCAATCATTTAAATACACCCATGATTCATCTATTGTTACAATTTTTTTCCATTTAGAATTATATACAATTATTTTCCATTTAGAATCCAATAGAATTCGGCAGCGTGTCCTGCGTTCAGCGATATTTTTTGGAGAAAGACGATGCACATTGCGTTTTTTCGCTTTCTTAAGGTTTAAATCAACGGTTATCATTTTGTTTACAGTGGACATCGAGCATTTTAATGATTTTGCAACTGTCCTTTGACTAGGGGGATTTTCTTTTAACATTAAACAACGTACCTTTGCAATAGTCGAAGATGTCCGTTTCTTCCTTGGATACTTGTTTGGAATTTTTGTCCCACTTGAGGCTCCAATTTGACGTTTTTTTCCTTTCTTGTTGACGATATTACCTATCGACGCTTTAGATATCACAAAACCATGACTCTCACATCGTTTTTGGATAACGAAATATGAATACTTCTCTTCGAAAAGAGCATAAATATAGCCTTCGAACCACTGCTTCGTTAAAAACGCCACTTTGAATAAAAACAAACCTCTCAAGCCGCAGACGATAATTTTGACTTTTAAAAACATAGTACAACTGCAATTATTTCTTTTGTAGCAAACGATTTTTTATTACCGCTAACCAAAATCGTCTAAAAAATGTGCGGCGAACAGCCTCTGTAGATCTAGAAGTAAGTACAGGGCAGATGGCGCAGTGGTTATAACTCGAATATTCCCTTCCTATTTATCTGAAACTCGGCATTTTTGTTATTCAATTGATAGTTTTAGAAGATATAGTGTAAAGACACGTAATGGAACACCTGATTTGAAAAGGTTGTCAAAGGTAGGGATTGGAGGATGGGTTTTTAGAATGAAGCAAACACCAAATTGTTACATAATTAACCAAGATTCATATATAAATACATAACTTATCAATCCTTAAAAACGTTATACTAAAAAAAGTAAAACATAAAAATCATAATTGTCAATTTGAAAAGAAAAAAAAACGTATCTTATGGATCACCTAATGAATATGTAAAAATATTTTCTCGTGTTGCATCAAAAATGTACATTTAATTAGGGTCTCTTTAAGGTCTTCCAACTCATTTTTAAAGGCAACATATAACAGATCACAACTAATTAACTCGTGAATGCGCAGATTAGATCTTTCAAGGGTTAGATCTGACCAGGTCCAGTTTTAAAAATATCAATTTTTTGCTAGAACCTATACCTTAAGACCTTGATTTTTGATAATACTATTGGGTTTTGAACATGTAGCATCTAGGCTTTCGAATCTAGTAGTAATAAAACATGCATTGTTTTGGTGAAAACTAAGCTTTTTAAGAAATTCAAGGACTCAGATTAATTTTCGGCTTTAAAGGGCCCTTAAAATGAAAAATCAGGTTTTTTTCAGGTCTGTGGGAGCTTTTATATCGGGAAGCAAGTTGTATTGTGTTCTTATGTAATCCACAGTTTGAATCACCTAATAACGGGAAATCACCTACGAAAGGGAAATAACACCATATAACATTGCCGAAAGTTAATCCAAATTAACCTAGGTTCAAGCAATCCGCAATGTATTTTGCTGTTGCCGCGTATCGCTATTGTCAATCGACACCATCATCTAATTTCTGCATGGAATTCGACTACTGCCATAAGTTAATTGACATAAATCTAGGTCCAAGCAATGCGCAGCATTTTTGACATCACTTGAGAATATAAATCTGACATATGTGATTGCATTTATTGCATAGATTTGCAAGTAATTGCTCCATGAAAATTGCTCCCTATGTACATCAATCCGGCGACACAGAAACAACATACGCATGCATACTCAGTTTCTATACGAAAACCCCATGTAGGTATTAGGGATGCGACATCGATGTCGATGTTTTCAAAACATCGATGTTTTTTAAAAAACATGTATTTAACATCGATGTATTGGGGTCGATGTTTTTGTAACATCGATGTTTATACTTGTCGATGTTTTATTTTTAAATGAACAAAGTACCTTTATAAAAATTTAAAAAATAACCAAGTAGCATAATTTTCATAATCAGCAAATTAAACACACTTTTAGACCAAAGTGACCAAGGATGAAGGGTCTGAAAAGTAGAGACGTGACATCGATGATGTTTTCTAAACATTGATGTTTTAGAAAAAAACATCGATGTACTGGAGCCGATGTCGCATTACAAGTTGCTAAACCAGTGTTAAGAAATGGGGAAACAAGTTTAAATACACTGAATTTTAAAAACATCGATGGTTTGGGGGCGATGTATTATCAACATCGATGTTTTAATTTTGAACATCGAGGCTTTGCTGTCGATGTCGCATCAATAGTTGCTAAACCAGTTTTTAAGAAATGGGGAAAAAAAGTTTAAATACACTGAATTTTAAAAACATCGATGGTTTAGGGGCGATGTATTATCAACATCGATGTTTTAATTTTGAACACCAAAGTTTCAAAACATCGATGTTTTGCTGTCGATGTAGTATCACAAGTTGATAAACCAGTTTTAAGAAATGGGGGGGAAAGTTTAAATACACTGAATTTTAAAAACATCAATGTTTTTGGGTCGATGTATTAGTAACATCGATGTTTTAATTTTGAACATCGATGTTTTGCTATCGATGTCGCATCCCTAGTAGGCATGTGTGTACTTACCTGAAGTACACATTCATATATAAGCATGTGTACTTCAGATTCTTTAGTGTCGTAGGACAATGTGTGTTACTTAATTGGGATAATTGTAAAAGTAAAATATAGTAAAAGGATATTTATGATGATTAAAACTTTAAAGTTTTATAAAGAACTTCATTGACATATCCATTATTTACTTAAAATTATTTTTCAAAAAAGTTCTTTAAGTTACTCCTTAACCTTAAGTTATAGATGACACAATGTCATGTGTTGCTGACTTTTGAACTCTTATTCCGACTATCATCAAGCACCACTTATGTTTCAAATACTGTTCTTTTAATGGAAGCAAAAGTTTTACGAATATTTTGCTTTCTAAATCCCTGGAAGTCGATTTTCTTAAAAACATGACATCTTTCTTCACTTACCTATACAAAATAGATTATTTTTTTTAAAGATAAATTTCTCCGAAATTAATTTAATCACTCACCTTTCGACATTTTAAATGTCACGAAAATAAATGTGTTCGTCTAAACTAGCGATATCTTCAATAAATAGTTCATGTGACTACGAAGTCATAAGTTGATCACATGGTTAATAAATCTATTATTTTGAATATCGCATTAGATGGCTGAACTGATTTCATTATTGATTTAATGGATTGTTTCATTTAAAATATTTGTAACGATTTTTTTTTTATAATTGCACGTTTCTTTTGAGACAAAATTTAACTACATAAAAGCTATCTTTCTATTTAATTCGTAATTTTTTTAATCTTTATAAAATGCATGAAATAGTAAGGTGACCGGATACTCAAGAGAATAGCATAAGTACATAGCACACAAGAAAAAATACTGGAACATACGAGGATAATAAATTTAACTAAAATTATCTTGCTTAGTTCGTACTAACATAAAATATTTAAAAATAAAACAATCTGAAAGGAAATAATTAAATTTAAGGTTAACGATTTATCCAAGTTGAGATTTAAAAAAGAGATGTCAAAATCAGCAGCAACGAAACGTCCGCTTTATCCCGAAACAATGAAAGATACGTTCATTATAAACAGTACATACGGATTGTAACCAAGGATGACAAGTATGGGGGAATATATAAAAAAAAAATAACAGTTTGGTATTTAATTATAGTAATTTGAAGCACTTGAATAAAATAATTCACAATATTCACACAGAATAAGTTAAAGGATTCCATATTGTGTAGACATGTGTTTCGACCGAAAAGATAAAGTTTAAGAAAAAATAAATAACAGAAAACTAGTATCCAACACTCACAAAAAGTATTTTATGAGAAATCACACAACAAAAATAATTGTGAACTTATTTTTTTCTTAAGTGATTGGCTTTTTAAATGGAGCTTCTGAAATATTTTCAGCACCTCGAAAACACAAAAATGGTGCGACTAAACATAACGGATTTTCGACATGCTCAAAACAGAATTTGGGGTATCCTCTAACAAACATTTCAACAGCATTTGATAATTGTCTTCCGAGATATTGCGGCGTTCCATATTACGTGCACTTACCTTAAGTCCCACAAGTGTTCCAAAATTCCGTTGTGCAGAATGTTTCTCTCCCATTCCTTACCATATCTAGAAGAAATGGACCGATAAGTCATTTGTACACTATATTCCGGCTTTTTTTAGCATGTTTTTGTAACGGCTGGAATAAATACATCCCAACATTGAATGCGGCTAGGACAAACGGGTGTAATAAAAAGTATTCGGACTGAATTTGTTCCAAAACTACTAACTTCGACTTGAAACTCCCTCTCTTTTTCTCTCTTTAACCCTTTCAAACTTATTCATTACACTATATAATCAGTAGTTCCTGTAAATCCCGATGAATTTTGATAACTTGACGCGATATGTCGGTGTTCTAGTCTGCATTTGTAAAAAAGTAATAACGGTAGCTAAGATGATCAGAGAAATTAAAGAACTAAAATCTGTAAATACCGTTCAGTGGAAAATCTACATTTACGTGATATTTTAGATGAAAAGCTGGTGGATAAGAGCATTAGCAGAGTAAGTTTTGGGGGTGAGAAGATTTATTAAGAGAATGGCTTACCCTAAATAAAAATGAAATATTTGCACACAGAATATTTTCGTCAAGTCTATCGGTTTTGTCATTTATATCAAAGCGAATGTTTCAGCGTTTTGTCTTATACAAATATCACGCCAAAAGGACTGAAATTTTTTTATGGTCCCATATCTTTTGCATACCAGTAACTTATTCAGTGTCGAATAAATTGAATAGAGGAATCGAGATTACAAAGCTTATATGACATATTTAGCTATTATTTATAAAACTGCAGAGAAAGAACAAGCAACCACCATTTCTTTAACACCACCTACATTGGCAGTAGTATGATATCCAATCTTCATCTAGAAATTTGTCCTCGATACTTGCAAAAAAACGGTTTGTCAAATATTATCTCAGAAAAATATGTATGCTCATTTAAGGGAGGAGATTCTTCTCTTTGGGCAAGTTGGAATTTATCTGCATGATATTCATCATCATAATCTAACACTAATTCTGCATATACTTTAGTATAAAGGAAGAGAAGTCCATATCCCATTCTTCCGTCAAAACGATGGTATACATTAATGGGGATTTTTCTCTTAAAGATATTGTATTAAGAGTAAATTATTAAACTACTAGTATATTCTATTACCATTTTTAAAAAATAGACCGAATAGAACTTGAAAATGTTTTGACGAAATTCAAAATTTTTAGAGCACTAAATCTAAGAAAATGCTGTGAATGCTTTTCTTATTTTTACAATCACAATATCAACATTCGTAAGTATTTGGAAGTTAGGTTGAATGAAATTTTCTAGACACATCACTCTTAAACAAGGTTCATGATCTAAACAAAAATCCTCTACTAGATTTCTTTTCAGAGGCTTTCTGCGGAATTCTCTCCCTAACGTGCAAGCTGCATTGTAAATTTAAATAATTTTTCATCCGATTACGTACAAAA
This sequence comes from Metellina segmentata, assembly GCA_947359465.1. Classification (NCBI taxonomy): domain Eukaryota; kingdom Metazoa; phylum Arthropoda; class Arachnida; order Araneae; family Tetragnathidae; genus Metellina; species Metellina segmentata. Next base: position 55,523,317 of record OX375873.1, read on the forward strand.
AACGTTTAGCTAAATGAAAAGCTAAAATAATTACACAAAAGTTATATCACTATACACTGCCGTTATTTATCACGAGTTTCAGTGTTTACCTTCGGGAAGAGAAGAGGGGTTTACTTCCGGTAAACCAATATGGAATGTGTACATGAAAGCTCGTTCTACCGCACTAACATCAACATCATCTCAACAAGCCTCTCATACCAGAGGCAAAGGGTTTGATACGAAGTTGTTACACGGAGATTGAGAGCCCAAGAAACGTCACAAACTCCAGCTGCTTCGTTCTGAGCGTCACGTATCTTATTGGAAAAATTAGACGAACTTATAGCATGCCATGCTATTTCCGTAGTTATTCTTTAAAACCACTGAATTCACACATCAAAACACTAACAAGGAACCAGAATTTAAATCCGAGTACGGCATGGGAATAAAACACAAAATATAAGAGCCAGAATACTTAGACTATGTACTAGAATTATTCAGCTTCTTACAGTAGTACAATTAGCCCTCGGCCTGTTTAAAAAATGTTTTTAACCAATATACTTAAAAAGCTGTTTTATGACACTTTAATTTACACTTGTGCAAGAAAAATTATTACAGACGAGCCTATGCAAAATACATAACGCCACCTATGCACGTAATTGGTTCTGTCTGCTGGTGAATTTATAAAGGTGGCATCTAGAGCTCTTTTCGCCGTGAGAATGATAATGGCTTAAATCGTGATAACTTGCCAAAGTGGTTTAATCGTTGGAGCTAGTGAGATAACATTTCGGAGACAGATGTTAAGTTTTGGATTTTTACCGTACTACCAATTCAAAGGTGTAAATTAACTACAAGTATTCTGGCAAAACCTATAACTTACGACAGCAGTGTGGCCGTAAGACTATGAGTGAACGGGACCAGCTTCAGCTAGCAAGAATCGCGTCTTGCGATAGGTGTAAGATGTTGCCTCATATAGCATCGGCACTCGACATCAGTGTGAGGACAGCAACGTTCTATCAAAAATATAGACCTTAGGACCCGACGTCCAAACTGGAGTACACTTGATGAATACTCGACACAGCTATAACCCTCGCCCAGGTTCAGGAACACCACCACTGGACACCATAATTAGAAACGTACAGCCTTTCGTCGAAAATTTCCAGTTTTTTTTCGGCAGGTGGTATGATTTGTGTGCGGAGTCATGAAGTCATGGATCCCGCATGTCAACTGGGATTGCACAGGCTGTTGGCGGCTTCGTAATGCTAAGGAGTTTGCTTAATCTGGCATTCATCCCTAGTACGTCTACAAACATATCTGACAGGTAAAAGCTATGCGTGCATCTTTTCTAACGAGTTACACCCGTTAATGTACCCAGTTCATCATGACGGGCATGGCCTCTTCCAACAGGACAATGCAACACATGTCTAGACACACCAAATTATGGTTAGAGGACCATTTATCTAAGTTTGGAGATTCGCCATTCCTACCTAAGCTACCACATCTCAACGTTATTGAACACATCTGGGACGCCATGCAACGCGATGTGAAACATAGAAATCCACCTCGGAATACAACAGAATTGTGGACCGCTCAGCAGGATGCATGTTCAATGCTTACAGAATACTTCTGGAAGCTCGTGGAGTTTCCATGCCCCGTCGTATTTCTAGTTCTACGCTCCCCGGGAAAGCATACGAAGTATTAGACTGGTGTACCAATTTCTCCTGAAATGTAGTGTAATTCTAATTAATATTCAAAGTTGATTTTCCCTGAGCCAAGTCCTAAATGCATAGAAATCTCGAAACATATACTTCATATAGATTTCGAATATATTGAACATCATGCTATTATTTTCTAATAGAAAGGAATGCCATGCCTAAAAACCTTTATCTTTTTATTCGATTTAACCTTTAGACTACAACCGGTACGGCCGTTGTACTTTAATCGCGCCAAGAAAGAATTTAGACCGCAGTTGTACCTTGAAAGTTATAAAAATCGCGCCAGTTATATCTACAGCCGAAGTCAAAAGGTTAAATCATTTAGAATTACATTAATTTCACCTTTCGTTTCCTCTTCACACAGCGTTGCTGTCTCAGCGTTAATTTTAAATACTTTCCCAGGTTCTCTTCGATTACACCCTCCACCCCTTAGACATATGGCATGAAAATATTTTACTTCTGGCCGTGACCATGTGAGATCAGAGACGAGCTGCTTGCTGTAGCGGGGCGTGGGCCAACAATTCGACTCACGACTGCAAACTAATTTCCCCCCCCCCTTAACAAATTATATTATAAGTTAAAAATTATTCATGTCTTGTCTTTGAACATGATATACATTTATGCAGCAATCTACAATACTTAAGCAAATTATCCCAATCGATTATGATGCAAATCTGGTCATGGATAAAAAAAGGATAGCATATAAATCTGCTTAGGAATCGTAACACGATATTAACGTTGCACTTACTACCACGTAACATTTTAATTGATTTTTATAGAAGGATTCATGCAATAACAGTAGGGTCGTAGCATATCTTCTGATTAAAATAAGTATTCAAAAATTAAATACTTAACTTATAAATGTTACGGCTTAAGGCCTGGAACCAAACTTAACATACTCCACCCTTCCCTTTTTTACATAAAAAGTAACCCATCCTCTTCAATTTTCAAGAGTTTAACTTGGTACATAAGTTTCCTAGATCATGATTTATTTCAAAGAAAAATTATTTTGCAAAATGATAATTGTTTCTATAGTTGGCTACAAAAACAATTATCACTTTTGTTCAACAGTTACCACCGTCCCAGCCTAAGCCATTCGGTGTATCGCCAAATAATTTTGAACCACGGTCAGATGACGAGGCAAAATCTGAGCTGGCACCCCACTCTCCAAACAAATTATCACTTATTCGGCATGAATAGTCGGTCGAGTAATAAATCAGGACTTTTTTTTCGATTTCATACGCAAGACAAGTGTTTTTAAAATTAGCAAACACATCAAGAATATTATTATTTTTAAAACCTATCGCTCACAGCTTTGACTATTTCATGAATGTAGCAAATAAAGATTGTGATATCAGAACACAGAACCGAGAATCTTGCACGGATGTTTGTATTAAAGTTCATAATTTCTTAAAAACATCCATACTATACTTAAGTTTGAGAAAGAATTTGGCGTTACAAAACAAGTTCGTTTATAACTATTATCATTGAAAAACAGCGATTTCCTCTTAACACTCTTCAAAGCACTTTGAGACAAGAAGACTGTCAGAATAATATAGAATGTATGTTTTGTACACCAAGAAAAAAATACGATACATACGGTGTAAATAATTCTCAATTATACTCGAACATTATTGCCAGACATCTTCGTGCATCTCTCAAAAATTTTCGTGTGTGACCAGTATTTTTTTCCTTAAAAACCTGCACGGATATGTAGAGTCCAATTTGGGAGACGATGTTCATTCCAATTAACAATTCGAAGTAAACTGCGATCTTTCGTTTCCTTTGAAACGACATAGTGAATAACTCCTTCAGCCTACCTTCTTTAGAGTGCCAATGATTCATCCACCAATATAAAAAAACATAAAAGAATTGGTCTTACGTTACTTAAGGTAGAATTAAACATTTAGAGTCAGAAGTCGACAAGAGTCATTTGTAACGCATTTTGCAGTAAAAATGAAACTAAATGAGATTATGATTACAGAATGTTTTAACAAAACTTTAATTACTACTCGAAATAAAGTAAAAACACGTAAAAATGGATAAATGTCCAAACAAAATCAAGAAAAAACTCTACAACAACGCCCCAAAAACTGCACAAATCTGGAAAAAGGAGGTAAATGGAATTCTTATCTATACGTGCATTGTCTATCATGTTCTAACAAAGAGTTGACACGTCAACAAAATCCTGGCCTTGCTTATTACAATAATTGTTAGAATTATTCTAAAAACAACAATAAAGAATGGATCACGTGGTAGTAAACTTATAAATATTAAATTATGTTTTTTGAAAGAACAAGATTTTTCAATTCAACATCAAGCTCTAAATGTGACGCATTTTCAGTAATTTACTATATTCCGACTGCGATTATTTTTCCAGTAAGAGTTAATTTTGTTTCAAAGGTGGTTCCTGTGGGCACTATAAAACCAAATGTTCATTGAAAATCCAACAATTTGTAGCTTGTACTTTTGTTTCAACAATATTTTATATTCCCAAATTTAAATTCTGTAATTGCCTTTTGTACAACAGAAATTGATGTCAATATTCGAATTTTACTACAGTTAAAATGCTGTCCAGGTCAAGGCAAAATGGCCCTAATCTGTAATTATATTCCCCCAATTCTATAAATTACTTTGGGAAGGGTACTTTGTAAACGTATCCATCCAGGATGTGCTAAATTTGTACATACACAAAAAAAAAAATTAACCAATTTGTATTGGAATAAAAAAAAAGACAGGTATGCAGAAAATATACCAATCGTAACTGAAACGTCCAGTGAATGTTTAGCAATGTAAAGAAATATAAAATCGTACTAAAATAAGAAAACCTGAAATTTGCAAAATCATTGTGAATGATTCCCAAATAAATTCATTAGATTGTTATAGGTTGAAAAGCTAGAACGCTAAAATATGGGTAATCATATCGATTACAAAATGTCAAATTTCCCAAAATCATGTCTAACAAGCATCTCCGATTATTTTGTGTAACAAATATGATGAGGTATTCGTCGACTTAGATCAGAAACTCATTGACTGAGAAAAACAAATTTCTACTTTATAGATGTTTAAAGACTAACTTTAGTCAAAAAGAATTGCAATCATTTTAAAATGAAATTAGCATTTAGTGTCTCCAAAAATGTGTTTCGTGTCCAGACAATGGGTATTGTGTTAAGCAGGCCTGGGCAAAATGACTGTTCACTGGTAGACCGCAATCGACAAGAAATTTTGGAGTGGTTGCCTGAATTAAGAAATGTAACGCATCTTTACAATTCAAAGAAGGAAAAAGTAAGATACAAATTTCCCGAGTACCTACTTTTGTCCCTTTAAATGTTTTATTAGGAAATATCTAAAACTCTCTCTCTCTAGTTTTCGTGCTATTTCGTAACTAAAATTACGTGTTACTGACATAAGCTAATAACAGGCGACGTTGAATCGGTGTAGAAATTAGACAACAAGCAGCATGTCTTGGACAGCTTAATAAACTTGTACGAAACTTATATTGATACCCAATTTTCGTTGATTTCTTGATGATACATTATTTTTTCAGTGTATAATTATTACTACCCAGTTATACATATACATATATTACATATTATATAGCATTTATAAAAAATTATTGACCTCCTAAAGGGATAATTAACGAAATTTCGTGAATGCAACAGTGTGAACATATTCATCAAATGTACTATACCATAAACCGAAATTTAATATACATCTATAAACCTAAAAACATTTTTCTGCAGTAAGACAAACAAATAACACCAGAAATTAAGGGCTGTTTCAAAATTTGAATTTCCTCAATGCTGCACAAAAAAAAAACTTGATCCAAAACCGTGAAGATTTTAATGCATTTTGTTAATTTTTAGTACGCCCGTCCATCCTTCGGCTGGTCTGCAAAAAAGTAGACACAAGTTACTTTTAGTGGAACCATTGGGAATAACGAATTCTTTATTATTCGCTGGAATTTATTGTGTGTGTGTGCACCAATTTATATATTTTAGAAAATGTATACTCACCCCAAGCACTCAAATTAAGAAAGGAATACTTTCTTATTGATCGTATTGTTCATTTCGTTTCATGACGAATGCGAGTAATCCGAAAAAGAGATGCTGGTCAACCAAGTACAATTTTCGCGACCACGATAGCGCATCGTGCAAGCACTTTCCAGACACCAAGTGTCATCATCACACGCGTGCGGTAACTGCAAAGAAGCATCTCCCTAGACTTAAAAAATAACAAAATAGACCGGAAGTAGTGAAGAACCGAAGAAGGGGTGGGGGTTCCTATATCCGAACGCAAAGGGTGTACGCGCGAAATCCAAGGGCACGGGAAGAGATGGAAAACTGGAGGGTAATAGTCTGGAGGAGAAAGTGTTTCACCTTTGTGAACCCCCCTTACTTCCTTGCCGAAGCCGCAGGAAAGGGAAAGTAGTTTCCCCTTTTTTGCAGCATATAAAGGATTAAGTGTGAAGTATACGTGTAAAAAAAAAAACGGCTGATGTTTTTCTGATTTCCGTCTCTTGAAGTGACATTGGGCGGTCGCCAAGGTTAAGTTTTTTCCGACGCGTTCCACTCGTTCATATCCGGCTGAAATTTCAATTTCTGAAATTAACCTTCACGTTGAATGATCGGAAACGGTTGTGTAATTTCGGGCGTTCCGATGCGGGGAAAAAAATTGCTTGATTAACGCGTCAAGGCGAGGATGGCGGGGCCATTCAAGGGCACAAGCATGAAAAATAAAATCAGGAGCAATCATGAAATTCGCCCCAAAAGCAAATAAATGCGAACTACTTGAGCAAATGAAAAAATTCCTCCTCGGATTTTTTTTTAATATTTACCCATAAATAACTAGAATTTATTTTGAAAATATCAGATTAAATGAAGTATAATTTTGCTAGCTGGCTAAATTATTGATTGGGGTCAGAAAAACTTAAAATGTATTAATAAAACGTTATTAAAACCTCGCAAATGCCTTGTGAAATTGTTCAAAATTTATTTGTTGACATTTTTATTCGCAAAAGTAGTAATATATTTTAGAGTCGCAAAGGTATTCAGAGGAGTTATTTGAAATTGAGAAAAAAAAATTTCCACACATCACTATGATTTAATAATTTCTTGGCGTTTCAACGATGAATAAATTTAATCAAATGCATTTATAACAAACCTCTTAACCTATAAAAAATACCACGAGTCCCCTCTTGCTTAATTCTTAGCTATTCCTTTATTCTTATGGGTCTTTTTTTTTTTTTTTTTTTTTTTTTTTTATTTACACACTGATACAAGCTGGTAAAATAAAAGAACAGAAAATATAAGATAATACATTCCTATAATAAAACGAGCTAGTTCATTTTTCAGCTTGACTACCAAATGAAATTTAGTTTCTTTAAAATGAAGAAATGCCAATTTATTTTCTAACTTTTTGATGATGATAGACATATGGTGTATACTGCATGGAGTTGTGTGGAACCTTTCTGTTAATCCAATCTCTTTATTAATATTACAATTAAGCTCGACGAAAGTTGAATATTATTGCTTAATTCAATGAAATTAGTTGAAAGTAGCTTGCTTAGAGTTTTATTTTTGTTTCAAAGTTGGTATTTGCAGTGCAGTACAACATTCAATACCTTAGCAAAAAAAATTTTGAGAAAACTATTTATTCAACAAATATAGACATTAAACAAGTAATTTGAGGCTATATTCTGAATACTTATAATGAACATAATACAGAACTACGTTTAAGACCTGATTGAATCAGACGTAGAATATTATATAAATATTTCGATTTCGTTTAGTGCAATATGACAGCGTCGTGAACATGACATAACGTATTCGGACGTTCTCGGAAAAAAATTTCATGCCGCTAAAAACAGGGCGGCTTGCATTGAATTACAGATAATCCAGAGTGTGGATTAGACTATTTTCATAGCATGGTTGCTGAATTGTATGCAAGTTCACGATTTCGAGAACTATATATATATAAAATAATCGATTTTCTTTGTTTCATCTCTACTGAAGACTTTGAAAGAAGCTGTTTTTCGCATGCTGAAGGGAGTTTTCAAGAAAAAAATGTGTTTGATTGAAAAGAAATTGATCACGAATATCGTATGATTTGCCATCCCTTCATAATGATGGTGGAATTCGGAAATATCACATACCAAGTTTTTACTACAAGTCGAAATATTGATAGGATTCACAATCACTTCCAAACTCAAAATCGACTTCTGTAATAGACAACATGGAATTTAAAAAATAACTTTCCGCTCGCTTATATTGTTCAATGTTTGCATTTTCTGATTTTTCTATGATAGAGAAAAGTGATTTTTCGGATCACTTTCAATCAACGTTTAACCAATTCAACCAGAGTAACGCCGGGTTATTCTACAAATTAAATTACACAAAAGTGACAAAATATTTTTGTGTATCTTACAAGATCTAACTAAAATATTTCTGTGTATCTCACAAGATCAGATTAAAACATTTTGTAGAACAGTGCTGTGGGGTTTAATAACTTGGAAATTTTTAGTTTCTTAGTCCACGTTAAAATGTCCAACTCTGATGACATGTATCTTGTTATTTTCTCCACAAATCCTTCGTTAATAACCCGAGTGAAAACCCCATTATATATACTGATAAAGCTTTCGGGTAGAAAGCTAATTACAGGCTTAATGTTTGCAATACAAGAATTTTAGTTTTTGGAACATAAAAATAACACCCTTTTCGGTATAAGTCAATTTACTGCGTACCTTTGAACATCCTGGATCATAAGCGCACCAGAAAGAACCTGGTTCACAAGACTTTTCGCTTGAAAGTAAAGATAGAGTACAGTAGAGACTGAGCAACACAGTGTAAAAACTAAAACGACTATTTATGGAAAACTATCAGTTAATTGAAAAAAAATTATTAACTAATAGTTAATCAACAATTTGATCAATGGTTTAGCAACATATATTTTTACTAAATACCAGAATGTTTTTGCTGCTAACTGTAGCTATCTTCCGTACCTATCTTCCGTAATTCAGAAGATACCTACTAGCAGACCCACGCAAAAAACCATCTATCTCAGCAAAAATTTATTAATTTCTTATCTCTATTGAGGTAAAATGTAATTACATTTCATAATTTACTGAAATCCATTTATAATGAATATAAACATCGATATGAGTATGTTATAAGTCCTATAAGTAAAATATAAAACGGTACCTTGTTTATATTTTTTTTAACTCTTACTGATGTTAATTCTCATTTCTAAGTAGCAAATTTACCCGACCTAACTCGGATTGAATTGGTAAATTGTAGATTGAAAGTGACTGGAATGATGGTAGAAATCTTTCGTAGAAAAATACCATTATTTAAGTGCAAGGAAAATATATGTTTAACACCTTTTCGACAGTTTTATAATTTCTATAAAGAAAAGGTAACCGATTAATTTTCAAAAAAAGTATATAAATTAAAAAGCGTGTTTTTTAAATAAGTTTATTACAAACTTTTAACAGATACGTTGCTTAAATACAGCATCAGCACTCGTAGTCAACAAGGAACTTATGTCAATGCAGCAAAGAATTTTACTATTTCAAAAGTTTTAGTTCCTATTTTTTTAACATTAATGTTTTTTTACTATCCCAAAGTTCAATTTAAAATTTGTTTTATTTAACTTGTATAGCATCAAATCGAATCATTTGGTAAGATAATTTTAATTAACGTCATACGAGAGCAACACAATGGGCTATTGACGACGGTCCGGGATCAATCCCCTAAGGGAAAGATCTGAGGACAACACGGCGTAATTTTGAACCACGGTCAGATGACGAGGCAACACCTTAGCTGGCACCCCACTCTCCAAACTTTCACGCCAACCCAACGTGAGGACTTTCGGCCGACAGATTTAAGGTGCACCAGCCGCCTCTACACCATACGCTTACAAACATCCATGCACTGACCCGGATTAGAACCAGGAACCTTCTGATCTAGACTAACACCTTAAACATCAGATCGGTTGGTCTCGAATCCTTTGGACACAAAATAATTTATTTCTACTTTGTTTTAGTGCAAAATATTTTACCTCTTTTCATACCATAACTAACAAATATTCAGAGATTATTTATACTTTGAATAGAAAAATAAATGAAGTATTAGAATTTAAATTCTGTAAAAATAATATTTTGAAACTAATTGCTTTATCGGCAGTACTGGTAAAACAAATCCAAGTAAATCGCGATGATTAATATACATTCCAGCTTCTTCAAAACTACCAAATTATAGTCGATTGAGTAACTCAGAATTATTAGTTACTCAGATGTTTTAGCTTGAAACTTGCTAAATATGTAAGCAAAGGAATTTAAAATAACGTATTCAATAAACTAAAACATGTTTTATAAATATGTACCGCTTTATTAAATGTGTAGAATAAAATTTGTGATCTTTGCACAAACACATAAAACGGGAAGACCGATTGAAGCAATGTTCAGTAACTAAATGAATGTGAGCACTCATAGTACTCCAAGTTGCATGAAAGTGTACCCAGCCGTTTGGATGTAATTCGGACACACATTTAGACACTAGAAGCAGAAACCACTGATTTCATAATAATGACCCAAAAGGGATACATAACTTGGCGAAAATATTCAATGTACAACACTAACTACAACGTATATATATGTTAACTTACTACTACTTAACACTACTATTCTTATTTATGTAAAGAGCATAGTAAAAAGTTCATACTTAATTTATGTTATCACAATTAACTTCTGAATGCCCACTTTAATTGCCATCTCATTCATTTGTTCAGATACAATATTTCTTGACCTCCATACCTATTTTCGGATTGACTGAGATTTTCTTTCCTGCGCTAATTTCTATCATCCAGATTTATCATTGTCTCCTTGATAAGACTTAAAGAATTTCACGAGCAGTGAGAACTCCTCTGTGTAGTTTTAACAATATTATGCAGCTCCATAGCTCAAATTAAATATATTTAAAACGTTTAAAAAAATTGACGAATTAATCTCGTAGCCGTTGAATTTAAATTGTTTATATCCGATTGTTGCCATTCACCAATAAAAAAATAACGTCAATTTCTGTGCCATGTCATTTGTGGTAACACACATGTTAAGGAAAAAATTCGCTGGGAAGAAATAATTTTTTCGACGCATTAGGTTTTGCTTGCCAGTGCCATATTTTCCTTAAAACAAGTACATATCTATTAGATCCGAAGAATACATTGAAATGCTCAATTTCTTTTTTCCCCGAAAGCTCCGATATCAACTGGGTACCGGATACAGATATTATGTATGAAAATCAAAGGAATGAAATTTATCTACTTTTAACAAAGCAAAATAAAGGAATTAATGTTCTTTGCATCTTTAAGTAAGGTAAATAATTAAGATCAGGAAAATGTTTATAAACATACACGAATACATAAATGAATAGTTAAAAAGTCAAGTACTCAAACAATTTAGACTTTTAAAAACATACAAAACGAACGGAAATCGTGGTTAAAATATTGAATTTCGCTGAACTTACAAACAACTAGCGAAATGCGAATTTTAATTTTGTTTGAACTGGCTTTTTTGCTTTTTCTCAAAACACTTCTATTTATTCACGAGAAAAGATTAGAGTTAATTCATTTCAGCGGTAACAGGTGGTACAATTTTTTCAATTGAAATGTAGAAGTCAAAATGAACATGTTGAAATCAGTAATTTGTGTGCCACCTTTAGCAGTTATATAACTACTTGCACGTGACATTGACCGATGAAGATTCTAAGTCGCTTGAAATGTTTCCCAAATTCAACACCCACAATGTATCAGTTGTGACTACGAGTGCCAATGATATAAGGATCAATTTTCGAGAAATCATATCCCACACGTCTTAGATGAAAGACCAATCGGGAGAGCGAACCGGTCATGGAAGACTGGTACTTGGTAACAGTATGGCAATTCAGATGACATGGGGGCGAGCAATGTCCTTCAGCTCCAGGGAGGGTCTTTATGAGGGGTAGGACTTCTGGTTACAAAACCTGTGATGTTCCGTTGACTGTTAATAATGACTGCGATTTGAATATGGCGAGAGCGTAAATGACTTAAAATAGCATCCCAAGCGATTACGCTCAGAGTAGGACCCCTATGAAGCTCTGCAATGCACCTTTCCAGATGCCATTCCCCACTGTATATGTAAACAAGGATCTCACACCAAGGACACGAGATTATACAGACTCGTTAGAAAATACAGGCAATCATTATAATCTATAGGAATTTAGATAAAATGCTTCTATGTTACTCATAGTCATGCAGTTTAATATTTTATTTAAAGTATTTCATTCAGTTGGCAATGTTATGAACCAACGGTAAATAAGTGAAAACAAAAGTTGATACAAATTAAAACGCATTAGTAAGTTGTTGACACTGTTGCGATTAAGAGTTCGGCGAATTGTATGATGCAGTGAATTTTTGTCTTTCATAACGGTATACGTTGTTTCTTTTCTTAAAATTTATTATGAGTGAATAAATTGTTTTATAACAAAAAAACATATTTTTTCATGTTTTATAATAATCTTGAAGTTGAATAAGTGATGGGATTTTATGTATCCCACCCATGCAAGTAATTAAAATAATATAAATTATTATTTTTAATTTATAAACATAAAAATGTATTATGTACCGACGTAGTAAAAAGGATGGCACCGCATACTGTTCTATTTTTTGGATGCAGCTGTTATTAATTCATCTATGGTTTGTAAACAATTGGGTCATAACATGGAGCTGAAACATTTCAAAGGGCAGTGCGCTGTAAGGTTTGTTGCCCAGATTTTAATTTATAAAATGCACCATCAACATCTGAACTTCCACTGCAGATTAAAATAAAATCTAAACCCACCGTTTCATGGAAAATACGAAAAAAAGACTAGGAACATCTACCAAAACGTAGAAGATGTGCGTTCTGCAGCACAAAAAAAAAGGTCACACTTCCAGGTGCTGTACTGTCTGCAAAGTTCCACTTTGTTTTGGAAAAAAAATTGTGTTTCAATGAATATCATTTAAAGCATTAGTTGCATGGTGGGATTATATATGTCCCACCCTGTAAAAAAGGACTTATTGAAATGTTATTATTTTTTTCCTATTTTAAATAATGATTTATCTTAAATAATCGAAATGAATGTTTATTTCCATTTATTTTTATAATAAAAAAAAATTCTGTGCAACTAGGGTTTTTAGTTTCTTTAAAATCGTGTGCCTCAAAGAGTTAAAGAAAATCATTTTTGTATTTCCGAGAAGCTGAAAATTCTATAGCGCAATTTATCAAGAAATACATTTTTTAATGTACTACACTATGTTTGTGCAACTATTTCTAAAAGCAAGGGTAACTTTCCGAAGCGCGTGTGTAATCAACATGGAATACGTATCACACTGAGTGCGTTTTCCGTGTTTTGAAATATATTTTCAAAATGGAATTTTCATGTTTTAGAATACATTTTCTGTGCGAAATGTTAATTTTAAATTTAAAAACTCACTAATCAGTATTTTAAGCCAAAATTCAGGGAAATGTGTGAATTCTGTATAGTCTAAATATATCCAAGGAAGAATTGAAGAGTTTCTGCCGTGTACTCCACAGGAACACCACACGCAATGTCTTTTAGTAGTAGATTCTACTACAGTGTTGAATTATGACACATTATGTAGTTGTGTTCCTGTTATTGCTGAAGTTTATTATGAAAGCTCAAGCTACACTCGGAAATAAAGAAAATCATGAGACGAAGGCATGAGCGACGCGGTGCTGTTCAAGATCGGACGGGAAATTGCACAGCCAACACAGGTTAATACGGCATTAGGTGGGGAAAGTCACATCGCCAAAGATTTTAGAAGGAAACCGAGCTGAATAGGACATTGATATGATTACGAGTTTTGGATTTGAGGAAGAATTTCTTTCGAAGTTTCTCTGAATGTACAAAAAAGCCCACTATGAACTTCCTAATGTGAAAAAGTTAAATGCATTTAATAGAGAAAAAACATGAAATGTGTTCATATTTATTAATTTACTAGAAAACATACTTTTTAATGCAAAATAATATTTTCAGTTTGACAAAATCGTTAGGTATTCCATATTAGATACCGTTTATCAAATCGACAGTTATGTCTTTTCTTTTACTTTTTTTAGCACAACTTGCAGAAATACAAGTTTTTAATATTTGATTAATCGAGCCGTTATTTTTGAAAGTAGTACAAGTCCATTTTTTCATACATCGAGATATTTAAAGGTTTGCGTTTAAATTAATTTAAAAATATTGGCAAACGTTACTCAATTCGCATGATGTTTTTAACACTATAAACCTGTTAAATTTTATCATGCAATAATTATTAAAATTGTTGAAGAAAATAAACTTTTTTTTTCCAAAGTGAACCTATACCACTTTCAAAAATAACGGCTTAATTATCTATTCACATATGTAAACCGTAGTTAATTTTGTTACCTGGAGCTTGGTTACTCACCACCAAAAATGACACCCAAACTTTTGACAAGCTTTACAATTAGATGTTGCATACTAAGTACCCTTGCACTATTAGACATGAATAAACAAAACTGAAGTGCCAGAAAAACTGATACAGGCGAGCGTGTCAATAAGGGAGAAATGCAGTCAGTCAACGCAAGTTGATGCGGTCAGCAGCGCTTATATATGACAACAGGCAGCTATGGTAGTTGTTATATCAGTAGTCAGTTTAGTAGTCGGCGCTCGTGAGATGGGCCAGTGTATTTCCGAGGTAAAGATGAAACTTGAATTTTTGCGCATGACTGTTGCAAGAGTCTACCGTGAATATAAAGAACCCGGGAAAACATCAAATCTCCGACAGATATGCGGGCGGAAAAAGACACCTGGTGGAACGGGACCATCAACGGATCAGCAGAATCGTTTCACGAGATAGACGTGCAACACTTGCTACAGATTCCAATGTTGAGGCATCAACAAGTGTCAGCGTGCGAACTGTGCTACGGTCCCTCCATTATATAGGTTTTCGGAGCCGAAGGCCAAGTCGAGTACCATTGATGACTGTAGGGCACAAAGCTATGCGCCTCGCTTGGGCTCGCCAGCACCACCATTGGACAAAGTTGTCTGGTCTGACGAGTCTCATTTACAGTCGTATCGGGCTGATGGCCGTGTACGATTATTGAGAAAACCTTATGAAGCCTTGGATCCCGCATGCCAACAGGGGATTGTTGAAGATGGAGAAGGGTGTTTTGTTGGCATGATTTGGTACCCCTGGTACGTCTAGAGATGACCTTGATAGGTGACCGGTACGTCTGCATCACTTCCGATCAATTACACCCTCTTCATGCCATGTGTGCATTCCGACGGGCTTGTACAATTCCAACAGAAAAACGCGACACTATACACGGCGAAAGTTGCTACCAAGTAGCTCCAAGACACTTCTGAGTTCAAAGTCTTCCGTTGACAGCCAAAATCCCCCGATATGAAAATCATTGAGCTTATCTGGGAGGTCTTAAGGGGACCGGGAAAGCAAAATTCGACTAAAAAATCAATTTCTATTTTATTGCTCCTTTATATAGTTCAAAATCTCCTCTTTCCAATGATATATCATACTAGGTAATAGAATAAGAGGAAGTTTGAAAATTATGCACGTTTCCAATAAGCACTTCACATCTGACACGGCCTTTCAAATGTAAACAAACCGTTTGTGGACATTTCTAATCTTTGTTGCTCAACAATGTATATTATATTTTTTACTTTACTTTACTCAAATTATTTTCGATAATCTGGTAACAGTAGAGTTAACTGTAATCATTTAGTTTTTTTTAACTATTTTTATTAATTTTACCATGCGATATAAGTTAGCACTTTCTGAGATATGACATTTGATCTATTATGGACTAGCAATAAGGATAAATGTTGGTTTTCTGCACAATATGCAACAATCTGTCTGGGCAGAATATTTTTATTTACTGTCAAGTAACTTAAATCCAAATCACGGTCTTTGTCCAGTTGGGAATGAAAGCTGGTGGAAATTTCAACGTGCTGTAGCTAAAAGTGATGTATATTACCATGATAAACACACACATATTGCCTTGCCTTATACTGCCTACATTTTGAAGACAATTAAATCAAATTTCAGAGACTTGGCGAATTCAGAATTGTTGAAAAAATGTGTTCACGGAAAGACTCAAAACCCAAATGAATCGGTGAACAATGTGATTTGGACTCGCGTTCCAAAAAATGTGTTTGTAACCATCCAAACTTTAAAACTGGGAGTGTTTGATGCTGTTTCCTGCTGCAACAGTGGAAATATTATAAAGTGCTATACATTATCTAGAGTTAAAATCAATCCAGGCTGCCATTTTATACAAATTTTTGAGAAAACTGGCCTAGGACCGTGTTATCGATGGAGAGCGAAAACTCTCCGAATACAGTAAAAAGGCCCGCCATAGAAAGAAAAGCATAAAAAAAAATTGAAGATACATGTATTAAAAATGAAAGAGATCATCCTTTATATAAATCAGGATTTCATTAAGGTTAGACGTAAAATTATTTATAAAAATTCATTTGAAATGTTTAAATCCATTTTTCTCAAAACTTAGATTTTTAAGTTTCATGCCCTATTTTCTCAGAGTCTACTGAACATAATGACTTAATATTTTTATGACATATTTGTGTTATATCTCTAAAGATTTTAACACGGGCATTTTTTGATTTTTTGAAAATTGAATTTTTTAGAAATTTAAATGTGTTAAAAAATGCTATCTAAAAAGTGATATTCAGTTAAAAATTTCTATAAAATTAAAATTTTTAAATAAAAAAAAAAGTGAGCTGTTAAAGTTTGTATAACATATCAGTCTAACCACCATAAAAATTTTGTGTTGATTACTATTATAGTTATTGAGAAAAAGGGTTTTGAATTTCGTGAATTTAACATGGAGTAGATAGAGTCTTCCCGGTCCCCTTAACAGCGGGCTGTACAACACAGATCTCCATCACCTCGTACCCCTTTGTAATTGTGGTTTGCCCTGCAAGATTCATGGTGTGCTTTGCCTGCAGTACATCTTCACACATAAGTGGAGTTCATGCCACGTCATGTTGCGGTAGTTCAGCGTGCTTAGGGTGGACCTATACGATATTAGGTGGGTGTATAAGTTTTTCTGGCACTTCAGTTTATTTTATAACTATTCATCAATTAAAAAAATTATACTGATTTTTCATTTTTTTGCGGAATGCCTTATACTTTATATTGTTGATGCAAAACTTCGTCCCGTTCTTGGCAATCGATGGTATTGCATCGACAAAACCGAAGTGTTATCTGCTTCACCTGTGTGAAGGTTTTATGTTTTTTGAAAGAAATTTCAGCGAGTAAAAAAATTATGTCAATGGTTGTATTTTTTAAATTTTGTTACACATTAAAAATTACAAAAGGAGATAAACATACGCATGTCGAAAATGCTCCTTATTTTATTTCCGAAAAGGCAAGAATGCTTTGCAAACGCAAAAGATATGTGTTATGGTGAGGGTGCCATTGACGATTCCTCGTGCCCGTAAGAGGAGGAGAAAGTTCCGTCACCTGGATCAGTTCTTCTGCCAGAAACCTCAGAACTTCTATGAGCGCGGGATTATGCAGCTACTTTATGATGGAGAAAGGTCATCGAGCAGAACGGCAAATATACTGATTAAAGTAATTTGTATTAAATAAAATTATTTTTCTTCAAAGTTTGTTTAAAAATATAAACGGATCGAACACTTGCATCAATCTAAGCGTTTATTATTACATTAGTTTTTACAATGTATTTTACGGTTTATATAGTTAAAGTTTTTAATATTCTGTCACATCAATAACTATCACTATTTTTTCATCCAATAATTTACTGTAAACTTTTACACCTTAAAAGCTTTAAAAAAATTTCTATGTTCTAATTTATTAATTTTAATTTTGTCTCAATTATAAAGACACGAGTACAAATGTATACAAATGCGCATTTCATGAAAATATATTATTAAACAATAGCTAAAAAACGTACATATACATTTTTAAAAGCTAAAAATACTGAAATATACAATACTGGATTTGTTTTTGGCACTAGAGTTAGATTTTGTAGAAACGTTTAGTGTACCATGATTCCTTTAAACTATCAAAACTTATTATTTAGAATTTTAGATGTTTTAAAATCGAATGTGTCACATTAGTTAACTTAAATGTATATTGAAAAAGTTTTATTTACAATGAAAATTACAAGATTAACAATTTGGTTTAATTATACTTTTATAAATTTCTACTCAAAAATGTACATATGGAGAAAAAATATAATCTTAAATCGATTCCCGTTACTTTTCTGATGAAAAAAAGAATGCTTCGACGAGATTGCAAACTACGGCACTAAAAACTACGAAAATCCCAAAAGCAACGTAAATTAAATACATTACTACTTTCGAACACATATATACTAAGTAGAATGGATTTGACTTACAAACTTAATAATACTAGGATAAATGGCCCGTCATACCACTGGTGCATAACAAAATTTACTTATTTATTTTGGTCAAACTTCATTAATACATATTTTTTAAAACCCGACAGTGCGTGATCACTGGCTGTGTACAAACCCTTTTTCACCACTGTCAACTATTTTTTTATCGTTGGCTATGTATAAACCTTTTTCCGCCACTGTCTGTCAACTTGCCTTGCTTTTAATGGTGTTTTTTGAGCAATACTGGTAAATGAAACATTAATTTTTGCCTTTGCCAGGCACCAAACAGTAAAATACTTTTACTGTCAGTGGGTTTTTCGCTTGAGCTTTTCGCATTAAATAGACTGGTTTCTATACAAAATATAAGTAATGCGAAATTAAATGCTTTTAATCACGTCACATCACTAGTCACAAATTAAAACAAAAATATCAATAAGTTCAGACACAAGTAAAACATATTCTTTAAATATAATTTTTTGGAAAAAAATTGTTTTTCCAGTTACACTGGTATTGCTGGAAAGTGCAATACTATTGGGTTGCGAATTCGAATCCAACCAAAGACAGTCGGACACAATGGGGCTGGTGCATGTTTAATCTGTCGTGGCTTTAAATGTCCTCACGTTAGCGTGGTAGTTTGGAGAGTAGGGGGCTAGCTCAGATGTGACCTAGTCTTCTGACTGTGGTTCGCAATGTTGTCCTCGAATCTATCCCTCAGATATTGATCACGGACCGTCGCCAATAGCCTGTTGTGTTGCTCCAGCGCGACGTTAATTAAAATACCTCCCTATCGTAACACTCAATGATATTCCTGCAAGGTAATGGTAATTTTAGTTAACATCGTACTAGAGCAACACAACGGGCTATTGACAACGGTCCGGGATCAGTCCCTTAAGGGAAAGATCCGAGGACAGCACCTCGTAATTTTGAGCCACGGTCAGATGACGAAGCAACATCTGAGCTGGCACCCCACTCTCCAAACTTCCACACCAACCCAACAATCCTTTAAGGGAAAGATACAAATTCCTGCAAGGATTTCGAATTGTTTGTAATCCCTCTGCACACAGGACAAGTATAACGGGGGCTAATAAACGTATACCCGCAGTATTCTAAAGCACAAATGTACCAAATTTGGTGTGGATTGGTCAAACGATGAACACACTCAAACACGCATATAAGCAAAAAAAAAAACATACAAATATGCTCTTTTCACGCAATTACCCCAAACAAAGCAGAGCACTCGGGTATATTCTCGGAAGCAGATAACACTATATAAATATACTCACACTTACGAAATGCATTAAAATAAATTTTAATTAGGATGTTATAGTTTAAAATTTAATTTAATATATTCTGTTTATTTTTTATATCCATAGCTTTGACATTTCTTCTATCTCTAGATATTACTTTGGGGGCCGCCGCAGTGGCGTCAAGGCAGAAAGAATCCTAGACTCTGAAACAATTCTTTTTGTATTTATTATTATTTTATGATAGCCAATGGGCTCAAAGTGATCACCAACGATGACAAATATAGTTTAATCCATATGATAAATGAGAAAAACTTATTCAAAATAGTACTTTCACATCCAATTGAAATCTTGTTTACTTTAACCGAAGTTTTGATATTTTTTCTGAATTTTAGTGGATCTTTACAATTATATGTTTCATGTATTTTAAATGAGTAGTCTCAGCTGATATACAAATAATTTGATAAATACATAGCCAAAATAGTTCCACAAAGTATGAAATACTGATAATCAAAATTTCAGCTAATTTTCTTAAGCTTATAGAAAAATGCTACATGTTTTTAGTCTCGGTGACGAATTTCAAAAACAGATACTATTATACAAATGTTCTGTGAATATTTAGATGCAACTTCTTACAACCTTGGCTGTTTTGCACATTTTTCTGAAGTATCTGCACTGCCTTGTATGAGTATCGTTCGCTTTTTCAAATCATTCTACATTACTTATTTAAACGGTAAATATTTCATTTATACTATTAAAACATCAGATATATTATACGAGTTATAAACGTATTCCACAACAAGGAACATTAAATTTACACAACATTTAACACAAATATTATGATTTTTTTTTTTGTACTTTTACATTATTGTCTCTCCGCATTTTGTAATACTGAATTAATAGAAATGAATTGTAATACAATATGACAAAAGCACAGAATTCTACAGAGGCAGCCAATATTCAAGTTTAATGTATAAGAAAGTTATCCGACACTGATTAAAATTATGAATGTTATCGATATTTGACTATTATATATTATTGGGATTTAGTTGCGATCGGTGAACAAAAGAAGGAAGAAAGGAAGGAAACACGACACTTTGTTCGAGATGAGAATTCGTGCTAAAATAAAACGAAGGATCTGCTAGAAACAGAAATATATTTTTAAGAAAATTTATAAAGTGAATCACATCTTATATACAGGTGACCCACGTATAGCATGGTCAATTGGTCCCGTGTAAAAGAGAATCTCTGTTATACGAAACTTACCAAGTCCCACAAAATTGATATTGCGTACTGTGCTATATGGAATATCGTGTTATAGGAAACTCGTGCTATATGGAATATTGTGTTTTAAGAAACTCATGCTATATAGAAAACGTGTTAATCAAAACTCAGGGTCATATATTTGATGTGTACAGTATTATATGGAAACCAAAGGACTGTTAGGTGTTATATGGAAACCACAATTTTCACGAAACTATATTAAACCGTGTGAACGTGTATAGGACACACACATACAGACAGATGGACAGACCAGACATACAGATGGACATACAAATCAGACAGACCAGAAAAGATAGACGAACAGACCAGACAAGACCGACGCTCAAGAAGGGCCCAAAGCGGATAGAAAACACGAAATGGTTCGAAAATATTCAATGTACAAATAAAGATTCCATTCTTATTTATATAGATTGTCATTGTTATTGTAAACCGTGTAATACGGAGAACCTAAGCGTGTTATATGAGGGATGCCGAAATTTTGGTACCGTGTTATAGAAGTACTATGCTATATGAGGGTTATCTGTATTACCATGATAGATGGTGCATTAGTATAAACTCCCTATTTACAAGTAACTGCGTTGTTTGTGAAGCCATACAATCGGACATGAATGAACGTGATTTTTAATCGAACCATCAAATGAAGAACCTGAACCAAGAATGCCCACATTACATGCATAAATATGTATGAAATACACATTTAATTTCTGTTAAATTTAAGTTTTAAATCGGGATAGACAAATGAAGCTACTCGAATCGTTAAAAATGGAAATGAAAAGAAGCAATTCAAAATTTAAGGATAGTGAACTACGAGTTAACATCAGGATACGGTGACAACGAATGCTGACAATAAATTCAAAACGTTTTTTAAAGAAAACCAATATAACGATTAAAATGACACAAATTAATGAAACGTTAATCAAAGAAAGCATGTCATCTTTAAAATAATTTGTGGTAATTTTGTTATTTGGATCAGAATTGGAATAAATGCCAGAGAAACAGCTATTTCGTTACACTCCAGGCATATATAAGTTTACAAAATTAGTCTTAAAAAAAAACTGTCGATACAATTCACATATGAATAAAAGAAATATTATAGAAAGTGTTTTTCCTAGATTCATTCTCAGAAGAGCTCCTGTATAGATCCTTGCACATTCACAGCGAAGGAAAAATAAATATTAGCATTTTTGAATCACCACAATAAAACGTTCTCATTTGTTGACCTTTAAAGATGAGTTACACATGATTTTCATATCATCATATCCATAAATTAATACCATGAGGCTAGTACCAAAAGCTAAATTACTTCCACTGAGCGATGAGTCACGAAAATAATTAATAGCAAGTATATCATAGATTTTAAGACTAGTATTAATATTTCAGATAGTTTAAAATAAAATTTACGTTAGGCACTTGAAATGGTTACGTTAGGTACTGCTAGTGTGGAATGTGTTTGTATCGTTACGTAATTCATAAACTATGTTTTGAGTAAGCATTTTTAGAATATACGTAGATTTGTAATTGGGTCATTTCAAGTCTTGATACAAAAAATATCGAAGACAAGCAGTGTATTACCATATTGTTTAGAAAAAATTAATCACATTTTCACTATATTTATGGACAGAGAATTGAATAATCTTGTATTCGAAACGGTCTTACAGAATTATAAAACATCACTAGAAAGGTTACACAATATTAGCCACACAATAAGTCCCATTTGAACCTAATCGGACCATCGGGCCAAGAGATATTAACTTTTTAGTGAGTCTAGAATCAAGAAATGTACTATTTTTCTATTCTCTCGTTGCAAACTTCTGAAAGTAGAAGGCTAAAATTTTATAATTTCTTCACATGTAACCGAGAAACAAAATACCTAAATTTAAACAAAATCGGTAAAAGGGATTGGTTGTGGCCTGTGTCGATTTGATATGGAATGACCCAATTCGATGCATTTTCTCTTCATTTGTTAAATATATCCTGAAAAATTCTAATATTTTCACGTATATAAAAGACAAAAAAATACACAAATTGTCAGAAATATTAAACAACGTCGAAGTTGAGCGATTTCACGCAAATTCCGCTTTTCGTAGCACTGTGCTAGCTTCTAGTTTTGGTTTCCGTAATTACCCTGGGTAAGTAGGTATTTAATTAACATCGAACTGCAGCAACACAATGGGCTATTATAACTACCATGAGTGTATTTCTCTTATGTGTCAGAAAAACTTCTCACGTGTATATCCATTTACTCGATGGGCAAGGTAATTTTTAAATAACGTCGTACTAGAGCAACACAACGGGCTATTGACGACGGTCCGGGATCAATCACCTAGGATATCCGAGGACAACACGTAATTTTGAACCACGGTCAGATGACGAGGTATAACACCCGAGCTGGCACCCCACTCTCCAAACTTCCACACCAACCTAACGTGAGGACTTTCGGCCACGACAGATTTAAGGCGCACCAGCCGCCTCTACACCATACACTTACAAATATCCATGCACTGACTCGGATTCGAACTAGGAACCTTCATATTTACAGGCAAACACCTTGACTACCAGACCGGTTGGTCGGCATTTACTTGATGGGAAAAACTTTTTTGGGGCAGCCTGGGCCTTTCACCATAAAGAAATAACTGCAATCCAACCAAACATATACTAGTCACATTGTGCAGTCAGAGTTCGGACTCGATGCCTACAGTAAGAGAAATTTCACAAGTACAATTTTTAGGATTATGTTCTTTGCTTTATTTGGAAGTCATGTCACTTAGCAGTTTTTACCTACAGGTAAAATTAATCTTCCGTTTTACCTTTCAAAGCTGAAGTTTGTTTTTAGCATAGGATTAGAGTATACGTGTGTATCAATTTCAGAACCACTGCTTTAAATCTTTTCGCTTTAGAATGTATCATACACGGATATTAAATTGATAGCCTTCGTTAGAAAGTAGGCGCAGTAGATTGAAAATAGCATTTTTTAACTTCTTCCGACGTAGTTTAATATAGAACTACATTTCAGAAAATGTGCTTCTCGATTACGTACTTACATTTCGAGCAAGATTGCTTTATTCACAGACGATGACCACACCACAGACAATGACCGGGTAAAAGACGCAAATGGCCGACAAAAAAAAATAGAGGTTAGGATTTGTAGTAAGAAGAGCAAGTCTATTATATCTCTAATTTTTTGTAACATTGGAAGGCAATTGTCTTGGAATTTTCTTACAGATTTCTAACATTTACACCATTTTCAATTCATCATTATCAAACATTTGAGACTTGTTACAATGTCAGTATTTTCGTTACAAAACACCAGTAGTGTTAAGTATTTTCCTTTGAGATGGCGCGCGGACAACCCGACCACTCGGGAATGTCACCACGCCTTCATGTTTATGTCAAAAGGGGTTTTGGCCCCCTTTTTTGTTGTTTATCGTCGACTTGGAAGACGACTGCATGCCGAGCACCAACCTCGAAGCTTCGCTCTCCGTTATTTGTTAATCCTGAGATTTATTCTGTTCACTCATCAAGCATAGATAGGGATCGATTGACGGGGCCAAACAGGTAGCGTTAAGACATTCGGAGTCTAAAATTTAATTTAGTGGCAATTTTTGATATTGTAGTAATTTTTAGATTTTTTTTGCCACGCAAGTACAACAGATATATTAAACTAGAAATGATGGGAAATCTCGAAATAAAATGGTTGAACACGCTAAAATCGTCCTCAATATTGAACGAACGAAAAAAAAATATTAAAATCAAAATTGTCTACGATAGCTGCTATAAAAACACCAGTGCATGAAAATAAATCAGTCAGAAACTTCCGATTCAAAATTTTAACCAAATGTTATTCTAAAATATGAACTAGTCATGGAAATATACTATTCTCACAAAACACTTGCGAGCGAAATAGATACAAATATTCACATGTCCGAAAGAAATGTCGCACATTTTCACCCAAATAAACCCACTACCTCAAGCAACTAAAATAAGAGCATCATCGTCTGAGAAAGGGAAAACGGGAAAGGGGGGAGGGTATCACAGCCAAAACACCACAGACGATGACCGGGTAAAAGACGCAAATGGCCGTCAAAAAAAAAAAAAAAGAGAGGTTAGGATTTGTAGTGAGAAGAGCAAGTCCAAGGTCAGGGAGAAAGAAAAGGAAGGAGAAAGGTTGGTGGATAGAATGTGTGTGTGTGAATGATGAAAAGAAAAAGAAAAAAAGACAAAAAAAAAAACGAACATCATTGAATCGATCGCAGAAGGGGGACACGAGGGGGAAAGAAATGTTCCGAGCGTGATGGATGGGTGCATCCTTTTCATCCATCCCGTCACTCCAGTGTAGGCGTGTCTTTTCCCCCCAAACCACGGCTGCGCAAAACTCTGAGGGCAACTATTGGTGGAACGCCAGAATGCATTTATTAAAACTGCGGAAAAGCCTTCTGCGACTCACAGGCATAAAGGCTCCGAGGAGCTGATGAGAAACGGAGCGGCAATGACATAGCTCCGTTCCTCAATAATGCGCAACGGAAGTTTCCGCTGAAACGAATGGATATCACTTGGCATTGACCGGTTCCGGGGGGAAGACTCATTTCTCTCAATTAAGATTCTTTGACAGGATTCAAAAAGTTCGTTCTTTTACTTCAGTTTTGGTGGCACGTTCTACTATTAAATCGTGACAAGTTCCTTTGCGTGGAATTCTTGAGAGAAATCAATTTCCACACAAACAATTTTACTTTTATGTTACTTATAAAATTTCAAGTTCTCTGTTGGATTTTCATTGAAATTTTACAATTTTGTTGAGCTTCAATGTTGCGTTGATATTTATTGAAATACAGCATTTTATACTGTTCAAGTTTTCTGTCTGGGGAAAAATATTTCAACGATATAAATCCTTCATATTCCCATTTTCTTTAAAAGGATATAGTTGTAAGCAGTAATTAGTGAAACACTATGTTTTTAATATACTGATAATGAAATATTTTCTTCTAAGAAACGTTTCTTACCAATATTTGCATTGTGACGTTTTATTTCACTTTACATTGACTATAGCAGATAAGAGAGTGTGTGACTTACATAATGTCATTTAAGGATACATACGTAATACATTTAAGGATACATAAATGTCAGTGGCGTAATGAAACTGACATCTCAATAGAAAAAATAATAAAAACAGAAACAAAAAGTTTATTTTTCTAACTTAAATCAGAGTGAGACATTAGTTTCTATTTTAATGTCATCGATTTACACAGCAAGACTATCAGAATAAGGACGCTACAATCATTATTGCTTCTGTAATAGTCAGGCGAATCTAACTATGATTGGTTAAGTGTCATGCGCAATAGGTATCTTCAGCACCGTTCCTTTCCCATGACCGACTGAGGCTAGCATCCAGTCGAGACAAAACAAGCAGTTGCTAATTATGCATGGTCTTTGTGTCATTCCCCAGGTCTCCCTTTTGGACCTTGCACCACAAAACCAAATATCCAATCAACGGGTCTTAGTAAGAATGCCACAGGACCAGCGTTTTGATCATCCATAAAGTTCTGTAGATGGGACGTAATTGCGTCTTTTGGGCTTCTTTTTAACTTACCGACAAAAATTATTTGTAATGTCTTTTCGGAAAGGAAAATACGGCGAACAGTTCACTTTAAATGTGTGAGGATAAGCATAATATTACATATACTTTCGATCCAATCTCGGCATTCCCAGTTATCAATGTTACGCTACGGAACTGACAAATTTATATATTTTCACCACCGAAATTGGAATCAAAACAAAACTGCACAAAATCTTACAGCTTTTGTTATTAATAGAACTGTGGGAATTTATACATTTCACTGATAATTTTGAACACAATTTGAATGCATCACAGAAATGGATAGTGTGGAATTCAGAAATAAGTGAACCCCCGGAGACACATATTTAGATAATTTGATCAATTTACAATTTATCTGTTACAATTCCAAAACAGACAACTTTTTGGGTCATCCAATATAAAATGAACCAAATAGTGCGAATAAGACTATAAAGTTGGGGTTGAATTGAATTTCTAAAATAGAAAAATGATAGAGTTAAAAGGCGCACAGAATATAACGATTCATGGTTAATTTCCATTGAAGTGGGCAAACACTATTGGTTTACGGTAGATAAATTTAACAGGGTTTTTTATAAATCAAAAGGAAAATAAAATTTAGATGCTGTGAAAACATTTTCAAGGACAAAGATGAAAAATGTTTTTTTTTTTTTTAATTTTCAATTACTTGGAAACTAAAAAGGATGGCTGATAAATTTTGCAAGTAAGATTATTTCAGAAATTCTAACAGAATACTTTCCTTAAGTTACTGCTGCATTACAACTCAGTGATTTACAAAAATTAATTTAAAAAAAAACTGTTTACACTAATCTGCCACAAAAAAACACATAATGAAAACTGTAGATAATTTAATATTGAAGAAAATTATGTTGTTTTAGACATCTCCCGAAACATACTTCTTAGCCAGAAGCTGTAAAATAAAATAATCCCATATGCTTCTGCTCATGTGGTTATATAAAAACACGAGTTAAGCTGAATTAAAATTTTCATTTAGCAATTGAAATTTATGTGAGTTTGAAAACTGAAGTATAACTGTATTTGTCTCAACACTTATAAATTTGCAGAACAGCCCAATAGATAATCTCTTTTCTAATTGTGAAAAGCTATAATGCCATGAGTAATTAACAGATAAAGCAGAACTAATACAGATGCTTTTTAATTACATGCATGTAGCAAAATCATGAAAAACGTCTTTAAATAATTCATCTATATTTATATACCATTTATTACATCTATATTTATATACCACACATTTCCTAGAAATATCTATCATTAATTCAATGCCATTGCATTAATTTCTCATAAGCCTGAATTTAAAACTAAATTCACTGATTGTGAATCTTCCAGGTGTCTCTACTTGCAGTTTAGATTTTATAAGTTGAAAGTTGTATTTTTTTTGCATCTTAAACTTACAGGAAAATTTTTTGTATCTATAAATATTAGTGTTACTTAACATATGGTTCCAGTATAAACAGGCATGTAACAAAACTAATTTTTATAATTAAAAACACTGCATAATTTTCCCAGTAATATTTTGTAGTCCAGAGTATGGTTACTCCAAATTTTTTTTTCCTCAATGCCCCTTTTCAAACAATTTTCTTTAGCCCCCTCTGGGAAACTCTTCAACTAATAATAAATTGCAAGTGTAGCTGTGTGTGAATATAATTTTTTTTAATTGCACTAAAACAATTATGTAGCTGTCTGCAATTTTAGAATCTCAAGAAGCTGGTTTGGAAATAAACTTGGAACTGAAAAATTATAAAACAATTTATTGGCATGGATTAACAAAGATAAAATGGCACATAAACAAATTTGATTGTTTATTATTCTTCCAATTGACATCAATCAAAACAGCCAAATTTAAAATAATCTACATAAATAAAAATAAAGAGTTTGTACTATATTTGACCAATTTCAAGTTATTTATCCGTTTAGGATCATTCTAATGCAAAACCAGTGCCTTCTGCATTTGGAGTCTGTCTAAACGTGAGCCTGAACTACATCCAAACAGCAGGGTATATTTTCATGAAACTGAGTACTGAGAGAGTACTCATTTTGTGACTTGATTGCATCAGTCTTTCTGTATGTTTTAGTATTTGCACAAAGATCAAAGTTTATTAAATATAATTTCAAAGTGACAAATATTTTATGAAACACAGTGGAGAGAATACATAGTTTCAATTTCTTTACCAACATTTTTAGGCACATTTCAGCACAAATATATGATTACACATACTTAAGTGAACCTTAACTTGGCAGTTTTCTATAAGCTGGGATTATTGCACAATACTATTCAGATTGTTTCACCAGTATTACTAAAGAAGTAATTATTTTTGGGAACCTCTGAATTGTGAGTGCTTGTGTTTGTTTCACTTGTATATTGTATATTTATATCACTTGTCATATTGTTTTCTGATTTATTCACTCAGAATTACATAATTTTACATACTTTAATTGTGTTAGATTTTCAGTTTAAAGTTGTGAAAGGTATACAAGATCATAAAGGCGGAAAGAATCGTATATTAATATCTTAAGAACTTTTTTCCCACCAATTTTACCTGTTTTATTTTGTCGATTTTTTTTCTGAAGTTGTAAATTTAACATACATTTCTCTTTTTTTTTTAATAAATTGCAATTCCTATTCAGCACATGCCAACAACCACGCAAAGGATTCGATTTGAAGAGCATATAAGAGTAAAGCAAATTTTCAATGAACTTAGCTGATATTGAAAGATTATTAAAAAGAAATCTGAACTAGTTTTTGAAATGTTAAAAATTCTGTCATAGTGACAGAAGGCTTTGACTGCTTTACGAGTTAAATTTTATATTTAATCAACTTATACAAGTTAGTTATAAATAGTGATTCTTTCAAAAAATTGCTGTCAAATTGACCTTTCGTTTGATAATTGTTAATCAGTTATCTAAGCTTTGTCTGTATAAAGACATTCAATTTTAAAACAAATTCTTGTGTAATTGCATGCCACTAAAACAAAGTTTCAGGAAAAAATGTATTTGCTGAAAAAACTCGACATAAATATCGGAATGAAACCGATTTCTTTCTATTAAAGATAAGAAATTTTTAAATGTCTAACGCCTGGTGTGAGTGCCCAAAGTAAAAAAAATGTTGATTGTAAATCCATGAGTGTTAGAGCATTAGTGAGCTTATGAGACATTCATAATTCCCCAAAAAGTAGATATGCATATAAAGGATTTGTGTCCAAAGTAAAATGTAATTATAAAAATGAAGTTAATAAAATTAAAAGGAGTTAATAAAATTATTTTACTCACACTTAAATGATGTTTTTCTATGAAAGAGAACAGTAATACACGGGAGGGGAAGCAGGAGAGGGGGGACCGGTTAAGTATTAAAAGTTTCAGAACTAGGAAAAGTCACTAATCAGTCACGTGCTGGTCTCCAATTGTCAAATTGATTTGAGGGCAAGCAAAATTGCCACCCAAAAACAATGGTGCCACAGTCTATTTAGCAATGTGGTTAGGGAGGCCCTATAAATAAGGTTGAACCCAGTTCTGGGATCAGAATTTCTATATGAGGCTATATTTTCGTCTTAAATCTCCATGGTCAATTATTTGAGCCTGTTCCATTTTTTTAAGATTTTTTACTGCAATAAATCCAAGTTATTTTAGGATGACAAAAATGCTATCAAAAATAGAGTAATCACATCTCTACCACTGTTTTGTTATGACCTGTCGACTTGTTTGAAGACCAATCAGTTTTAAATTGCACTTTAGAACATAATTCTTACAGCAATGAATCACTGCTTCTGTATGGTCAGATAGTTAGTAGGTCAAAACATTTTTAGGTGATAAATTCTTTGTCGTGTTCACTTGCTTCTCAATTTACCCAATAATATACCCTGGGGTCAGTATTGCCCTCCCCAAGATTCCTCCAGCACCTACAAAAAGCAACAATCCCCACTATTGGATACTATGTACCATAGGGAGAACCATTTTCTTTAATATCAGACAATGACAATTTTGTAATATGCAAACGAATTACTGTTACATTAATTTTAATGTAATTGCTAGTTTTTTAATTCTCAAATGTTATATACATGAAATTACTAATCTTAAAAGAATCTGCAAATTACTGATGAATTTCCCATTTTAAATAAGAAATGAGCATTTAGTTAATCGTTTAAATGGATAATGATTACAGATAAGCGAGTAGACTATAAATTTGAAGTTTTCATACTTCTGATAACAATGCAAATTTAAAATAAAAAGTGGGATTTAATCAGTAGTTTAAAAATTGGAAAATAAATTTAAAAAACACAAATGTCACATAATTTCAACTATATCATTAAAATCTAGTCAGCCCATAATCATGCAGAGAAGAAAATGCAACAGAAATGAAGAAATAGTTTAAGGCAAGGTAAATGAAAGGAAATTAATTTTTCTTAATTTGTATATGCAATTGATATCAAATGTGAACTTGAATCAATTATATCCTAGCACTGCTGGAAATGCTGTGAGATGTAAACATCCAACAAGGTAAAAGTGCAAGTCAAATGTTCATAATAGTTTTGAATCTGCTATCCTGAGGATAGGTACAATTGGAGGTTTTCGAAATGTAAATATTAACAAAAAATTTTATGCAATTTAAAAAATGTTTTATAGATATGTATTAATGTTTTTCGTTTAAAGCAATGGTTTCCAAACTTTTTATACCCCCTTTTCATTGCAAAAAGTAACACATTCTCTCGCAATTTTTATAATAGTCTGACTAGAAAATGGTTTCCATTAATTACAATTTAGATCATAAAGTAAAAAATATTGAACAGAAGATTTTTATTTTTCATCAATCATGAATTTTGTGAAGAGAAACAAATCTTGTTATAACATATAAAATAGATATATTTTTTAATGTGGTTCACAGATCCTAATTTCTATGAATAATACAAAACAAAAAACATTACCACATATTTCTAGAGCAATGGATCTGTGTGGATATCTTCAGTGATGCCCAAATATGACTAAATGTTCTTTTTACCATGTTTGATCAAATTAAGGGCACTGTGAAGATATCTTTACTCACAATTTTTTTCTAACTACTTATATATACAGTTTGATAGATCATTGACTTACAAGTGAAGTTAAAATTTGCAAATGAGTCGTTTTAGTTTTTCGAGACAAGAATGGGGTGATCTTTACTTGTGAAGTCCACTATGTCATCATTTCTTTGCATGAAGATTAGGTTTCTTCTTGAGAAACACTTAGAAAACACTTGAGAAACAAACAAATGTACATTTATTCCAGTTTTATTAGCAAGTTGCTATAGCAACCATAATTATAACAAAAACACTCTTTTCTGAACAATTAATAAATTGAAAGTACAAAGTGTAGTAAATAATTATAAAAATAATAAATTATTATAATTTGAATATTGCTAGAAAATTATAATATTTCTCTGTTGCCTGTGTTTTCCTAGAACTGTTTCACTTGTAAGCCAACAATATGGCCTTCAAAACAATTATAATGGAACAGTCATTTCACATGTCAGATATTAGGTATGAATTGTAATAAGATAAACTGCCAAAAAATTTTTTAGCGAGGTGATAGTTTATTACACTATAATCCTTTTTGCTATGTGAAGGCTAATCAGATCTGGACATGTGGCTTAAAACGGATTCTGAACAATTAAGAACATCCATTCCCGAATCATGATTTAAACCCAGAGCCTTTTGAAACAATGGCTAGAGTACAAAACACTGAGCCCCCCCACCCCCCCTGCTCACTGACACTCACCAACCACAGGAGGATTGCTTTGCAATCCTCATTGGTTCGCTGTAAGAACCTTACTCGCTTCAATGAAGACATGTGTGCAATCCCTAGCAGAAGGGATTGATTGCAAATATATTCCAAAAAAATATTTTTCAAGTACAAATTTGTTGTGCTACAGAAATGTTATACAGTAGGTATAACCTCTGGAATCAGAACTCTAACCCCCCCCCCCCCAATTTGGAATTCAACAAAAACTTTGATCAAATTCTGACTCAAAATGAGAGCGCTGCTTTGAAAATCGAATATACAGCATATTGTTTGTAAGAACTCAACTAAATATTCAACTTTTTCAATAAAATTTCATCCGACAACGCTATAAATTTAATAGAGGTGCGAGGCTTCGTGGTAAACAATTGTACAGTGTTCCCAAAACGTGATAAAAAATAACGTTTTTTAGTGTGCCACGTAAGAGAATTATGTATATAGATTCCCACAAGATACATCTATAACCAATTCTGTATGTTCAGCAACCAGAACTAATCACTGCAGACTTACATTTAGTCCTGTCCTAGATTGAGTTCAATGTAAGAGCAATGCAACTTACTCCTATACTGAATTCAGTCATCAAATAAAATATATTTTATTAAAAAATTATATTTGAAATTTTCTATTCATGTAGTATTGTGGTCAATCGGTTTAATGAATATTTTAGGTAATATTTTAAAACTCCTGCACGCTCTTTGTTGTAATCTCATAACTTCCTAGGGAAGCTTGCCCATTTGGAAAATGATGATATCAATTGTGATATCATCATTTATATTTAAATTATATATAATATATAAATATTTAGTATATTTAAATAACATTAACTCATTCATAAGAAACTGAAGCCGAGCAACAGAACGAAAGCAATGTAAAAAAAAGGCAACAAAAAAAGTATATGGGCCCATTTGGTCACTCGCTTCCTAGTATCGTTCCCACAAAGTTGTAGCGGAGAGCGCAGGACAGTGTCACAGGTGTGTATAGTCCATTAGTTCCTGAAGGTTGCAGAGCTTGCAGCGTGGATCGTCAAGGATGCCTATACGATGTAAATGCCTTGCAAGGCAGTCATGGCCAGTAGCGAGGCGGAATTCTACTACGGCTTTCGTTCTAGGCTGGTTCTCTAGTTCTTAAAAATTGATTTAATGATTGTCTTTACATTATGAAAAGGGATTTCATCATTTACAGTTTGAGTAGTTGCTGCCCCCTTTTTGGCCAGCAGGTCAGCTTTTTCATTACCTTTTATGCCGCAGTGGGCTGGAATCCACTACAGGCAAATAGTCTTATGATTGCGAGACAGAAAACATAGGAGGGACCGGCAATTCGTAATGCCTGCAGATTATGGGGTTCCAGTAAATTTAATTGCTATAAGGTGGCTCTTGAGTCGGACAAGATGACCACTCTGGAAAAATGACCCGTGACACTGTAGCTAAAAGAAGGTAATACGAATGGCCTCAATCTCATCATCAAAAGCAGTTCTATACCTCCCAACTGGGGAATAGAAAGCAAAGGAGTCACAGAAGACACTTGCTCTCGAATTAAGGCAGTTATCCACACGAGAGCCATCAGTATAAACCCGGAGCCAATCACTTTCAGGATAAAGAGTATTAATTGTCTCATAAGCCATAGATCTCAAAACCAAGTAATTTATGTTGCTTTTAAGGACAGGCTGAATAAGTTCAGTACAGATTCGAAACCCTTTATTTGCACTTGGATCAAGTAATTGTGGTAGATGTTCAGGTCTAAAATAAATTAATTTTGTTCCTTCAACTCAAGAACTTTCTGTAAAAAGCCATATTGAGTTTTCAGATTTCATTCGCAAGTTTGGGAGTTACTGTTCCACAAAGAAAGTTATCCATAACGTGACCATTTATTTTTCCCCTCAAAACGGGACATCCACTAATTTTTAGGTAATAATATGAGTATTCAAGAAAACACATATTTCTTTAGTTTTTATTTAGTTATATTTTCTGAAGAACAAATTTCCTTTCTTATATTTGGTGTTGATTTTAAATAAGAATGAAATTCTTGGCAGGATTTCTTAAAATTTACTTTTGTGTTTTATAAACAGGTATTTGGTTTATAAGTTAGCATAAAAATTGCACTTACATTTAGGTATTGTTGAAATGAAGGTTTCACGTACAAGAAATTTAAATTTACTATAACACATGTTGATAAAAAACAATAGTCAAGAAAGATGCATGACCTGGCTACGCGTATTTTCAATCGAGGAACCACAGCTAGCAGAGGCTTCTAACTAGGGATAGGGGGGAATAACAATCTGAATTCAAAATTCTACATGCCTAAAGTGATTACAAGTACTAAATTGAAATATTGAGTCCAACATCATCTCGTTTTCTTCTGTCGAAACAAGAGAAAAAAAGTTCCCCAATAAAAAATCGTTGACCACGAAAACGAAGGCAATTTTTTTTTTTGCTCAGGATTTTCCTGAATTATCTACCTTTTTGAAATTCTTACGTGGGTCCATCACTTTCTGAAAACGGGACATTTCGTTGTACCGAAGCTGTGCTTGGGGACAACCTACCTGAAAACGGGATGCATGGTCACATTAGGTATCCAGTAAAATTTATTTCCAGAGAAGAGCCCTTTCCTCTATAATTGCCCTAATAGGTTTGTTCCCCATATAGTGCAACATGGCATTAATAGGAGTTGTTTTGACCCCACCAGTAAAAAGGCAAAGGCCTGTTTTGTAGTCTTTCGAGTAGGCCACCAAGGGTTCACAGTAGTATGACAAATGAAATATTTTCAATCGCATTATCAGAAATATTGACTCTGAAATTGTGAGAGTGAAAAAAATATTAAATAGATTCTGAAGAAATTACTGCTGGCTTACAACTTGTTCACCACTTTTCCCGTTAGGCAGCGAAAATATATCTGCTTAATTAAACAGCTTCAACTGCATAGTTTTACCTCAAAGTAGGTATGTCACGAAAACACAAAAATCGATAACAAAACTATTGCAAGACAAAAAATTGCGTAATCAGAAAATATCGTGTTATCTGAATATTAATCAAAACATCTGTTTGATCTTTGTGATGAATAAATACCATTAATCTGTGAACCAAGAATTATACATAAATATTTCCTTTTTACTGTTAAAATGGCGCGTTTTAACAAATTCAGAGAGCACAAACCAGTTAATACCATTTTTTACTGTCCAGTGAAATTTGTTTTAACAAGCGACTATTTAAAATTCAATAAGTAAAATTAAAGTGCTTGGTTGTATTGAAAAAATATCCTAATGAAGTGTTTATTTTAAAAACTAATGGATATAACAATGTATACAGATGAAATATTTGCAAAAAAATTTAGTTTCTGGTTTTGCTTTTGAACGATAAAAATATGCCAATTCCTTTTCTGCAATGATCAAAACAATAATAAATTCATCGAGTTTTCTATTCAGATTTATATTTTTTTTTAAATAAAAGAAAACAATTGTTTTTCAACAAATGCATTAGAAACTTGTATACATAAACAAAGAAAATAAACAGCTTTCATTATCAAGGATGGAAAAGTAATTCAAAGCTTTCAACAATTCAGATTACAATTATCAGAGCAGCTTGGTGAAAAAGTCTCCCATGAGGTAAATTAGTACCAGAGTTGAGTTGAATACTTTGAAACAAAATTAAACGTAGTTAGTGTGGCTCCCAGAAGTTAGCAGTCGTCACATGATTTTGAGCAAGTCGTCTTCAAATTAGGTAATAGGTTGAAACATAAACAAAGTCCTTCCACAACTGACATCTTTAGCACTGATTCTGGTTTCAAGTTTACCATTCATTGCCAAAAACTATAGCAATAATAAGAAATTGACAGAAAACTATCCCGCGTGATTGCAGTTCATGCTTTTGTGAATGCCAGGTTTCTCCAAATGAGTTTTCACACCTATTAAAAAATTAAATGACCCACGGTCGACTGTCTTATCGTTCGACAAGCACTACAACTGAAACTGGTGCAATTTATAAGAATGACAAACAAAAGGAAAACTGACAATTGGGACCATAGAGAACTATAAGTAGCAGAATGTGCCAAATTGCCCCTTGTAGATTCGATTCCTGAGAAGGCCCATACAATTTCTTCTTTGTTCAGGGTCAAACAGGCCTCATCATGAAATCTTGTCCTGTCTTTTTCTGGCAAGAGAGGATCTCTATAGAAATCTTGATCTAGTAATGGACTTTCAGGGTGTTTAGAATAGTCTCAACTTAGTCTAGCTGTTTAACTAGGTCCGGGGAACAAGAGCAGAAAACAAGCTTGAAAATTTTGGATGAGAACGATTTCAGAAAAAAGCAGAACATCATACCACCTCTACAAACTCAACAATGACAATAATCCTTACAGGTTTCGGAGATAAGCTGAAGCCAGCATTAATCGCTCATTCATCTAAACGATATGCAATGCAAGTGCCTAGTTTTTAAAGATTTATAACCAAAAATTTTGGTGCAATGCAAATTCATCATAACTTAAAGCAACAAGTTACCATTGCACCCCGGTCAGAAAAGTGACACAAGTCAAAAAATAAAACTTTTGATGTTACGTCATTGAAAAATATGCATGAGGTGCCCCAGCGTGTTACATTACTATTCCATAGATTATCATAGAAGATACCACCATAAATACTTACCTTAATTTAAAAGCTTATACTGTTTCAAAATAAGTTTAATAGTATCCTTTAAGTTGACGTTTCTCAAATTCTGCAATTTCGAGTTGTGTCACTTTTCTTGCTGGGGTGCGATATGAATGCACGTAAAGATGGAAACTAGAAATATCACTTGCATTATTCATAATAAGTGTTAGTGGTAGAAAGTAGCTCTTTTATGATAGTGGAAATAAGTACCTAACTCTCTTATAATCTTTCTCCAAATTTTATTTAAATCGAAGGATCATTTACGGATCCATCATTATCTACATTCGAATGACAATATAAATCAAAAAAGCGAATGTTAAGATTTCAGATGCTTAGTTCCAATGCTTCAAAAAATGACAACGATTTTCAAATAAAAAATCCAGAGATAAAAATAAATGTTTGGCAAATGACTTCCTTGTAAAAGTACATTTTAACAATGTTCATAGTTTGTACAAGATTTGGTAGTTCCAATTATATTCATATGGAATCTTTAAAAAATAATTAAATATAGCACATGCAAGAGGCTTGAAACGAATTAATGAATTACATAAAAGCATTCTCATCTATATATTTTGCACCATTTTTATTGTAAACAATTATAATTCAAGTCCTTCACTGGTTTGGCTTTCCCAAATGTGTACATTCAATCGTTTATAGCTGAGAACTCCTAAATCCGTGCATTCAGCTCTTAATTCTAAAGGATGAATTTAATTCTGAGGAAATTTTTAAAATTTGAAGATCGAAAGAGCATTTACTTCAAAAAACAGAGCAAACAAAAAATCGAAAAGAATTGTGAAACTAGACGGCTCATTACCGAATGTTTATATCTATATTTGTCTACAATGACAGGTGCATGACCTTGATCTTGCGACTCACTGTTTACAGCGTAGAATATAGGCCTAATCCAATAAAAAATTCTGAACAAAATTTTCAAAACAGTTTGATTAAAATGCTTTAAAAATGACCTAATTTTTCAGAGAAATTTAGATTTCTTATCTTGCCTGAAACAGAATCCTTTCAGTATTTATTCATTTATGCGCAATGCTTACCTTAATTGATTACCATTTAATAAATCGATTCCAAGATGGCGAAGGTCATGATCTTTCTTAAAAGGCTAATAGTAAGAAATTCCACTTCCCATTAAGTGAACAATCAAATCAGCTGGACTGTAGATAATTCTCATAAATACCTTTCCGTCATATTTTTTCGCAATAATAATCCAATCCATTATTTATTTCTGATGCTGTATGAATCCAAGAGAAAAACTAACAAAAAAGATTATGGCGAAAACACGTGACACTGAAGGTAAGTAGATTCTGCTGCGAGATTGGTTGAAGAGCTGCAAAAGATATGCCTTCGTGTTTTGGGAAAAGCATTTTATTCCACACGATTTGGGGAATTTTTTTAATGCGTTTGTTGGATACCACCGCCCTCTATTGGGTATAAAAAACTTTTTTTTTTCTTCTAGTTTTAGTGTCTTTTAGTGAAGCATACAAGTTTGCGTATTTTTTGGGAAGTGAGTGGGGAATAATTTGTAACATGAGAAGGACTTTTCAAAATTTCAGAGTAGACAAAACAAATTTGTGTGCAAAAAAATTTTAAAAACTATGTTTTTTGTGGTTGGTAAATACGTGAATTAACGTTGCTTTTTTTGTTTTTGTTTTGTGGAATAAATATTCCTTCTAATGTCCGAAAATGAAGTTTTTACTACCGTTACTACATCTTCTGTCCAACAATCTTTTTTGCCTTCAAACGTTTTAAGCAGTTGGGTTCAAGAAGGAAAAGTGTTAGGTTTTGGTGAAAAAAACTGGGAATGCACGGAAGGAAAAATAAAATTTGCAAAGAATTCTCAATTTTCAAAATATGTATAAGCAAACAAAATTTATTTCTCCACTTTTGTCAGTGTGGAGGATAAAATTTAAATGTAGCAGTTGATCGCGACAGAAAAATCAATTTAAACTGCTGTGTATGTGTAATAATGAAAAAAGTTAGTAAATAAAAAAAAAAGCTTCTGTTTTATATTACCAAAGAGGTTATTTTTTTCTCAAGCATTTCAAAAATTTTGATACTCCAGATCACGCAAACGTTGGTATT
Organism: Metellina segmentata; assembly: GCA_947359465.1. Taxonomy (NCBI): domain Eukaryota; kingdom Metazoa; phylum Arthropoda; class Arachnida; order Araneae; family Tetragnathidae; genus Metellina; species Metellina segmentata. The sequence continues at coordinate 55,562,099 of OX375873.1, forward strand.
AATATTTCTTTTCACCAATGAGAAAGAAAATATTATTACCCAGTTTTGAAAAATACTCGCTAGTCACATTTTTCTGAAATTTATTATTTTTTATAATTTATAAATTTTTTTCCTAATTTTTCAAGAAAACTAAATTTTTCCTTTGATACGAGTTCAATTTACTTTATTGTAAAATATCTAACACATAAATTTGTTTCCAAGTATAAAGGATTGTACAATAAATCTATTATTAACGACCTGGCGAGCATGCGTAACACGTTTATAACTATACATACAGATACATAGCTATGGTGGTTACAGGGGCTATCTATAAAAGTTTTGAGAGTATTAAAAAGTTAATTAGTTCAACACCAGTTCTAAAAGTATTTAATGACGTCTTGCCTATTACTATCCAGTGTGATAGTTCTAAAGATGGTCTAGGTGCATGTTTGTTACAAGAGGGTAATCCAGTTGCATTTGCATCTAGGAGCTTAACAGAAGCTGAAAAGAATTATGCCCAAATTGAAAAGGAGTTGCTGGCAATTGTCTTTGCTTTTCAAAAATATCACAATTTGGTCTATGGTCATAAGGTTGTTGTTGAAAGTGATCATAAACCCTTGACTTCCATAGTCCATAAGCCAATAAGTAAAATTTCTTCTCGTTTACAAAGAATGCTTCTCAAGCTATTAAAATATGATTTTACTGTAAAATATTTGCCAGGAAGCCAAATGTATATTGCCGACACTTTGTCAAGAGCATATATTAAAGAGGAAAGCAAAGATGACCCAGAAATGATGAACATGGTTCATTCTGTATCTAGACTCTTGCCAATGAGTGAGAACAAATTTAAGCAATTTCAGAAAGCAACTGAGGAAGATAATGATTTAAAGTTAATATGTAAATACTTTAAAATTGGATGGCCTGAAAAGAAAAATGTACCCAACACCTTGAGGCATTACTACAAATTGAAAAATGATATTGTCTGTGTTGATGGACTAGTATTTTTAAATGACAAAATTGTCATTCCAAATATTCTTAGACAAGATATGTTAATGTTGATACATGAAGCTCATCTGGGTATTCAGAAGTGTAAAAATAGAGCCAGGGAATTAATGTACTGGCCAGGAATTAATCAAGACATTGAAAATATCATTTCTAAGTGTAATGTGTGTGAAAAATTTCAAAAATCACTATGTAAAGAACCTCTTGTCTCGCATGATGTACCAAACCGTCCGTTTGAGAGAGTCGGAGTAGATTTAATGTATTTTAATAACAGTGACTATCTAGTATTAATTGATTATTACTCAAAGTGGATTGAATCGGTACCTATTCGAAATAAGACTACTAAAGAAATCATTCTCAAGTTAGAGGATATATTTTCCAAATTTGGAATTCCAGAAATTATTGTTTGTGACAATGTTCCCTTTAACAGCTATGAATTTAAAATTTTTGGAAAGGGATGGGATATTGAAATTATATTCACTAGTCCTAATTATCCCCAAAGTAATGGGATGGTTGAGAAGGCAGTTGGGATAACCAAAGCAATTTTTAAGAAAGCTTTCGAGGATAATCGTAGAACTTCAATAGGATTATTAGAATATCGTAATACACCCATTTCTGGATTAGGATTATCACCAGCCCAGCTAATGTTTAATAGACGATTACGAACCAAGTTGCCTATTAGTAATAAACTTCTTAACCCTGAACTCTTTAAAGATGTCGATATAAAATTGTTGAGAATGCAACAAAACCAGAAGCACTATTACGATAGATCCAGTAAGAATTTGAAAGAACTTCAGCCTGGAGACAAAATCACTGTTCAGAACGTAAAAACAAAATTATGGGAACCCGCTACTGTTTTGTCTTTAACCAATAACCCAAGGTCATATAAGATTAGAACAAACTTTGGAAGAGTCTTAGTGAGAAACAGAAAGTTTTTAAGGTTATCCAAGACCTCCCATCCATTTTACAATAATATTCCCGATAATCTTCCAGATAATAAAGAAACATATATTGATACGAGTACTGCGCCACTATCCAATACTGTAACTAAACCTCATGCTCGCCAATCAGGTCGTACTATAAGACGACCCAGGTATTTAAGTGATTATATATGTTATTGATTGTTTCTTGATTTTATTAAGTGTTTTATGTGTATTATTATTTACTATACAAGTTAAAAAGGAGGATGTGATGTGTTAACTGTAACCAAAACTATAAAAGTGCTTGTTCTATAGATATTTGATATATACAGTTTGATATAGATAACCAAGAGAGCACGTTAGGCTTTGTTCAATAAAGTTATGTTTGTGAATTGTGGCTTTCATTTAAATACGATTATGAAACTTGCTGAATAATTGACACAACCACAAGAGACTGAAACACCACTAAAGTGCTCTTCGCGTGAAATGAATGCTTTCATACGTTCTGTTTATAAGATACAAAACTTAAAAGGTTAATACTTCTTTTCACATGTAGCTTTTGCAATCATGTTAATGTTTAGGAAAGAGAAGGAAACAAACTATAAATTATTTTCTTACAAATGTCCGAGAAGCACAATTCAAGGGAAAACCCCTTTTCTTCTTCCTGTTCACTTGTCCAGGAGATTCCTTAACATAAGCCATCCAACAAAGACCAGCATTTTGATTTCATGCAAACTCAATAACTAATTGCAATCAATAATTAATATTACGGACAGTAACAAATTAATATGGTACTAATTAATCTGTTTTAGCTTTTCTTCTTAAATTCTTTAACTAATGTACTTCATCTTCATTTTGATCAAATTTTCACACATCAAATTTTGTTCGAATATGTAAATTTATTTTTTCAGTGGTTAATGAGACTGCATTATCTTATGTCCACCAAAATCAGGATTCTCCCCTATGTATATAAAATATTAAGAAACGTAATTTTCTGACCTTGGAATTAGAAAACAACGTGAATTTGTTAGTTCAATTCCTTTGCATTTCATTTAGAATTTACCGCAGTAAAGCTTGGTGCAGAATATTTCGATTTGGACAGTGGATTTCAGATAATTGCAATTTATGTACATAAATTTTCCCACTAGAAAATGAAACATTTTTATTCCCGTCAGTAGGTTGGCCAGTAATCCATTTCAAAGGGAGCACAATGTCGAGAGACGATTTGAATGTTATTACATTTTACAAAAGTTTTTGCTAAAAGTTGTTTTGTTTAAAGTAAGGAACTATTTCAAGCATTCAAAGTGAAGCATTTCGGGAAATCTTAAAACAAATCTATTCACAATGGTTGGGCTCACAAAATGCAAATTATGACAGCAAATAGCATTTAATAAACATTCGAACTTTATTTCTCGAAACTTACTTTTTGTCCACCTTTTAAAGGACCGCTGTAGCCCGGTATCAGTAACCGGAGGGTTGCGAGTTCGAATCCAGCCAAAGACTGTCGTGTTCAAAGGGGGCTGGTTAAAGTTAAATGTGGTCGTGGCCTCAAATGTCCTCATGTTGGCGTGGTGTGTAAGTTTGGAGAGTGGGGTGCCAGCTCAGGTGTTGCCTTGTCATCTGGCCGTGGTTCAAAATTACGTTTGACCTCGGTTCTTTCCTTGGTTTGATCCTAGACTATCGCCAAATACCCGTTGTATTGCTCCAGTGTGACGAAGTTAAATACCTACCAACGTGGGGTCCGCGTACCCCAATGGTCCGCAACATGGTTTCATAGGGTCCGTGGAAAATATTCAATATTTCACAGGACGAAATAGAGTCTTTCGAGAAAAAATGAAATAGTCCATTGTTTTCTATTATTTTATGACTTATGTTCTAAACATCTGTGATATTTTCTAAAGAAATCTTATTTACAAATGCATATTAGAAGATCTGAAAGAGAGCAATTGAACTTCTATTATTTCCCAGTGACTGAAAATCGCACGTCGTCTTTAATGTCGACATAATTAAAAATAATAATTTCTATTTTCATGTTCAGAACGACTAAAAACACGCTTCTATGTGGTGCAAAACTGTCCTCTATATAAGTAGAAGTTTGAATGATATTTACTGTTAAACGTTTTTCAAAACTGTGTTTTCCTGTTTCAGAACTTGAAACTGTCATCACTAATCCTTAATGTAAAGTTTTAACGTTTTTTAAAATCTAAATAATTTCTTTACCATAGTCTAAATATTTTACTTCCTATATTAAGTTGAAAACTTAGGATCGTTATGGTTTTATACTATATGTGCCCTATTTAATTTGAAAATTTCAAGGGGTCCTCGAAAAATGTTATTTTTTAAGTGGATTCTTCAACTGAAATGTTTGGGAACCACTGGGATTAATGAAATAAAAACAAGTTTATAATTTTCATATTTCATGAATGATTAGCGTGACCATTTTTTTTTTCTCTCAAAATGGGACAGCTTCTGATTTTAGGTAATAGTATGAGTATTCAAGAAAACACATATTCCTTTATAGTTTTTATATATTTATTAATGAAAAGAAAACAGGAATGAACACGTTGAAATAAATAATTTATCTGGTCTTGTATTTCTGAAGTACAAATTTGCTCAAGCATATTTGGTGTTGATTTTAAATAAGAATGAAATTCTTGATAGGATAAAAACTTTCAGGAATCAGACACCCCTCATTCCTATAAATGGTTAAGGGCCCTATTTGTTCTGCCTGAGACATACAAGCGCACCTGTACCATGATGTTCCATCTTTCAATCCCTCCCAAAGAAAAATTCCAGATGCGTGCATGCCTTCCATTGCTGACTTTCTGATCGATTTTATGTGTGCACAATTAGGTTAACATTGACTTGTTGCCAGTGACGCCACCAACAGGGAAATTATTGAGGTCTCGGGTAACACACCAGTTACATACACATATATGTCAAGTTTAAAAACCTTTTCCATTTTATTCGGTTTAATAAATGTGATATTGTGTCTATTTTTGGCTTTCTTTCCATTTCTCACACCCCGTTTCAATCTATCAATGTGAAAATTACAATCACATCGATAATTGTCAGTTCTCCATTCTAATAAGGCGCGATGGCGATATTAAATCCAAAACTACAAATACACTCGATAACAAAAAAAAAAAATTGACGCATTAAGAAGGAGCAGAATTACAGTGGTGCCGGGTTCGATCAACTTGTAACAGCGCTGACGTGGGACATATAGACTAGCGCGTCTTTCCAGGAATGACTCTTCGTTGCGTGGACGATTCTTTTTTGGGACGTAGGTAGGTCGGTAGATATTAAACTCGTGAAAAGTAGAGCCTTATTAAACTCGACCAACCTACGGTCCTGAATAGAATCGTCTACGTAACGAAGAGCCATTCCTAGAAAGACGAGCTAGTGGACTTATAGTCTGTGAAGAGTCCTGATTCCAACTGTGTCTGGAGACGCCCAGGACAGCATGGGGATCCTGACCTATCGCACGCCACACATGCCCACAACAGGGCGTTATGGTCTGGGGTGCCATCTCCTTTGATAGACGGACGGACCCCTTTGGTAGTCATTCCTGGCACACTTACAGCACAGCGGTATGTAGACATTGTACGACAGGTTGTGTTAACGTTCCTTTTTGCGACACCCCGGATTTACTTTTCAACACGATAATGCTCGACCGCACAGGGCACGTGTTGCTATGAATTGTCTTCAAGCTTTCCCAACACTCCTTGTCCAGCCATTCTCTCCTGATCTCTCTCCCTTGTAGCACATTTGGGACGTTATGGGAAGGCGATTGCAACCATCCCGGAATTTCGACAATTTAGCCCGACAGTTGGAGACAATTTGGCAAGAAATTCCGCAGGACACCATCCGGTAGCTTTTTCAGTCTATACCATACGCCGGGTGACAGCTTACATCCTGGCCAGAGGTGGACCAACGCCTTATCGACTTTCTCCCTTTGTAACGGTCCAACTCTGAAATAAATCATTCAATTGTTCACACATGTTAATCGTTTCTTTTTCTATGTATGTTCTTCAAATCCACAAATTTTTATCGCTATCGGATAAAATCGGTGGGTCGATTTTTTTTTGTTATAGAGTGCACTTTTCCAGGCTCTTTTGGATTACTCTCAGCCCGGTGGACTTGAAGTGTTAAAAATTCATTTTCAAGGCCATAACCAGCAGAGTGAGGAGCTCAGAGACGAGTTGACTATCGTAACGGGTTGTGAACACACAATTCTAATGTTTAACGGACTACAAAATCAATTTCTTAAATATTTTTTTAAAAATGTTTTCCTCTCTTTTAAAGCATGATATTCGTATATATGTGTGTGTGTTTCCAGGGCAATTCATTTTTCTTATGTATTTATTCCATTAGCTATATTATCTGTACGTTTGAATAAGCGACACATGTTCCCAGTCGATTGTTTCGGTCATAATTATATCATAATTAATTGATCTAGGGTTTTGATGATTTCGTATCTTTTTTTGGTAAGACGGAAACACTATTCAAGCGAATAAAAATGTGCTTTATAAAAACAACTTGAGCATAATTAAGTGCCTTTGCACGCCTAGGCACTCATGTATTTTCCGGTATTTTTCGTGACTTTTACACAAAATAGCTCTTTATTTAAGCTCTTTGATTAGTCAAAGCATTTTACTAAGTCAGAATCTTACAGATATTTGTTTCCAATAAATTATTTTCAGTTCAGGGTAATTTTTAATTAATTTTTCAAAATCCCTCCTTTTATCCTTGTTTTTGTACCTGAAATTTTTTTATTTTGCTGAAAATTCATCAATTTAATCCAAGTAACATGCAGTTAATTAAAAGTGTTCATGTGCTTTGGAACTAAAATAATCATTCGTTTTTTAAAATATCCACACGGATTTGGTTCTGTTTTACACATTCCGTGTGGTGAAATAAAACTCTTTGTTCGCCATAACAAAATAAATATAATCAATTGAATGTTTTTGTATGTAAAATTGACTACTTCAGTTTAGCACTAAAACAGTCAAAAAATTAAATTGTATTACTTTTTGGAGGTTTTGGATTTTGGAGCTCATTGATTATGACAAGAAAAGATTTCCAGTTGAGCAAATAAACTGTGAAAAGTCGAATTGCATTTTTAAGGGTACATTTGGTTAGTAAAGAATGTTTTAGTTTTCTTTTTTTTGTTTCACATGTACTTTTTTATAAAAGTCGTACAATTTTTCGATATTTTTTGTTTTGCTTTCTGGATCAGTTTTGGGCCATATATGGAGCACTTCCTGTTAATTTTTATAACATCGAAATTCTGACCCCGAATAATCAACAGACACATTTTAAATTTTAACTAGTCAGTTTAATAGTCATCATATTTTACGTCTTTACAATGAAAACATTTTTTCTAAAGCAAATAATTTTGAGTAGTTTTTTACCCCACATGTTTTCGCTCATTACACATTTTTCTTTCAATTTTGTTTACTCAAAATTAAAAAAATGGATTTTTTTTTTGAAATTTTTTTTTTAATTTAGAAAAATTTATCCTTTGTGATAAACAAGCCGATATGGAAAGATTGTGTGCTGAGACTTTTTAGAGCCGACTTTTATTGTTCACAAACTAGTAAGATGTCTGAGTCTGTTGCATAACAATTCTACACGTGAGAGTTTTATGTAAGAGCAACAGCCTTGAATCCATGACGACATCATTCCATTTAGAAATGAACCAACCAATCAGTTTCTTATAATTTTGTTGATAAATCGTAGTGTGGGTGTGTCGTTTTTGCCGCGCATGATCGTGACCTAATTCATATATGAATTTTGTAAACAGTATGTAGTACCGCGAAAAATTTCACCTTTTGCGGACTATGTAATTTTCGATAATTTACTCTACATGGTGAGTTATTTTAAATAATATCCCCCCCCCCCATGACATGCAAACGAAAATCTCATTTCTCCCGTGAAGGATATTTACATTAACGAGAAGCGAAAGCTAGAATAACTTGGTGTTTGACAGCTTTATTTGTCGAAACTTTAAGGGGATAAACACCACACTTCCTACCAAAATACCATAAAAACATAAGTAGAAATGATCGGTTTCTGTCCATTCTTGGTTTAGAAGCAAATGCAAGTTAAATATAGAATTCACACTGCGTTATGTAACTTTCTTACGTGCTTTTCGGTGCTCTGGAAACGATTTCCGAAATGTTTTAGAAAGATAAATAACGTTTGAACTTTAAAAATTTTTTTACCAACAAAAAGACATTACCACTCTTTTTGTAATTTCTCTAGCGGAGATTCTCGATATGTTTACGTATCTGTTTATATTCTAATCGTATTTTACAGAACGTTTTCAAATGTAAACACAATTTTTGGCGGTTTAGCAGTCTTATCAGTCACAAAATCTAAATTATAATTGTTTGCACTGATGAAACACAAAACAGAATTTTTTTATCATAAAAATGTCTGAAAAACAATGTATACAAATGTTTAAAAAAAACAATCTGAATAGTGAGATGTCAGCAAAAATATTGAATGTTGATTACATTTTGTTTTGTATGCAACTTCACACACAATCGTTTTGGGCCTATTTTCTATTGTTATATAGTTGTCTCTGATAGGTGCATAATAGTTTGTAAGGGTTTGAAGAACATTTCATTTGAAATAATCCCAAATCCATTCATCAAGCTTAATAAGAAAACAAAATAATTATGATGAAGTATTTTAGTGTAATTTATACCTTTATTCATCATGATTACATGAAATACTTAGAAAGGAATTAACCCTTTTTGTTTTATTACAAAATATGATTTTCTGTTTTCTAATAATGCATTTCTTTTAGGTTGGTAAGAAGGTAAGCTGTCACCATGGACACAGAGGATTGGATTTACATGGCTTTACTGTCATCTTCCATATTATTTGGTTTCTTCATTCGAAAAATAAAAACTTTTGAAACAAAGCAGCTACTATGCACAATCATAGGTTTTATTTTACTTTCCATCATATCTGGATATCATATCTTCCATCCTGTAATTCTTACTGTAATCAATGCTGTAATTGTACTCCATGTTAACAAAAGGTAAGTCTAAAAATAAAATGTAAGAAACAATAAGAATAAAGTTTTGGTTGTACACATTTTGTCTAAATCATTATTTCTTGTTTTTTTATTAAAATCACAATGCTAATAAATCGTACATCACAAATATCTCATGTACATCTTTAAAAACAGATGCTTTATCCTGTATTTTTAATTTTTTATCCATATTTGTTTATCATTTGTTAGTCTGTATGAGTTTGTTGAACTTCTTTATATGAAATTATTATTCTGTACCAGTAGAGCATTAGTGCTCCATCTCCTGTTTATATTTATCATGCTGCTTTTAGTCATCAAATATTCAATATATTACCCATAATAACCTTACCTAACAAATAAAGTGTAGTTTCTGAATGTTTTTCCTTGTTAAAGATTCACTGAGTGGTTTTCTTGATAAAAAGGATTTTCTATTTGGAAAATTAACCCTATAAACTATGAAAAGTATATTTTATCTGCATATGATGTACATTAAAATATATGTGTATTTGAGAATTTATTTGATAGTTTAATTAAAATAATTTTTTCTATATAAATGATTGAAAAATGGGCATTTTTACAATATTCATTTTTACTGTGCTAAAACACAAGTTGTCACATTCATTGTTTTACCAATGCTTCCAATAGTCTGATGCAAGTATGGAACTAAAGACATTTTATAGCAGTTGTCAGGTTGTCAATTTACATGTAGTAGGAAATTTTGATGCACAATTTTGCGAAAATTCTTTTGAATGATTGAAAAAGTTTTTTGTTTAAATGTTAAAAAATATAAGTTAAAAAATATGTAGCTTTTCCTTTTTCTGATTTGAAAAAATATTAAACTGAGAAGCACTTTATTTTGTTTAGTAAACATAGATACTTGCTTATGATTATATTAAATTTTTTCTTTATAGGTTTTGTCACATCGTCAGTTTTGTATTTTGTTTCTCGTATTTGATGTTTTTGAGGACAATAGAATATTTTGGTATGCCGTCTCCACCAGAAATGGCTTATACAGCAGTAATGATAATGGTTTTAAAAGTATGTATTCCAAAGAATCTACAATCTAAATCTCATTTAATTTTTCATGATAAACTTTATTTGCTTTATTAATGCTACCGAAATGTATTTCATGTTTTGTTTTAAATTGGATGTTTCAAAAATGTTTGTAATTCTAATAATATCTCACTTTTTCTCTCAACTTGATTGTTTCACATTTGAGTTGAAAAATTCACAATTGAACTAATTATGGGCTATATGGAGAACTTTTTAGTTTGTGGATAGGTATTGACATTTGTGTAAAAGTCACGAGCCGTACACTGTTTATAGTTTCCACTTGTTTTTACCTGTCAATATATACTTTGCGATTTTATCCTATCAGTTAGGGGTTTTCTGGTTTACATTTCTGTAAATATTGTATATTTTGTTCGACTAATTAAAAAACACTTACAATCTGTTTTCATAAAAGGAGAGTGTTGCATAATATTTATTGCTGAAGATAATTGTTAAAACATAATTTTTGACAACTAACATAACCAATTTTTATTCTAATGTTTATTTGGCCACGTCTTTTTTCACTGTTCAATTGTTAAAAGTGAAAGCGAAGCATTCAGCTTCAGTGCATTTTTATGCATACATTTTAGTTTAAAATATTGGACACAATTTTATAAGATTACAAAATATTTCAAAACTTGCCTTAAAAATAAATATTGCATTTTCTGTCCAAATATTTAGACAATACACATTCTCTTTAAAGAATAATCATCTAAGCACTGAGTTGAAGTTTTCTTTCCTCTTTTTAGATGGTTGGTTTAGCATATGAAGTGAACATCCATTCTTTAAAAGTTGCATGTACTGATGAGGCTGACAAGCTGAAAGAAACATATACAAGAATAAATCCTTCTTTTTTTGATATTATACAATATTCTTTCTGTTATGCTGGCATTCTTGTTGGTATGTATTGCCATACTTTTGATTTCTATGTTTTCCTGAAAAATGTTTTTTTAATACACCCATAATCTGCTCTTAACATACCCAATTGCATGGGTAAAAACTTCCTGTAAACCATATATATATATTAAATTTTTTTTTGTTTGGTTTTAAATTTTGTTTGCAATTTTCTCTTTCTCTCCGATTTTTTCTATTGTAAAGTTTTATCAGCAATTCTCTCTCTTTCTTTGATTTTGTTTCTCAGATGCCAGGGAAGAGGCTGTTCTTTTCAGGCATCGTATGATGTTGGCAGTATATCATATCATTTATTCAAAATTTATTTCATAGCACAATTTTATCAACTCCTACTTGCATTAGATTTTAGATTACTGCAAATACTATTTTATTGCTTAGCTTTACTCTTAAAAGCATTTTTTTGGGTATACTGCACCAAACCAAATCAACTTTTTCCCCCTCAAATATTGTTTTCTGTTTTGAAATTTAATTGGTAATCAGCCTGAAAATTTGCCATTTAATGTGCCATCTGTAGATTTTTGTTTTACTTTAAATACTTTTATATATAAAATACTTCTAAGTTAAATTTCACAATATACATTATGCTAAATCAAGTTAATCTCAATTAAATTTTTTTATAGGTCCATATTATAAATTTCGTACATATGAAGATATGTTTCACAAACCTTACTCAACAAGTGTGTCTCATATGACTTTTTTGAAGAAAAGAATCATTGTTGTGCCATTATATTCATCTTTATATCTCCTCTCTGATTACTTTTTTCCACTTTCTGTAAGTATACATTCAAATGTTGTTTTTTGTATTTTTATAATGTTGGGATCTGTACAAAATATGTTAACATAATTTCTATCTTTCATTGCAATCTCTAGCTTGCTTCCTCTGAAGAAATTTGGCAGTTACCCTTTTTGTACAGAGTTTTCTATGTGTGGCCCTGGTTCTTCAGTTTTAGAATGCGAATATATGTTGCATTTGTACTTGGTGAATGTATTTGCATCAATCTTGGGCTAGGTGCATATCCAGAGATCAGCTCTACTCAGACAGGAGCAGGACCAACAAATCTTAATGCTTTGCAGAATATGTAAGTTAAAGTAGCAAAAATTTAATTTAATAAACATCTCTTATTAAGTCTTCACTAGGGTGGAGCGAAAAACACGAATTTCGGAAATTGAAAACGCCTATGGTGAGAATAGTTGGGGACTACTATGCTTATTAATAACACAAAATATGAGTTAAATCAATTAATATCTTCAGGTGACAAAATCACTTTAAAATTTCAAAATTTTGCCAATTTTTTCACAAAAATAATAATAACGCTTTTAAAAATTTTAATACATCTTATTTAAAGCCATAGGTGGGTGAAATGAACTTCCCTGCTTTTTAAAAAAAAGTTTTACACCTAACATTATACCGGAAATTAAAAAAATTCCCCTTTTTTTAGAGCGCCATCACGCGTTTCTCCACTCCTCTCAATATACTCACCATTGCGTTCCTCGTTACTACGAGTGCACGGGTGCTTCCCTTTCTTCGCTTGTTTATAAGGTAGTAAACAACTCGTATATCACCACATGGAGTGGAGATATCTGGGTTCCTTTATGTAACCACATTGTTTTTGTAAATATATAGTAGGTTTATGCTCCTGCAAATGCCCTATCAATCTAGTCTATAGGGGAAAGCTAAGTCCTTTGTTCAAATTGATTCGCTTTCGTTTGTTGGTACGTATTTTACTGTATATTTTTACTTAATTTAGATATTTTTTTACATAGAATTTTAATCTTTAAATTCAGTATTGTTTGTTAAGGAGACACGGTTCTGTGAATAAGTCGAAATGCCTCGTACACTATCAGTAGATGTATGTCCCGTGTTTGTAACACCAGTTCAGTCACAAGCCTGAGCTACATTTGGAAGTTTAGATCTCATTCGTGAAGTTGAAGAATAATTATTATTAAAGATTGTGTTTATCGTGTCATTAGAATTCTTAAGCAAATTAGAACTCAAAGTTGCCCCCGTAATAGAAGGAGAGAGTATTTGGGATTCTTTTCCCTTACAATCTTTGAGCTGAACGTTTTGGCTCTCTGCTTTTTTTGCAATGCGATTTTTTTCTCAGCATTCTGCTGGTTTTAATGTCAACATTTCCAATGACCATTTTGCGGAATGTCCTTTGATCTGTTAAAAAAGCTCTTTCAGGCAATAGGTACTTTCATTTTGCAAGTACAACAGAGAAAGTCCTTACATTTCCATATGCGAATATTAAATAGATCTTTTTCTGCTGATTCCCTGAAGGACATAATCTTTTCCCATAAATTTAGTTTGCCAGTATTTTTCAATAGTTTCTTAATATTTTAATATGCTTTATGGTATTTTTTCAGCATATATATTATTCGTTGGTTTATTACAGTTGGAATCGAACTTTTTTCTCATAATCCTTTAAGCTTTTTAATTGAAATAGAACATACATCAGCCATACTAGCATCTCTTTTATAATCTTTCTGTATGTAAAGATAATACTTCATAACATCTGCATATGTTGAAAGCATGTTCGGCTTCATTATTTCAGCCATTCCAAACATGGGACATTCATCTACTGATAGTGTACGAGGCATTTCGACTTATTCACAGAACCGTGTCTCCTTAACAAACAATACTGTACTTAAAGATTAAAATTCTGTATAAAAAAATATCTAAATTAAGTAAAAATATACAGTAAAATACGTATCAACAGAGGAAAACGAATCAATTTGAACAAAGGACTTAGTTTTACCCTATAGACTAGATCGATAGGGCATTTGCAGGAGCATAAACCTACTATATATTTACAAAAACAATGTGGTTACATAAAGAAACCCAGATACCTCCACTCCATGTGGTGATATACGAGTTGTTTACCACCTTATAAACAAGCGAAGAAAGGGAAGCGCCCATGCACCCGTAGTAACGAGGAATGCAATGGTGAGTCTATTGAGAGGAGTGGAGAAACGCGTGATGGCGCTCTAAAAAAAAAGGGGAATTTTTTTAATTTCTGGTATAATGTTAGGTGTAAAACTTTTTTTTAAAAAGCAGGGAAGTTCATTTCACCTACCTATGGCTTTAAATAAGATGTATTAAAATTTTTTTATGCGTTATTATTATTTTTGTGAAAAAATTGGCAACATTTCGAAATTTTAAAATGATTTTGACACCTGAAGATATTAATTGATTTAGCTCATATTTTGTGTTATTAATAAGCATGGTAGTCTCGAACTATTCCCACCATTGGCGTTTTCAATTTCTGAAATTCGTGTTTTACACTCCAACCTAGTCTTCACTAATCCAAAAAATAAATGTAACAAAAAAATTGCATTGGCTATTAAATATTCTAAACAATATCTACATTCCAATTTTTTAAAACAGCTCTATCTTGTAAAAACTTTTACTAAATTTTTAAAATGTTAGGAAATAAGAGTTTTACAAATTTTGGCATAAAATAACTTTTTGAAATTCTACTAATTATTAATATGTTTCTTAATTTCAGAGAGAGTGATAAGAAAAGTCTGAAAACACTAACTTATAACTTTGAGACCATCAGATGTATGAATGAATTTTCCAGTGAATTTCGTCCTACAATACGTGAAGGCATTAGGTATTGGAATATGACTGTGCAATATTGGCTTGCTATATATATTTATCGAAAAACTGCTGCTTCAAAACCTGTTAAGTAAGTAAATAGAGATAGTTTGACATTTTATTATATTTATTTCCTTGATTGAAAATAGCACAGGATAAAAGGATTTGAGAAACCTAGCTAAAAACAGTTTGGTTTTATGATGTAAATTATAAAACTACTTCCTAATATTTTTACTCAATAAAAATCTTTATTCTTTTTTAATCACTTATTATGTAACTGTTTACATTTCATTTTTGATGGAAATGCTAAACTTATAAGATTTCTGACACGTAAACTAATTCTTCTTAACATGCTTCCAATTGCTTAATTACATTGTAAAATGAATCTAAAACTTCTATGTTGATTAAAAGTTGAAGTGCCTGCCTTTCTTTTCCCAATCTGTCAAGAACTTCAGCTATTACTTGAAACATATTTACATCATTCATATTAAAATATGCAATTTATAAAATGGCAGCCCATTATAATGTTATAAGAATGTATTTAACAACCTGAGGATTCTATACTAGTTAAGGCATTATTCTGCCCTTTTCACTACAGTAGCAAATTTATGTAGTCCTTATGTATAAGTGGAGTTTATAACATTTTGTGTTTGGCAAGAATATTGCTTATTTTACTTGTACCATTTTTCGTGAAGGATGCTTCAGTGTGAAGTATTTCTTTACGATTGTTTGACATTCCTTTTTGCACACAGCAGTAATTGTTTGAGGTAATTATTTATTCATATAATAATTATAGGGCTTCCATTGTGTATTAAAATGCAAGGAGTATCTTTCCGAGGAAAGTCGTCTCTAAAGCTCCTATTTTGAAGGTTTTAGTGACATAAAAATAAAACTTACCATATGTCAGTGTGGTTTTCAACTTGAGACCTCAGCATAAATTAATTCGTTTTTATAAGATGAAGGCCCAGTCCCAACATAGTTATCGTATATACCTTTCCAATTTTTCTTGCGTTCTTACATTAAACTAACATAAGTATATAGCAAAGTCATAAAGAGTATTAGCACACAAGTATGTATAACAATGTTAACAAATATAAAACTATGTTTAAATTATAATTTAATAGATAATTATCTATCACGACTACAGTGAAATTTTGTATCATGTTATAGTTTTCACAGACCAACATTCTTGTTCATTCATATCAAAATTTAATTATATAGGCCTCTTTTAAAAATATCATATCCTGTTTCGAAATTAGCTCTTACTTTCTACCATGTTGTCTTGTGAAGAAACAGTATTCAGTATCATATTTGAGAACTGGATACAGAATCCTTTGATCTTCAATTTTGTTGTAAAAAGTTTCCTTTTTCTTCCTTGCTTATTTATCACGGATAGATACAGATATTATCTAGGTGTTCTGGATTCAAGCTTTTAAACATTCATAAATTTTTGCAGAATATTACCAATGTAAAATATAAATTCATAAAATAATTCATTAAAAATAAAGGAAATTCCTCATGGTCCAGTAAAATTAATTGTACGTACTGGGCCACAATTGCAAAAAAAAAAAAAAATCCAATTGCCCTGTATTCACCCTTTATTCATAGTAGAGCAAATTCAAAAGTGTCATTCAATTGAAAATGTCTTAAAATTTGTTGCATAAAGTTTGTGTATTGAATTCTTTATAAACTACAAAATTTCAAATAGCCCCATTTTGACACTGAATTTCGAATCTAAAAATTGAACGCCGTATGTCAAGTTTGAAGTCATTTGATCCTGCCATTTCCAGATTATAAGTAGGAAACTTTTTGACCTATGTTATATTTGTTTCCAGGCCTTTTTTTCATGGATTCTGAAGTCAAAGAATCAATAAAAATCTTTTTAAAGTTTATGTATAATACACTTGTTTGCAAAATTAAGAGTATTTGCACATTGTGTCCATTTTTACAAAAGGTATTGAACCAAAGGTACTAATTATGCTGCCGAAGAAGAATGCAAATTTTCAGTGTTGAATATCTAATCATACATGTGCGCTGTACTGTGACTGCTGAGGGGATGATAAGTGGCCACAAGGTGTTTTCCACAATTTCTGTGCTTGTACTCCTCGGTGACATTCACTGTGTTTCTCGCAAGAGTTTTGGTAAATTTTATAAGCTATCAAGTAATATGAGTAGCCACGAACAAATGGATGACGGAATGAGATGGAAAATCGACGGTACATTTTGGAGGCAGGGTAATCACAAGTGTAGGTGGCTACAGAGCACGATGCAGTGCCCAGTATCGTCTGCAGCATGTGGAAACAGTTTAAGGACACTGGATCCATATTGAGAAGACCTAGACAAGGTCGTCGAAGAGCCACGACGAGTAATGAGGATTGTTATTTGGCACTTTCTTCAAAATGCCACAGGACTGCTACAGCTTTACGGCTCTCACATGAGCTGCATTCTGTCACTGGAACCTGAGTTTCATGGCTTACTGTTGCCTGAAGGCTTTATGAGAGAGGGGCTTTATGCCAGAAGACATGCTGTTTGCATCCAACTCACTGCAGCACACAAGAGAGCACATTTAGCATGGAACAGACATCAGACTTGGACCAGACTTCAGTGTAGCACAGTACTCTTCACAGATGTGTCAGCCTAGACACTGATTCTCGACATACCCTCATCTGAAGAGAGCCTGGGACCCGTTACCATCCCTCCCACATCAAAGAAAAGTACATCTATGGGGGTGGAGGTGTCATGGTCAAGGCAGGCATCATGTTGGACGGCTTCACACCCCTCCATGTGTATGACAGAGTCCCTGACTGCTATGAGGTATAGAGAGGAGATCTTTATAGCCCTATGTTTGGCTTTTCAGGGACACAGTTATCTCTCGGTTCCTGTTCATGGACGACAACACTCATCCACATCGGGCTTACATGGCCAAAGTTTATCTCGAAAGAGTGAATATTTTGGCGTATGGATTAGCCAGCTAAATGTCCTGACCTAAACCCTATAGAATATATCTCAGATACTCCTGGGTGGGAAATTACATCTTACCATCCCCCTCTGAGAACCATCGAGGAGCTGAAAACTGCATTGCTGCTGGAGTGGGACAGACTGCCACAAGGACTCCTCAACTGCCTTGCGCTGTGCAACTTGTCTGACTGAGAGGGTGTCATACCCCATATTAGACTCATTTTCAGATCAATTTCGCTGTATTCATTCAAAATTTCATTACAATCTGCATTAGTTTTTCAGAAATTCGACATAGTGTGCAAATTTTCTTAATTTTGCACACAAGTTTATGCAATACTAATTATGATATTAGCACAGTGTATAGTTATTGTTAAAATTGTGGACTGTTTACTAAGCACCATGCTATGCCAAAATCTTCCTACTTCTGCTCCTTGCAGTACTATTTGTTGACCCTGCACCAAGGATGTATTGGCTGGAAGCTACTAAAACTGGTACAAGAATAAACTTTTAACCGCTAATAGGGCGTCTACTGGTTCCGAAAGTCCCGAAAATATGACGAAAACTGGTCACGAAAAAATCTCTAAATCATAAATTTTGTCCCAAATATTTATAAAATTTTTTTAAAGGCGAAAACAAAAGGTGGCTGCAGTTGAACTTAAACAAATGAAAATAAAAGAAAATTGCAAATGATGCAAACTGCAAATGATGAAATTGAACAATTAGACAAAGAAATTATGCAAACTGAAAAGAAAATGAAAATGGTGTAACTCCCCCAATCCAACCACATTCGGAGACAGTTTTTTTAAATACACAAGTAATTGTTGATTTCTTCAACTTTTATCAAAATTTCAAGTAAGCAGAAAACAAAAATGATGAATATAAGATAAAGTATTTGTTTAATGTTCATCTACTTTGACATGATTTATAGCTTGTCTTTATTTTAAAAATTTTATTTAGAATACAGCTTATTAAAGCTAAAATTTGACAATAGAGTCCTCTTTTTTTGAGATTAGACTGTATGCAACAAAATAAGTGTGACTTTAAATTATAATTGCATTTAACTAACCCACATAATCATGTAAAATCAGATCATGCATTTATTTTAGAAAATCCCTAAATGGACCAACAGAAATTTAGTAGACACCCTGTTTAAACAGAAGACTAATTTTATTACTATTTTTAAGAATTTAGGCTACTAAGATACGATTTCAAAAGTACTTGGGTTGTAACAGTTCTGCAATTAATTCTTTAAAAAATGTTTATATTTAATGTTGAATTTTTGCATTTTAGTAAATTTGAGGTGCAAACCAAGCATTTTCAAAAAATATTTTCATGGGTGGTCAAAACCAATGACGAATTGTCTTAGATCGAACCAGAAAATGTAACATCAACTGTTCTCAGAAGGTGGGACTGTTGAGAATTTGACATGTAAAATTTTCTGATGTATTAAACAATTTGACATCTATTAAATGAGCTGAATCAGACAATATTTACTCTAAAGTTGTATTCAAGCTTCAGGTCCATCCGAAGCTTCACACAGTTTTAAACATGAATTTGTGGACTAACTAATTATGTCACAATCTCCGTGTGTGCACACTGGAATGATGTTATAATTTCTATAGTTTTTGTGGTCTAAAATCATTTTGCTCTCAAACAAGTCCTCTTGCACTCTCCTTTGAATACATCCCTGATGCATATGAAGTTCAGTATAAATTATATTATTTTCGAAATATCTTCTCAATTGCTGTTCCATGCATTTTACACACTAATTTTTTCATATGTTTGTATATTACAGGGCTCAAAATACCCGAAAGCACTGTGTACACAAAAATAAAATTGTGCACTTAATGTTTTATTGCCAGGTGCACACAGTGCACCTAACGTTATAAAATGGGGGGAACATGTTTTATGTTTTGATGTTTGAACAAAATATTAGTATCGACCTGTCTTACTCTAAAGGAAAGTAATTAAAATTCCTAAATACACACTGCAAAAACAAAATCACTGGGTCGTAACAGGTTTATACAGGAGGAAGGTTTACTTGTGCCCCTGCCACCAGAACTTTCCGATGATCGAAACTTTTTCCAGATGGCTCTGTTGAAGCGACTGTTGCGACAGCCGGAGAATTTAGATCACTTGACCACCCGTAAACGATAGGCATCCCGCATTTCTGTAAACATCTCGTGTTTCAATAAAGTGTAAAGCCGTAGGAATTCCTGAGAATTGTCTGGCCACTACGTATTATTAACAAATATTTTCATTATTTATCTTTAAATTCAGATTTTGCAGATAAAAAAAATTGTTCAAATATTTTTATTTACTATTTACTACTAACCTATCTAAACATACCCAACTAATAAAGTAGTTTACATTACATTAATGTTCTTACATTATGATTTTTTAAATGTGCACCTAAAATATAATCTGTGCACCTAATTTAAAAACTTAGGCGCATGTTCTGCACCCGTATTAAAAAATCTATTTCGAGGCCTGGTATATTATCCTTTCTTAAATTGAAGAGTATTTCTCATTTTTCTAAATTGTTTACTCATTTGCACTCAAATGCTTATACTAATCAGTCATTTATTTTTTATTTTTTAGGATGGTTGTAACAATGTTTGTTAGTGCTATTTGGCATGGTGTTCGACCAGGATATTATCTGTCACTTTTAGGAACTCCACTTTTGCTCATTTCTGAAATTGAAGTTGAGAAGGCTTTTCGAAAACATGCGTCTGATACTCAGCAAAAGATCTATGATTATTTTTGGTATTTTATAAAAATGCAGTCAATATCCTACATGGGAGTAGCTTTTATTTTATTGGACATCAATGCAATTATTCATTACTGGAGCTCTATTTATTATATTGGGCACATTTTTACCATATCCATATTTATTATTGCTTTTATAAAAAATAATTTTACTAAAAAGTTATTGAAGAAAGATAAGTTATCTTCAGAGCTTACTGAATCAAAGATATCTTAATTATATAGATTGCACTAATATTTTTTTTAACATTTAGCAAGTTCTATGCACAACTGTGGTGCCATCCTTAGCATTCAAATTAGTTTGTGCATATTTACAGCATGTTGTATTTCATTCAAGCAGCAGCAACATATCCATTTTTAAGTTTATGGACATTGTGACAAAATTTTTATGATATACAACATAGTTATGATTAAAATTATGCAGAATGAAAGGGGAAAAGCAGCAATATGAATTTTAAATCTTTTTAACATACATCCTGTTTTATTAAGGATGATCTTAGAATTGATTTCTCTCTTATAGTTATATTCACAATGCTTTATTTCGTTAAAATTAAACATTCATGAAACCTTTTTTATTCAGTTTCTAGCTGCTTTTACTGTATTCTTTTAATGATTTGATCTAGTCTGAAAGTAAGAATCATACTTTCATTCAGTTTTCTTTCATTGAATTGAAAATTTCAATGCAATTTTAATTATGAAATGTGATTTATGGACATTGCTTTTTCATTGTATTCTGTCAGTTAAAGAGTATAACTGCTATCAAAGATGGAAGAGACTAATTACTTGTCATATAATAGTCAAATTTAAATGTATTTTCTTATGTGGTGTCTAATTTTAAAAACAGATGTTGCTTCTTGAGTGGTCATTCTAGTGGTTGAGTAGTCTTTTAACTCATAAAATTCAAGTGAAATAATTACCACAAATTTAGTTTCTGGGATGAGAACTTAAGATTCCCTCATGTTCATTTTTAAGTTACCAATCCAATTCACTGTATAATGAAAAAGTGTTGAAAATTATTTGATGCCAAAGCAGCATTTTACTTTTTATATATATACAGTATTTTCTGGATATAAGGATCTTTTTCAAATACAGTATTGCACTCTGTTTGCAGTTCCTTCATGAAATAGTTTAGCAACCCATGGCTTGGCATTTTGCTAGTGGCTTATATTTTTAAAATAACCAAAAAGTACACATTATCTGAGGATATTTCAACATGCCAACTTAGCTTAAAACAAAGTATTTCCATATTTGGTATGAACTACTTTCTATCCAAATTTTTCTACTTAAAATGCTTAATATATTAGATAAAACTATAAATTTTTTAGCACTAATACTCTTGGCATTTTGCTATTGACATTTTAAACTACCTACCAGTACAAATATTTGAGCGTAATAGTTCTGCTTAAAAACAAAAGGTATTTGTATATTTTGAATGAATTGCTTTTTATCTAAATATATTTTTATCAAATTTGTGCAATTCTTTAAATAAAACTAAATTGTGGTAATTTGATGAAGTTCTTTTGTTTTGAATGGTAGCTACGATTATTTTTATAGTAAAAATTGTACAAAATAATGGGTCATTATTGTTTTTTTATGCTGAATAGGATGTCATCTTCAAATCACTGTAAGTAAGAAATAGACATTTCATTTGCATCCTTTCTCTATGAAACCTCAACTGTCATCACAAGAATAGTGTTTGTCACTGAGTTTAAAAAATTTTGTGTGCATGCATATATCTATACAATAGTTATTTTATGTAAGGTGCCATGAATTTATATCTATTCAGCAGACTGTATCATTTCATTTTAAAGCCTTTGCTTGTTTTTATAACACTTGTCAATGGTCTTTATGGTCTGATAAATTAACTGAATATTCTAAAGTCTTCTGTTTCTAGTTCTTATAATATGGTACTACAAAAATTTAATATCTGGGTACAGTTTGATTGAATTTATTGCACATATAATACTTTCTATAGGTAAAATTATTGCTTGCACTTAATAGTTTATACTTTATCTGTTGCATAATGTTATAACACAAAAATAGAAAATTTATGAAGTTGTTTAAATTTAGTTACTTGATTTTTTTAAATTGTCAATATGCATAATACTATGTGCATCACCATGTATGAATGCAAATTCTGCTCTTCAAACTGTACATAATATTAATGCACATCCTTAATGTTATATGTATCTTGCATATTACAGATGACATGAATGGGGTAGTTAAAAATCGATTCTTTAATGAATTTTTCTCAGTTAGTTCAGTGATGCTTTTATTGAAAGAAAGCTGTACAGGTGCTTATTTTTTTAAACCTATTTTTAATTAACTAATAATCATTAACTGAACATTTGTTGAAATAAAGAGTGAGGTGAGATCCTTATAATGATATAAAAGAATGTAATACTCATTTTAAGCTCACAGATCAAAAGCAGAAGAGATATTTATTACGATTTTAAAACTCATACTAAATTTAACAATTAATTCAATTATTTTAAGAACCTGCTAATTTCATATAGGTAAATATAATAGTTTCAAGGTTTGTCATGAAATTGCTGCAGATTTTTAAGGGTTTAGATGTATTGCTTTTAACTGCTATTCTTTGTTTAACTTGATAGACTATGCAAGGATGAATTCCAAAGTACTCACATGCCAAGAGAAAGATTCAACACAACTACTTATTCATTTCATTATCAAATCAACAAGAATTCAAACTCCTAATGTAGGTTTAAAATTTTTTTCTACAATTCAGTGAAACCCGCTTCTGTTTACTTCATAAGTAGCATACGTGGACAGAATTCTGAAACTGAAAGTCTGTCTCATAACTTCTAAATATTTTTCCCACAGAATTAATTGGAAGTTGTCTCTGTATATACATAAGAATGTGTTGTGTTTCTTGAAAAGATTTAACCCTTTCCAAAAGAAGCTTGGAAGAGTGACCACTTAGATTCTGAAATGGGTATGCATCTATATAATGCCTATGCTTATGGATCAGCTGTTGAGTTGCTCTCCTCTTACTTGGAAGTAGTGCTGCATCCTGTCACCGTTTCTGTAGCAATATCTGGAAGAGATATGAGCATATATCGAAGAGGCTGAGACGGCTTTACATCATAATAAAAGGATGACTTGCGAATATTTTTTTTTATTTTTAAATCCTACGCCCAGCTCAAGGCTTTTTGGCCATACGCTGTCTTGCCGTCCAATATAGCAAAGAAAGTCCTTGTGGAGTCTAATTTACATCCCTGATGTCAATGTAAATTAGAGTACTATACTTGCGAATCTGTTTCATAGATTTGGTTTCGCTTGACCCTCATTTTTTGCTACACAGAGGCTAATTAGAACAAGACCTACAGTGGATTTTAAACCACTATAAACATTCATTCCTTGACAGGGATTTGAACCCAATACCTGTTGAACAAAAGGCCAGAGTTTTGAACACTTGGCTACCAGTTTATATAAGGAGAGTAACTTATGTAGGCAGATAGCATATGACTGTCTTGGCTTGTAGACTGACAACTTAACTCCTCTCAGCTGTTACTAAACTCTCTTTTGTGTGTGTATAAAAATCATAAATATTACTATCCTTCTCTACACATCTTCCTTGCGTAGTTTCCACTTCCTTTGCTTTGTTGTGTGGAAAAGAGGATTAAGTCCTGCTTTGGCTTCAATCAGAGTTCTAGATCATAGTTTTCTAGCCCATTGTTAAGAAAGAAGAAATATTTTGGCCATTTTGACAGTTTCAGTAATCAAAAGTTTAAAAACTAATTTTTACGATATTGTATTTATGATAACCAAGATATGATTCTGATCTTAATTGGTTGTATATTTCTGATATTTAATCATCTGGTATTTAAGTTTTTGATAAAATCAAAGCAATGTTTGGTTATTCGTTTACAACTACATATATTTCGTGTGTTAAGTCTGCTAGTAAATGCAATGATTTCAAATACTTCATGTTCTTGTACTTGTCTGAATATTTCAATGAAAACAGAATTTGTGAGCTGTAATTATGTTGCTTCGAACAACGGGTATGATAATTGTTAGGTTTTGTTTTCAATTCCATCGCACACTTACAACTGTAAACATGAGATTGAAATTGTTCATTGTTTTGTCATCATATGAGCTTTTTACTTTCATAGATTACTGTACTGAAGTTTATTTTTCAAGAAATGAATAGTTGTAAATCTCGGTGATACTAAATGTATTAGTTACTTTGTATTTAATGTACAAATTATCATTGATGTTTTGCACTGTATTTAATATTACCTTACATGCCTTGTTTTGTAAAATATGTGATATTTTAAAGAATGTTAAGATTAATTAATGTAATGAATTTCTAACTTTTGAATGAATTGCCTGTAACATCTCAATCAAAGCTCTACAATTACAAATACCAACTCTGGTTTAGGTTTTTCATGATCAAGAATTCTGATTATCTGATAAGGAATTGATTGAAATCAAGTAAGTATTGAACAGTGTAATGTAATGGTATGTATAGATTGTGTCGTATTAAGACTATTCAGATTTATATAAAATAAGACTTAAAAGTATGAAAGGTACAAAATAAAGGAATCAGAACTAATATGAACTTGCACAAATATTTAGATTCACTTCAATAGTTAAATTTGAGAAATTTCTTTTTTCCGTACCTAAATTCTGAACATGTTTTTAAGAATGCAAAGTTGTGGATCACTAGGAATTTGTTGATTAAATATTTATGTTCCATTTGTTGGTAAACTAGATTGTTGTTGTCTACATTATTTAAAAATTGTAGTCAAAAAAGGGTAAATTGTTCATTGCGATAAAGAAAAGGAATGTTCAATGTACGCAACTTTTTAAAGGTATTGTGCAGACTTGTACCACATGTGTTATCTTTTAATACTATAATATTATTTTATGTATTAAATTGTTTTGATAATTCTTAATTATTTTTTTTACCTTTGATGTTCAATATTTTTGTTTACAATAGTGCTCTTGTATTCATGGGTAATGCATTCCACGACCTAATTAATGTGGCTATGTAAAACAGTGGATAATACTGAATGTTTCATGTAATATACACTGGACACGGATTTTTCAGAAACTGAACTATAATTTTATGAATTTGTGTGGAATGAGACATAACACATATGTAAAAACGTGAAGAATCAGATGTTAAACTAAGCTCTTGCTTGCAGCGAATAACAGTTGAATCTGCTCAAAATCGGAACAATATTTCCTTTTGTAAATAAGTTGTTCAAAAAAATGCTTAAAATTTTTTTTTAAATGCCGATGTTTTATTTGATTTTGGGTTAGAATATGAATGCCTCTCGCCTTGGATACAGCTAACATGAATACCTTCTTTTGCTAGTTGATTAAATTCTTGTTGTTACTGTTAAACTTGAGTTTACCTTTCTCCCACCCTCTGATCACACACATTCCCTGCAAAAATGGATTGCATCAATTTGGTATTTTATGGAATATAATTATTTTTTGGGTATGTAAAGATAATTTTGGACATGAGTGTATTTGTAAAATATAAATATACAGTAGAGTTGAATTGATAGATTAACAGTAAGGTATTGCAACATTAATGTAAAGTAAGTAAAAAAAGTATAATGTGCCTTGTATCGTGCATTCAGTGTATTTTCCTTATCTTTTGTACACATAAAGTTAAATGTTCGTGCATTTTACCTGATCCTCAAGAGATGATAATGAAAAAATTCACTACCTGTCTCATTTTTCAATTGACAAATCAGTTAATTTAATAGTTTTGCTTCAAACTGCTGTTAGAGCAAATGAAAATATGCATTGACTCCACATTTTAAAATAAAAATCATGTGTTTACATAACATGTAATAAAAAATTTTATTTGTTGAAAAAAGTTTATTGCAATTAATTGTGGATGTATACTGCTGCCATTCTCATGGGATTTTGTTTTAAAATTTATGAACCATTTTCATTTTTATAGCTAATTTTCCAGTTTTTTTCTGTTACCTAACTTTTGATTTTGAGGCAGGGTATTATACAAGGGCATAACTATTTAGTATAGTGTACCTTTATCTTTGTGATTTTAATCATACATTTAAAATGAATTATGAAAAAGTACTTTCGAAAGACAAAAAAAAAAAAAAAAACCTTTTACAAATTAATAACTTCCTTTATTCCAAGATTACAAGAAAATTCCAAGATATCAGTGACATTTGTTTGCAAATGTCGCTCATATCTTGGAATTTTCAACAAAGTAAAGTTCGTTTTTTTAAAAGTATATTGATACAATTTTTGATATCTGTTATATGTTTCACTGACTTGAAATCAGATTATAATATTCTTGATAGACTTACATTTGTAATCCACTTTTAAAATAGGTATTTATGCATCAACATCTGAACTGCACTACTTTCAATTGATTTTGCATGTTTCTGATGTGTAATTTTATATACAATCGCAATCCATATTAAATTTCTATAATAGCTGATTGGCCTCGACTGAATAAGATGAAATTTAATAAGTTTGCATATCAAATAGTTTATAAAGTGGTGAGAAAAAACTTTTACCAAAATTGTTATTTTTTTAGTTCTGTCTGAAATTTTATTTGAAGAAACAAGAAATCTTGAAAGCGTCGTGTATTTCTTATTCAAATCTATACACAAAAACCAATTTCTTATTGCTTATATATATATAGTCAAATGTTAATTATTTATTTAAATGTACTATGAACTTAAAATGTATAGTTTAGCGTGCTTTCTTCTCTGTACTGAACACATGTAATCAATATATCATGTGAGAGCCTAATATTTGCGGTTTTGTTGTGAGAGTCTAATATTTGTGGTTTTTGATGCGAGAGCTTAATATATGTGTGGTTTTGATTGCTTAGTTTCAAGGCCATTTCTGAGGTACGAGTTGCCATCATGTGTAAACCACAGTAAATCGCACTGTCTTCTAAAAAAATTAATTTCCTAAAACAACGCCCTTCATCGAACACATATTCAAAAAATAATTGAGAACAGTCTAGTTTTTCTCCCAGTTTCCTAAATACCATCATGTCAAAAGAGCATTGCGTGGATGCCCAAGTGCAGAATTATATTCAGTGTTCTGCAACACAACTTCAAGTAATTGCAATTGTATTGCAGGCATTTTATCCGAATATTGAAAACTGCAATAAAATCAAAAACAGTCGTAAAATACAATATTCGGCTAAATATGTATTACATATTTATAATAAAACATCAAAATGAATTGACTTACTTTCCAAGGCATACTTTCAGAATTTGCAATTCTGTCGATAACTTTTGAAGTCAAATATTTTGTCATTGACATAGAAGATGTGTTATTTATAAAGTGTTTGTGGTAATTTGGGCGTTGTAGGGAGGTTGTTCCGTAGCTAGAAAAGAAGAAAAGGTATGGCAAGGAGCGTGCTTTGCACTGCAGAACATCATAAAAATTGTTCTGCAAAGACTTTGCTCTGCGACGTTCATCGCAGTTTTAATCAC
The DNA here is from genome assembly GCA_947359465.1 of Metellina segmentata. Taxonomy (NCBI): domain Eukaryota; kingdom Metazoa; phylum Arthropoda; class Arachnida; order Araneae; family Tetragnathidae; genus Metellina; species Metellina segmentata. The sequence goes on from OX375873.1 coordinate 55,589,807, forward strand.
TTTCTGCTCCCGGGCGTGGATGATTTTTTTTTCGTCTTTCAGGCTTTTCACAAATTAAGTCGTATCACTTAGTATAACCTATCTGTAATGTACGAAACTTCAATTTTCTTTGACATAACTAGCTTTTCAGCATATGTGGCTCAAAATTGCTAGGCGTTCAAGATTCTTCCCCTTTGGGATCGATCCCGGTGTTGGTATTTTTTTAAATTCAAAATCATTTTGGAAAGGATTCAACCCTGTAGGTTTTTCAACTCAAAACAGTGAGTGTTTGAGCCTTTCGAGTGTTCTTTGAAAATACTAAAGTAAATTAAGATTAAAATATGCAAATACAAAAGTATATTTTACTAAAAATGGACCTATACAAAGATCGAAAAAGTATAATATTGGGAATTTCATTACTGGCCTTTTTTAAAGTTGGAAACTTATTGACGCATGTCCCTTTCGTTCACCCCAACTTTTTCTGACTGTTAAAGTGTACTCTTACACATCTCTCTGGAACAGCCTGTTTAGTTTGAAAGCATCTGTTATGAAACATTTTTCTAATTTCATTATTGCCTGTAAATGTTAAAAGACTTAGTTATTCCTGTTTTACTGTATTGCAATAGTGTTACTCCCAAAGAAATTATTATAAATATATATTTTTGTCTGTTTGATCAAAAATGTAAATTTAGATTTTTTTTATGATGCACTGCTGAAATATCTAACCACCCAGTAACATCGAAAATCACGGCCTTTGGTATGCAGATGAGTTTAGGCTTCGGGATAATAAACTTCGCCTAAGCCGGTCCCAAGCCCGGTTGAAAAAGAAGGAGGGTGCCTAAATTGTCCTTGGCATAATCTGCCGAGATCCAGATAATCTGTGTGCAGTCTTGTCTTTTCAAGACCCCACGGATATGATGGAGAAGGCAGATAAAGGCAACCTAAGTCCAAGGTGTGGATACCGTGCCGATGAGAATGTGAAAGTCACATGGCAACCAGGGTTAAAGGTTGTCGCAAACGGTTCACCTCGTGAAGTGGCGACCCACGTTGTAATAAGCCTTACGCCTGCATAGAGGGTCCATACAGGCGGTGACCTTTACTTACCCTCAGTAATTACATGCTTTATGGATAATAAAGAAAAAAAACATGGCGGGTCAAACCGCCCCCAAAACCGTCATAAACAGTCAAAACTTGACCAAAGTGACTACATCCCTCTGGGATCTACCACTAAGGTGCGTAGCAAGACTGTGACTGGCACTCAACCACTGGTCGATTGTGGCCCTTCAGGGCCTGCGACCAGTAGAAAACTATTTGACGTATGTGGTACCTCAAGACCCGCGTCGACTAATCCCCCATCCGGAAGACAAGAAGTGGTCGAGTCCTCTATGCTTGACCTCGTACCTGGATGGGAAACAATGTCTCGTGCACAAAAATACAAGCACAGGAGACGACTTAATAAGATTCGTCATACTGAATCTGGAAAGCCTCAACAGCAGCAGAAGGAGACCCCAGCCGGTAAAAGAGGTAGGCCGGATGATGGTACCCCTTCCCCTAGTACCTCGGTACAGACGAAGCGACCAAGGACATCTGCTCCATGGTCGTACTGTCAAGTAGCCGCAGGTATGAGAATGGCCATCGTTCAGGAGGCCTTCCCAGAAGCAAGGTTGTCTCCTGCAGATGGAATGGATATTCAGAGAGACATTGATAGAACCATCGACTCAATGGATCTCGATCTAATGGCCCCTCAGTTTGTAACTGCTGGTGTACTGAACGGTGCCCTCATGCTTCACTGTACCAATGAGTATTCAGTGAAATGGCTACAGGATAACTATGATGGAGGGAGGGTCGGTGGCTTTAAAATCAGGGTGCTGAAAGCGGCTGACCTTCCCAAACCAGTGAAAATAGCCCTCAAAACTCGTGATGTCTTCACCACAGAGGGTGAGGTTCTGCTTCGACGGCTTGCCCGATCGAACCCAGGCCTCAACACTGATGAGTGGAAAATCCGTGAGAGGGTCATTGTAGGGGATCGTGCCTACACTAGGTGGATAATCGAAATGGACGAAAGATCAGCCCAGCTCTTACGAGAGTGGAATTTCGAGATATTCACAGGAGCGTTCGGGAAAGGACTCTGCAAGATCTTGTCCGATCCAAATGCTACTCGTAAACTCCCCCCTCCTGTCGCCGTGGATAAACCACTTGCAGACTCTAGTGATGTGGCTCAGCCTGCACTGGATGAAGCTGTAGCGGGACTATCTGCAGAATCTGATGAGGTGGCTTCAAAGCCTGCATCGGACGAAGCTGTGATGGAACCGCTGGCGCAGAAGGTGGGTGGTGAACCTGAGGCATTTTTTGTGAGCTCAGTAGCCATGGAGGTCATGGAACCAGTTTCTGGGGAAATGACTCCAACAATAGGTATAGGAACAGGGCCTCAAAAGCCACAGTCTCCTTCCAGTTCAGTTAGTGACTCCACTGGGTCACTATTCAAACAAATTGATGATCTTGTGCTATCTGACTCAGGATCAGAGAAAACAGCTGTGTCTTTCTCTCCAACAAGAGATGACTCAGCCTTAATCGATTAATAAACTCCTCTCTAAGGGTTAGCCTTGTTGCTATTCATGACCAAACAACATGGTTATGTCTGAACCCCTTAAGAAAATAGGCAATCCCATAAGGATTGCACAAATTAATCTACACCATAGCCAGTCTCCTTCAGCTTTACTTAGCAAGAGACTGGTAGAAGGAAAGATAGATATTGCCCTAATACAGGAACCCTGGGTCAATCATGGAAGGATCCTAGGCCTGGGCAACTGTGGGAATCTATTCTTTGATCGCTCATGCAGCAAACCGAGAGCATGTATCATTGTAAATAAAAATCTTAATGCCCTCCTTTTGGCTGATTTCCTTGATGGGGACAATGTTGCTATCAAGGTGATCAGTGAAAACGGAGATACCACATGTATCATGTCAGCGTACCTTCCATATGAAGAAGAAATTCCTCTAGCGACTTCAGCCAGAAGATTTGTCAAGCACTGCTTACGCTCTAGGATGAAGTTTATCGTGGGATGTGACGCAAATGCACACCACACCATTTGGGGCAGTTCCAACTGCAACAAAAGAGGTGAGGAACTAATAGAATTTTTCTTATCTAATGACCTTTTTATTCTCAATACAGGTAACAAACCGACATTTGTCAACAGCAACAGAAGTGAAGTCATTGACATCACTTTCTGTAATGCTAAAGCAGTTAACTGTATAAAGGACTGGCATGTGTCTGACTGTACCACACTGTCAGACCATAGACAGATCCAAATGTCTTTAACAGGTCCTGCTATGAATATTCAGCAGGATCAAAGAAATCCCAGGCATACAAAATGGGATTCCTATAGGGAGGACCTTCGCCTCCTTTTAGAGGGTAGGAGTTACAACTTTCCCTCACTGGTAGACTTGGAATTGGCTGTTGACTCTGTGCAGCAGTCCATCCTCCAGTCCTACCAGTTAAATTGTAAGGCAGTCACCACAAGCTTACCAAGGCGAGTTCCTTGGTGGAATAAAAGTCTCTGTGGTCTTAAAAAGAACTGCAGAAGACTCTTTAACAGAGCTAAAAAAACAGGTGAGTGGTCAAGATACAAAGAAGCACTCACCAACTATAACAAGGCCATAAGGAAATCTAAACAGGAGTCATGGAAAAACTTCTGTGGCCAAGTGGACAGTATGTCTAGTGCGGCTAAGCTGACTAAAGTACTGACCAAAAACAACCAGTGCCAATTAGGCTCCATTAAAAAGGACGATGGCACATTCACGGAAAACGGTAGGAGCACCCTGGTAGAAATGCTTAGAGTGCACTTCCCTGATTCCAGAATTGCAAATATTAATGATGAACTGACGGTTCCACTTGTTCCCCTGCTACGTAGTGGAAAGGAGGACTGGGAACTGGCTAGAAGTATAATTACTCCAAAAAGAATAGCATGGGCGATTAACTCATTCATGCCCTTCAAAACACCTGGTGTAGATGGCATTATACCTGCTCTACTCCAACATGGCAAAGACATCATTATACCACACATATGTAGGATTTATAGATCTTGCGTGGTATATGGTTATATGCCGCATGCATGGAGAACCTGCAAGGTAATTTTTATACCTAAACCAGGTAAAACATGCTACAGTGAAGCAAAAGCCTTCAGACCTATTAGTCTGACATCATTTCTTCTTAAGACATTAGAGAAATTGATCGATAGATACATTAGGGACGAGGTTCTAAAAGCCGAACCCCTATCGAGATTTCAACACGCCTACCAGCCTGGGAAATCTACAGAGACTGCTCTATATGATCTTGTTACGGTCCTTGATAGAGCAGTCAATGGAAAGGAAATTGCCTTGGCAGCCTTTTTAGATATTGAGGGAGCCTTTGATAAGGTTCCAGTAAACGTAATTATTGATGCCCTCATCAGTCGAAATGTTAATCCATTGGTTTGCGCCTGGATTAAAAACATGCTCGAGACAAGGATGGCTCAGGCCTCCTTACTGGGAGACACACTAACTGTGGGAAACTGTAAAGGCTGCCCCCAGGGTGGTGTGTTATCCCCCTTACTATGGAGCCTTGTGGTTGACGAGCTCCTTAACAGGACTCACTTCTTGGGCCTGTATTGTCTGGGTTATGCTGATGACATAACGCTGGTCATAAGAGGGAAGTTCCAAAACACGGTAACAGACCTCATGAACACTGCCCTAAAAAAGATTGAACTTTGGTGCAAAAAGGTGAACTTGTCGGTTAACCCCAACAAAACTAGTCTAGTCCTCTTCACCCGGAAAAGGTTACGAGATATGCATTTGATAAAATTCTTTGGAACACCACTTGCATACTCGGATGAGGTTAAATATCTAGGAGTAATCTTTGATAAGACCTTGACATGGAGCTCACATCTCCAGTACTGCACGAGCAAGGCCAAGAGAGTGTTTTGGGCTTGTAGACGTGCCATTGGTAATAATTGGGGTCTAACACCAAAAATGGTGCATTGGATATATACCGGGATTATTGTTCCGATGATATCCTATGGCGCCATCGCTTGGTGGAATAGAACCCGTAATGAGACAGTGAAAAAAGAACTCACTAGTCTACAAAGAATGGCTACCATTGCAATTACTAGTGCAATGCGAACCACTCCCTCACAGAGTCTAGAACTGCTTCTGGGGCTTCTACCACTGCATAAACAAGTGGAACTAGAGGCAATTTCATGCTCACAACGCCTCAAACTCATGGGACTATGGAAGTCATCTTATGAAATGCCTGCCTTCAAAAATGTCGATCCGCAGGTGAAGGAACATCCCTATCTATTAATGAGATCTGACTGGATGTTAAAGCAATTTTGCTTTAAAGCCAAATATAATATCATCTTTCCCACCAGAGAAGAATGGAGATTCGTCTCCAGGCTGATAGGAAGGGGGGATGAAATTTGGTACACAGATGGTTCAAAAACATCTCATGGCACTGGGTCAGGTGCCTTCTGTCCTAATCGAAAAATAAGGCTATCTTTTTCTTTGGGTAAGCTGGCCACTGTATATCAGGCTGAGGTTCTGGCAATCTCTGCTTGTACTTACAACTGCCTCAATAGAGGTGTAGTTAAGAGGGTTATTAAAATCTTCTCTGACAGCCAGGCAGCCCTAAAGGCTTTGCAAAGTCACTGCTTTTCCTCAAAAGCAGTGTGGGAATGTCACAATGTGCTTGAGGACCTGGCTGAGAGAAACAAGGTCTCTCTGGTTTGGGTCCCTGGTCACTGTGGCATTGAAGGCAATGAAACGGCAGACCTATTAGCAAAACATGGGTCTGAAACACCATTTATTGGACCAGAGCCTGTTTTGGGTCTGCCTCACAATGTGGTTAGAGGGACTATAAGGGATTTGCTCCTTGCCGAGTCCTACCAAACATGGCTTCAGTCTAATAATCAAAGACAAGCCAAAGAGCTCAATCAGCAGTCTCCATGGGATAGATCAAGAGAGCTGCTGAATTTCAGTAGGAAAGAAATCAGGATAGCTATTGGCCTCCTAACTGGCCACTGTACCCTGAATAGACACCTCAACATTATGGGTGTTTTAGATGACCCACTATGTAGAGGTTGTCGGATGGTAGAGGAGAGTTCTGTACACGTTCTATGTGAATGTGACCATTACTCTGCACAACGATTTGAATATCTGGGATACCATTGTATCGAACCCTGGGAACTGTCAAACATTCCAATCAGGTACATGCTGAAATTTATTTCGGCCATCGGTCTTTAGTGGATCAGTAGGGGTCTCAGTACAATAGACTATTAGTCGCAGTGCTGGCACTCTTCGGAGTCACCCCTTTACAAGTCATAAGTCATAAGTCATAAATATGAACTTGCACAAATATTTAGATTCACTTCAATAGTTAAATTTGAGAAATTTCTTTTTTCCGTACCTAAATTCTGAACATGTTTTTAAGAATGCAAAGTTGTGGATCACTAGGAATTTGTTGATTAAATATTTATGTTCCATTTGTTGGTAAACTAGATTGTTGTTGTCTACATTATTTAAAAATTGTAGTCAAAAAAGGGTAAATTGTTCATTGCGATAAAGAAAAGGAATGTTCAATGTACGCAACTTTTTAAAGGTATTGTGCAGACTTGTACCACATGTGTTATCTTTTAATACTATAATATTATTTTATGTATTAAATTGTTTTGATAATTCTTAATTATTTTTTTTACCTTTGATGTTCAATATTTTTGTTTACAATAGTGCTCTTGTATTCATGGGTAATGCATTCCACGACCTAATTAATGTGGCTATGTAAAACAGTGGATAATACTGAATGTTTCATGTAATATACACTGGACACGGATTTTTCAGAAACTGAACTATAATTTTATGAATTTGTGTGGAATGAGACATAACACATATGTAAAAACGTGAAGAATCAGATGTTAAACTAAGCTCTTGCTTGCAGCGAATAACAGTTGAATCTGCTCAAAATCGGAACAATATTTCCTTTTGTAAATAAGTTGTTCAAAAAAATGCTTAAAATTTTTTTTTAAATGCCGATGTTTTATTTGATTTTGGGTTAGAATATGAATGCCTCTCGCCTTGGATACAGCTAACATGAATACCTTCTTTTGCTAGTTGATTAAATTCTTGTTGTTACTGTTAAACTTGAGTTTACCTTTCTCCCACCCTCTGATCACACACATTCCCTGCAAAAATGGATTGCATCAATTTGGTATTTTATGGAATATAATTATTTTTTGGGTATGTAAAGATAATTTTGGACATGAGTGTATTTGTAAAATATAAATATACAGTAGAGTTGAATTGATAGATTAACAGTAAGGTATTGCAACATTAATGTAAAGTAAGTAAAAAAAGTATAATGTGCCTTGTATCGTGCATTCAGTGTATTTTCCTTATCTTTTGTACACATAAAGTTAAATGTTCGTGCATTTTACCTGATCCTCAAGAGATGATAATGAAAAAATTCACTACCTGTCTCATTTTTCAATTGACAAATCAGTTAATTTAATAGTTTTGCTTCAAACTGCTGTTAGAGCAAATGAAAATATGCATTGACTCCACATTTTAAAATAAAAATCATGTGTTTACATAACATGTAATAAAAAATTTTATTTGTTGAAAAAAGTTTATTGCAATTAATTGTGGATGTATACTGCTGCCATTCTCATGGGATTTTGTTTTAAAATTTATGAACCATTTTCATTTTTATAGCTAATTTTCCAGTTTTTTTCTGTTACCTAACTTTTGATTTTGAGGCAGGGTATTATACAAGGGCATAACTATTTAGTATAGTGTACCTTTATCTTTGTGATTTTAATCATACATTTAAAATGAATTATGAAAAAGTACTTTCGAAAGACAAAAAAAAAAAAAAAACCTTTTACAAATTAATAACTTCCTTTATTCCAAGATTACAAGAAAATTCCAAGATATCAGTGACATTTGTTTGCAAATGTCGCTGATATCTTGGAATTTTCAACAAAGTAAAGTTCGTTTTTTTAAAAGTATATTGATACAATTTTTGATATCTGTTATATGTTTCACTGACTTGAAATCAGATTATAATATTCTTGATAGACTTACATTTGTAATCCACTTTTAAAATAGGTATTTATGCATCAACATCTGAACTGCACTACTTTCAATTGATTTTGCATGTTTCTGATGTGTAATTTTATATACAATCGCAATCCATATTAAATTTCTATAATAGCTGATTGGCCTCGACTGAATAAGATGAAATTTAATAAGTTTGCATATCAAATAGTTTATAAAGTGGTGAGAAAAAACTTTTACCAAAATTGTTATTTTTTTAGTTCTGTCTGAAATTTTATTTGAAGAAACAAGAAATCTTGAAAGCGTCGTGTATTTCTTATTCAAATCTATACACAAAAACCAATTTCTTATTGCTTATATATATATAGTCAAATGTTAATTATTTATTTAAATGTACTATGAACTTAAAATGTATAGTTTAGCGTGCTTTCTTCTCTGTACTGAACACATGTAATCAATATATCATGTGAGAGCCTAATATTTGCGGTTTTGTTGTGAGAGTCTAATATTTGTGGTTTTTGATGCGAGAGCTTAATATATGTGTGGTTTTGATTGCTTAGTTTCAAGGCCATTTCTGAGGTACGAGTTGCCATCATGTGTAAACCACAGTAAATCGCACTGTCTTCTAAAAAAATTAATTTCCTAAAACAACGCCCTTCATCGAACACATATTCAAAAAATAATTGAGAACAGTCTAGTTTTTCTCCCAGTTTCCTAAATACCATCATGTCAAAAGAGCATTGCGTGGATGCCCAAGTGCAGAATTATATTCAGTGTTCTGCAACACAACTTCAAGTAATTGCAATTGTATTGCAGGCATTTTATCCGAATATTGAAAACTGCAATAAAATCAAAAACAGTCGTAAAATACAATATTCGGCTAAATATGTATTACATATTTATAATAAAACATCAAAATGAATTGACTTACTTTCCAAGGCATACTTTCAGAATTTGCAATTCTGTCGATAACTTTTGAAGTCAAATATTTTGTCATTGACATAGAAGATGTGTTATTTATAAAGTGTTTGTGGTAATTTGGGCGTTGTAGGGAGGTTGTTCCGTAGCTAGAAAAGAAGAAAAGGTATGGCAAGGAGCGTGCTTTGCACTGCAGAACATCATAAAAATTGTTCTGCAAAGACTTTGCTCTGCGACGTTCATCGCAGTTTTAATCACTTTCTGCTCCCGGGCGTGGATGATTTTTTTTTCGTCTTTCAGGCTTTTCACAAATTAAGTCGTATCACTTAGTATAACCTATCTGTAATGTACGAAACTTCAATTTTCTTTGACATAACTAGCTTTTCAGCATATGTGGCTCAAAATTGCTAGGCGTTCAAGATTCTTCCCCTTTGGGATCGATCCCGGTGTTGGTATTTTTTTAAATTCAAAATCATTTTGGAAAGGATTCAACCCTGTAGGTTTTTCAACTCAAAACAGTGAGTGTTTGAGCCTTTCGAGTGTTCTTTGAAAATACTAAAGTAAATTAAGATTAAAATATGCAAATACAAAAGTATATTTTACTAAAAATGGACCTATACAAAGATCGAAAAAGTATAATATTGGGAATTTCATTACTGGCCTTTTTTAAAGTTGGAAACTTATTGACGCATGTCCCTTTCGTTCACCCCAACTTTTTTTCTGACTGTTAAAGTGTACTCTTACACATCTCTCTGGAACAGCCTGTTTAGTTTGAAAGCATCTGTTATGAAACATTTTTCTAATTTCATTATTGCCTGTAAATGTTAAAAGACTTAGTTATTCCTGTTTTACTGTATTGCAATAGTGTTACTCCCAAAGAAATTATTATAAATATATATTTTTGTCTGTTTGATCAAAAATGTAAATTTAGATTTTTTTTATGATGCACTGCTGAAATATCTAACCACCCAGTAACATCGAAAATCACGGCCTTTGGTATGCAGATGAGTTTAGGCTTCGGGATGCACATTTCACATGTACCAGGGTACACCAAAGGCATTTCCCTGCCGCATTGTGAAAAGTGTATACCGAGGCTTATTGAAGATTTTTCAATAAGCCATAATAGATGTCAGGCTAGCTGTGAATATTCTTGTAAAGTTATCTTTAACATTTACTTCGTATTCTAATATATCATATGTTTAACTGTTTACTAAGGAAACCACCTGTCTTATTGTTTTAAACACTATACTTAGTAATCAATTCTAGGTCTTATAATTTATTTTATTTTCACTTTTTCAAGAATGTTATAGATTTTTCTTTGTCTTAGTATTTTTATTTTTCAAAAGTAATTCCTCAGGTCAGCTATTTTTAAAAAGTAAACTAGATGTAGATGGAAAATGGAACTTACTTTAAAAAAATAGCTTAATCAGCTATTTTATTTAAAAAGTAAACTTCCATTTGCCATCCACATATTCTTATAAATGTTGAGTAACAGATGTATTGTTATTTCATGAAGGCTCAAATATGAATGCAAGAAAAATCCCTGTTTATGAACGTGTGACTAAAGTTTGCTGTTTTGTGTTATCAAACTACCTTTATTGTTGAAGTTAAAAAATGTGTACATGTATGTTATGTGTTTTTTACTTGAAATATGCACTTTTTACGTTATTGTTGTATCTGTTGAGGTGTAAATAAAATATTTACACAAAAATGTATCCTTGGAATATATTATTTATCTATTCGTTGTATAAAAAACGAAGTACACATATTCACAGGGCCGGTCCGAGATAAATTTATTGCAGATGCGAGATGATTTGCTTCCCCCCCCATTTCAAAGATTTCCTTTTATGCGGACTTTATATTGACATAGTTTTTTTTTTCTGCTAGGCCTTCACAAGCTAATGAATTTTGTGACATTGAACGCATCCGCTGTACTAAAAAATAGTTATGCCATGGTGATTGGTTTACAAAAAAAGTCAATGTACTTTTCATTTCGAAATAATTTGATACAGTAAATTCAACATTACATTTTCATTATCTCTACTATTATAAAAGGAAGTGTTTGTCTGTTTTCTGTGATAAAAGTCCTGTGGAATCTATGGCACTTACAGTAATGGGATTTGGCACACAGGTAGTTCGAGGTTTTTTTTTGCAATTTTTGGGTCGCGCCGAATTTTAAAATTCAATCTAGAACATTTTTAAAGGAATTTAGTAGAATTTAAATTTGACTTCGATCGTGTTCGAGAAACCAGATTCCATTTCCTACACTCAAACAAATCCAGCCAAGGAAAGCAAAGCATATAAAAAAAAATATTGGCCTTGTTTAGTTCTTTTTTGTAACATCGGGATCGTTAATGTCGGTTGAAATTTTCATCGGATTTGAAATCTGCAGAAAATTTTACACCATATAGGTATCTTATATTTCTTTCAATAAATAATTTTTCAATTATATATTTATATTTTCGCAAGATATTGTGACGTCACACCGATTGTATCTAGTAATTTGGTCGCATTTGACAATTTTGCGTCTGACGCCAGTTATGAACCGTCCATTTGGCTAATATACCCAGTCTGGCTCTTAGAAGCTAGCAAACTGCGCAAGCGCAAAGTTGAAGGATGAACTTCAATGGCGACTGTTGTGATTTGAATTTGTTATTAATTATCAGAAATAGTTGTCTTTTTGTCAGGAAGAAGAGTTTAAGATGTAAACTAACTTCGATTCACATAAAAAAAAGTAGTTTTGTTTGAGGTGAGAAAAGGAATCCCGATATTCCCTTTTTTTTGACGAGAAAAATATAACTTTTAAAGTTTTCAACTTGAGGTTTACAATTTCTGAATTTTTATAAACGAAAATGAATACACTCAGATATTTTCTTTGGGAGTGGATGACAAATTGATCATCAAAGTACTAATAAATTGATTTCTAGAGAATAATTCCATGTCAAAAATTTCATTATCGATCTGTTTCAATAATCACGCACTCGTTTTAGGCAAAAAATTGGTGTGAGTTGTGAAATTTAAAACAAAAAAAATTAAAATTACAAAATTTATCTAAAAATTAATTTGTGTTGAAAATTTTTAAACTACAGAACGTTTACACAACTTCTTTTTTCTTCTCCTACAGAAATTTGCCAATTTACTCTGATTATTCAAGAGTTCTTTAAATTTATAAGAGCCGAAATGATTTTGGTATTCCTGTGTTCACTGCCAGGAAACATTAATATTTGTGAAAAAATAACTCCATTTTTTAACAAATAAAAATACAAATATTGACGACCAGCTACAGGCTCATTTCAAACAAGGCTAGTCCTTTGTTTATGAACTCCCCAATTCCCACTGACTATCCAATTGTATCTTAAATTCGTACACTCCCTTTGAATTAACTATATTCTCTGGCAACGCGTTCCAACTGTCTATTACCCTATTAAAGTAGTAGTTTTTCCTTAAATCCCGATTAAAATGTGTCTTATTCAATTTATACCCCATGGCCCCTTGTTCTGTTATCCCTATTGAAATTTAAGCCCCCTGTGTCCCCTTGTTTTACCAACTTGAAAAGCTGAATCAAATCCCCCCTCTTTCTTCTTCTTTCCAGTGTATACATGTTTAGCTTACTTAAAAGTTCATTGTAGTCGAGATTTGCTATCCCCTTTATTATTTTTGTAGCTCTGTGCTGAACCCTTTCAATTGATTCTATGTCCTTTCTCATATATGGAGCCCAGAATTGTACAGCATATTCTAGATGTGGTCTTACTAAACCCTTATATAACTGCAAGATTATATTCTTATCCCTTGAAGTTACAGTCTTTTTAATATACCCCAATAACCTATTAGCCTTTTTACCCGCAGCTGGTGACCCATTTTAAAATCCCTGTGAATTATCACCCCAAGATCCTTGACTGTTTCTCCCTCCTTTACCTTTACTCCCTGCAGACAGTACTCGGCTCCACTGTTCCTGTAACCCATATGCAGAACTTGACATTTCCCTACATTAAATGACATACCCCATTTTACAGCCCATTCGGATATCTTATCAAAATCCCCTTGTAAATTTTCTATCTGTAACTTGGTATCCACTGTCCCCCATATTTTTAAGTCATCTGCAAATATACTAATTCTATTCTTAATCCCCTGACCTATATCATCTATGAAAATTATAAATAAAATTGGACCCAAAACTGATCCCTGAGGCACTCCACTTATAACTTCTGTCCGCTGTGAATAATTTCCTTTTACCTGCACTCTCTGCTTTCTACCCAATAACCAATTCTTTATCCATATCAATGTTTTCCTCTGAATCCCCAGCTTTTCCAATTTAAACAGTAATGCCTCATGAGGTACTATATCAAAAGCCTTTTGAAAATCTATGTACATGATATCTACACTGCTCTTATTATCCAGCTCCTCAGTAATTTTTTCGTAGAATTTAAAAAGGTTTGTAGAGCAGGATCTGCCTTTCCTATACTCATATTGATTATCTGACAACAGTCCCCCCTCCTCCAAGTATCAAACAGGCTACAATTAGTGGGAAGAAATCTACACTTGTGTGACCTTGAACTTTAAAATTCAATACAAAATAAAATATACATCATTGGACATCTAATATTTGGCAGTTCCTCCTTACTATATGTGATCTATCTAAAAATTAATTTTCATTAAAATCGGTGATGGGTCAGCCACAGCGATTTGCTCATTTTGCGTGGAATGACCCATATGCTATTTGCGTCGAACTGAGCGTTGGAGGTACTTGGCACACTCGTATCAATTTGTTCACCTGGAAGATGCGACGCCTAACTTTCAACAAACTACAACCCCCTCCGTAAAAATTTCAACGGATTTGAAATCTGCGGAAAGTTTTACACCAGGTCAACGCCGGGCTAGCCACGCAGTGTCTAGTGGTATATATTTGGACATTTAAAAATTTTTGCAATTTTCCACACTTTGAAGTCTAATATTTACAAGTATTAAATATTTAAGTTTTATTTCTATTATCAAGTATAAAGTAAAGAGACGAAAGAAAGAACACCTCAAACGTCGGGCTCGCACAAAAGAGGACTGAGCTGAACTAAATTATGTGAGCTGCACGAAGCCTCAACTTTGAGGCGCTCTTTCCGAGCCCTTTGACGCATAGCATCGGATGTCCGGAACTTTTTTCTTGGATTCCCTACCTTTTGATCATTCTTCCTATTGACGTTTCTATAATTTTTCTTGTGTTTATTACATATATATTGGGACATTTGGAAATTTTTGAGAAATTTCCACTTGAAAAAAAGCACTTTGAAGTCCGATATCAAAACAAGTATTAAATATTAAAGTTTTATTTCTATTATTATTTATAAAATGCAAAGAGACGAAACAATTGAAACCGGAAACAAACAAAGGAGGCCAGAGCTGCACTAAATTAATGTGAGCGACAGTGCGCATTTTCGTGACTCAACTTTACGCTGAGCATAATACGATGACGTCAGCGCAAGATTGATGAACATTTATAACATTCTTTGTTTAATGCTCTTTTGTTTCTTAATCTTGTTTTTAAGAAAGTTTCATTTTCTTATGTTATATATAAACCCTTTTTGTGTGCTAGGAATATACATATAAAATATTTGTCAATGCTCAGATAATTTGAAAATTGACCATTTTTGATTGCTAGTTTTTGTGTTTTGTCTCATTTTATATTAGTTACTTACAAATAACAATATTTTCAAAAAGGTTATTACAAACTAAACATTAATGAAAAGTAAGAATTTTTTATGATGCAATTCCTTTAGTTTTTTCTATTAATGACATGACTTTTTCTGAATTTTAAAATTTGAACTAATTAATTATTTTGTATAAAAAAGAATTAGAGAGATGTTATACGTATTATTCATATATGATCAATATATAATGCATCAACAATTCTGAAATGTGTATGATTTGAAATATTTTATACACTAGGGGGCTCCGCCCCCTGCTTGCTTATGCTAACCACCCCCGGTGATTGTCAGGCAATCCAATTTAGTTTGCTTCGCAAACCAAAACTCCTTTTGCAAGCATTTTTACGGATCATGACGTCACAGTGAGTTTTACAAGGCCAGCTAAAACGATCTAACGCTTCATCTCCGCCATGAAAAATTTGTACACTATCGCGAAGTTATACTTTCATCGCATCGAATTTATTTATGAACCAATTGTAAAAATAATTATACTGTAAGAAAGAGTGCATTCTAAGCTATCACTTGGTATTTTCAAATTTTAAAATTAATAGAATTAAACTATAGATATGATAATTTTAGTTTTGTATAGGAAATTATGATCGAAAAATTCCGACATTTATATGACCATCATTTAATCGTATCGAATTTATTTATTAAACCAATTTTAAAAATAATTATACCATAAAAAAGAGTAAAAGGTTTCTTGTGATTTTTTGAAATTTAAAAACTAATTGTAATAAGCTATAGATATTACAGTTTAAAGAAAACAGTAACGAATATTTCTCGAATTTCAAAAAA
Source organism: Metellina segmentata (assembly GCA_947359465.1). Taxonomy (NCBI): domain Eukaryota; kingdom Metazoa; phylum Arthropoda; class Arachnida; order Araneae; family Tetragnathidae; genus Metellina; species Metellina segmentata. The sequence goes on from OX375873.1 coordinate 55,605,280, forward strand.
GTATTACCAAATTTGAAATTTCTAAAAAAAAAAACTCGGCAAGGTACAAAAATTCATGTTTATAGGTCCTGTAAAAAAAGTCATGTCTAAAGACTGAACATTTGTACGTGTTTTGCTCACTCGCGTTAGAAATCCTTTAGAATAGAAATAGAACTTTTCGACTTTGACAATTAATGCACCCTAAACTACTAGTCGCATCGGAAAACAAAATCTACTCCATCTTGTTCCCTGTACAATTTTGAACAAATCATGTTAAATTCGCAATTTTCTTATCCGTACTTTCTCGGAAAATCATCTCATCTGAGAATCGGGCAAAAAAAGCGAGTTTTCGATCCTGCGGCTGTAACTTCTTTTAAATATAGAGAAAAAAAATTATGAGTGTGGTGTCTGGGATCCAACAAACTTATTTATCTAAGCTCAAAACTTTTAAGTCACTTGCTACAATCAAAGTAATCTAAACTGGCTTAGAACCAGATGGAACAATTTATGATGTTCTATCATGTGATTTACTATGCTAATTTCCATTACATTTTAATCTTTAAAAAAATTGCCAAATTAAATTTCCTATTACAATTATAATGTTATAGATAATATATAGTAATGTTTAACATAAAAATAAAATTACATAGAAACTAAACTTATTTCATTACCTCAGGTCCAACAAATTTAAACTTATGTAGGCAATAAATTATTTAAAAGCATAAAAATTCAATTATTTTAATTTAAAAAATTCATGCTTTTTTCATATCAATATTTAATCATAAATTTGAAATAACACATAAAACTATCAAAGTTCTACAGGTGTCTGTTATGTTTGTTTTATTTATTTTTAAATTTACTCGAACATGGTACTCTCAGATTTTTTTTTGCAGAACTAATCTTTCGTACATAAAAAACTATAGGTATAGTCTTTTGTATTTTGTGAATTCCTTAATGATACAGTTATTTTCTAATGAAAACATATCCATATGTATAACGTGTAATTTATAACAAATTTAAAAGAATTTAATTTTTAAAAGAGAATTTTGAAAAATGTTGAGTTTGGACGATTTTGCATAAAATGAAAAAAAAAAAAAAATTTTAGAATTGCCTTGTTAAATTTCCAACTCTAAAAGTTTCAATATTAGGTTTCTACCTTTTCGATTTACACAATTATTAAAAAAGTATTTTATATCAAATACAAAATTAAAACAAGTTACAAAAAATGCATGATGCAGTCCTTTCAGATACACAACTTGAAATTTGGTTAATGGCCATTTATAGATGTTAAAATTAACGAAAAAGGATCAGAGGCAAAAGAGTAGTGTGCAAAAGCAGCAGCATTACTAACAAATATTCTTAAGTTGAAAAATATAAAACAAATTCATTTAATTTGTTCAAAGAGTTTAAAAATGTAAAAATTTAGTCTCAATATTTAGTACATAATAGAACACCTCTTGTTAGTTTTGATAGTCATGAGACAATTTCTCAGGCTATGTAATTTCTAAGACGATTAAATTTATGAGATCACTGAATGAGGTGTTTGTTATTAAGATGATAATTTAAATTTATTTTTGTGTGAGATCATTGAGTGGGGTGTTTGTTTCCACGATGATAATTTAAATTTATTTTTGTGTGAGATCACTGAAGGGGTGTTTGTAAAAAAAATTCCCATTGAAGCCACACCTGCCAAACGGCAAGGAGACAGGGCATTGCAATTTCAAAGATCATCACCCAAGTTCTCAGGAATATATATTTGTATACAAGATCACCGAGTGAGGTGTTTGTTACTAAGATTAGAATTTAAATTTATTTTCGTTTGAGAACAACAAATAGGGTGTTAGTAGTACGATGAGAATTTATATTGATTTTTGTGGAAAATTACTGAAGGGTTGCTTGTGTTACAAAGTTTCCCATAGAAGCAACGCCGGCCGAGCGACAACGAGGCAGAACATTGCAATTTGAAAGCTCATCACATCAAAACTCACCGTTTCAAAGTTCTCAGGCTATGTAAGTTCTAATAGAATTGAAATGTATATTTGTAAGAGATCACTGTGAGGTGTTTTTTACCATAAAATTAAATTTTAATTAAAATTAATTAAATTAAAATTTATTTTTGTTTGAGATCACTGAGTGGGGTGTTTGTTACAGAGATTTCAATAGAAGCTAAACAATACAAGCGACATGGGGCATAGCATTGCAATTTAAAAGCTCATAACCCAAATACTCAGGCTATATCATATATTTCTAAGAGAATTGAAATGTATTTCTGTGTGTGATAAGTTTGTGCGTGTTAAGAAAGTACACCTAACCAGCTACAATGAGAAGAGCATTGCAATTTAAAAGCTCACATCCAAGTTCTCACGATAAGTAATTTTTAAGAAGATTAAAATTTTTTTGGGGTGAGATCTTTGAGTGGGGTGTTTGTTACAAATATTACAATTGATGTGTATTTATTTGTGAGTTCACTGAGTGGTGTGTTTGTTGCAAAGGATCCCATAGAACCTACACATGCAGAGCGACAATGAGGAGCAGCATTATAATTTAAAAGCTCATCACCAAAATTCTCATGACATGTTGCTTCTAAGAGACTTGAAATGTATTTTTGTAGGAGATCAATGAGTGGGGTGTTTGTTACTAAGATTAGAATTTAAATTAATTTTTGTGTGTGATCACCGAGTGTGGTTTTTTTTTACTACGAAGATAATTTAAATAATATTTGTGTGACATCACTCAGTGGTGTGCTTGCTACAAAGATTCCCACAGAAGCCACACCTTCCGAGACACAAGGAGGCTGAGCATTGCAATTTCAAAGCTCATCATACATGTTCTCAGGCTATGTAACTGCTAAGAGAACTGAAATGTATTTTTGTATGATATCACTGAGTGAGTTGTTTGTTACAAAGATTCCCAAAGAAGCCACACCTGCTGAGCGACAATTAGCAAGAAATTTGAAATTTCAAAGCTCAACAAACAAGTTCTCAGGATATGTAACTGCTAAGAGAACTGAAATGTATTTTTGTACCAGATCACTAAATGCGGTGTTTGTTACTAGGAAGATAATTAAAAATAATTTTTCTGTGTTATCACTAAGTAGTGTTTTGATACAAAGATTCCCAAAGATACCACACCTGCAGAGAGACAAGGAGGCAGACGTTTGCAATATCAAAGATCATCACCCAAGTTCTCAGGCTATGTAACTCCTAAGAAAATTGAAATGTATTTTTGTATGAGATCACTGTGTGGGGTGTTTGTTACAAATATTAGAATTAAAATTTATATTTTTGTGGGATTATCGAGTGGGGTGTTTGTTACTACAAAGATTATTTAAAATTATATTTTGAGAGATCACTGAAAGTGTGTTTGTTACTAATATTAGAATTTAAGTTTAACTTTGTTTGAGATGACCAAGTGGAGTGTTTATTACTACGAAGAGGCGTTCAATTTTTTTTGTGTGAGATCACTGAGTATGGGTTTTGGTACAAAGATTCCCATAGAAACCACACCTACCGAGCGACAAGGAGGCAGAGCATTGCAATTTCAAAGCTCATCACCCAAGTTCTCATGCTATGTAACTTCTAAGAGAATTGAAATGTATTTTTGTATGAGATCACTGTGTGGGGTGTTGGTTACAAATATTAGAATTAAAATTTATATTTTTGTGGGATTATCGAGTGGGGTGTTTGTTACTACGAAGATAATTTAAAATTATTTTTGTGTGAGAATTAGAATGGGTGTTTATTACTAAGATTAGAATTTAAATTTAGATTGGTTTGGGATCACTGAGCAGGGTGTTTATTGCTACAAAGAGAATTAAATTTTTTTTTTGTGTAAGATTATTAAGTGGGGTGTTTGTTACAAAGATTCCCATAGAAACCACACCTGCCAAGCGACAAGGAGGCAGAGCATTGCAATTTCAAAGCTCATCACCCAAGTTCTCAGGCTATGTAACTTCTAAGAGAATTGAAATATATTTTTTATGAGATCACTGTGTAGGGTGTTTGTTACAAAAATAAGAAATAAAATTTATATTTGTGTGGGATTATCGAGTGGGATGTTTGTTACTACAAAGAGAATTAAAAATTATTTTTGATTGAGATCACTGAATGGGTGTTTGTTACTAAGATTATAATTTAAATTTAGATTGTTTTGAGATCACCGCGTGGGGTGTTTATTACTACGAAGAGAATTAAAATTTTTTTTTTGTGTGTGAGATCACTGAGTGGGGTGTTTGTTATAAAGATTCCCATAGAAACCACACTTGCCGAGCGACAAGGAGGCAGAGCATTGCAATTTCAAAGCTCATCAAACAAGTTCTCAGGCTATGTAACTTCTAAGAGAATTGAAATGTATTTTTGTATGAGATCACTGTGTGGGGTGTTTGTTACAAATATTAGAATTAAAAATTTATATTTGTGTGGGATTATCGAGTGGGGTGTTTGTTACTACAAAACTTATTTAAAATTATTTTTGTGTGAGATCACTGAAAGTGTGTTTGTTACTAATATTAGAATTTAAGTTTAACTTTGTTTGAGATGACCAAGTGGGGTGTTTATTACTACGAAGAGGCGTTCAATTTTTTTTTGTGTGAGATCACTGTGTTAGGTTTTATTACAAAGATTCCCATAGAAACCACACCTGCCGAGCGACAAGGAGGCAGAGCATTGCAATTTCAAAGCTCATCACCCAAGTTCTCAGGCTATGTAACTTCTAAGAGAATTGAATTTTTTTTATGAGATCACTGTGTGGGGTGTTTGTTACAAAAATAAGAATTAAAATTTATATTTGTGTGGGATTATCGAGTGGGATGTTTGTTACTATGATTAGAATTTAAATTTAGATTGTTTTGAGATCACCGAGTGGGGTGTTTATTACTACGAAGAGAATTAAAATTTTTTTTTTGTGTATGAGATCACTGAGTGGGGTGTTTGTTACAAAGATTCCCATAGAAACCACACCTGCCGAGCGACAAGGAGGCAGAGCATTGCAATTTCAAAGCTCATCAATCAAGTTCTCAGGCTATGTAACTTCTAAGAAAATTGACATATATTTTTTTATGAGATCACTGTGTGGGGTGTTTGTTACAAATATTAGAATTAAAAATTTATATTTGTGTGGGATTATCGAGTGGGGTGTTTGTTACTACAAAGATTATTTAAAATTATTTTTTGAGAGATCACTGAAAGTGTGTTTGTTACTAATACTAGAATTTAAGTTTAACTTTGTTTGAGATGACCAAGAGGAGTGTTTATTACTACGAAGAGGCGTTCAATTTTTTTTGTGTGAGATCACTGAGTATGGGTTTTGGTACAAAGATTCCCATAGAAACCACACCTGCCGAGCGACAAGGAGGCAGAGCATTGCAATTTCAAAGCTCATCACCCAAGTTCTCAGGCTATGTAACTTCTAAGAGAATTGAAATGTATTTTTGTATGAGATCACTGTGTGGGGTGTTGGTTACAAATATTAGAATTAAAATTTATATTTGTGTGGGATTATGGAGTGGGATGTTTGTTACTACAAAGAGAATTTAAAATTATTTGTGAGTGAGATCACTGAATGGGTGTTTAGTACTAATATTTAAATTTAAGTTTAGATTAGTTTGAGATGACCGAGTGGGGTGTTTATTACTATGAAGAGGCGTTCAATTTTTTTTTTTGAGATCACTGAGTGGGGTTTTTGTTACAAACATTCCCATAGAAACCACACCTGCCGAGCGACAAGGAGGCAGAGCATTGCAATTTCAAAGCTCATCACCCAAGTTTTCAGGCTATGTAACTCCTAAGAAAATTGAAATGTATTTTTGTATGAGATCACTGTGTGGGGTGTTTGTTACAAATATTAGAAATAAAATTTATATTTTTGTGGGATTATCGAGTGGGGTGTTTGTTACTACGAAGATAATTTAAAATTATTTTTGTGTGAGAATTAGAATGGGTGTTTATTACTAAGATTAGAATTTAAATTTAGATTGGTTTGGGATCACTGAGCAGGGTGTTTATTACTACAAAGAGAATTAAATTTTTTTTTTGTGTGAGATTATTAAGTGGGGTGTTTGTTACAAAGATTCCCATAGGAACCACACCTGCCGAGCGACAAGGAGGCAGAGCATTGCAATTTCAAAGCTCATCACCCAAGTTCTCAGGCTATGTAACTTCTAAGAGAATTGAAATATATTTTTTTATGAGATCACTGTGTAGGGTGTTTGTTACAAAAATAAGAAATAAAATTTATATTTGTGTGGGATTATCGAGTGGGATGTTTGTTCCTACAAAGAGAATTAAAAATTATTTTTGATTGAGATCACTGAATGGGTGTTTGTTACTAAGATTATAATTTAAATTTAGATTGTTTTGAGATCACCGCGTGGGGTGTTTATTACTACGAAGAGAATTAAAATTTTTTTTTTGTGTGTGAGATCACTGAGTGGGGTGTTTGTTATAAAGATTCCCATAGAAACCACACTTGCCGAGCGACAAGGAGGCAGAGCATTGCAATTTCAAAGCTCATCAAACAAGTTCTCAGGCTATGTAACTTCTAAGAGAATTGAAATGTATTTTTGTATGAGATCACTGTGTGGGGTGTTTGTTACAAATATTAGAATTAAAAATTTATATTTGTGTGGGATTATCGAGTGGGGTGTTTGTTACTACAAAACTTATTTAAAATTATTTTTGTGTGAGATCACTGAAAGTGTGTTTGTTACTAATATTAGAATTTAAGTTTAACTTTGTTTGAGATGAGCAAGTGGGGTGTTTATTACTACGAAGAGGCGTTCAATTTTTTTTGTGTGAGATCACTGTGTGGGGTTTTGTTACAAAGATTCCCATAGAAACCACACCTGCCGAGCGACAAGGAGGCAGAGCATTGCAATTCCAAAGCTCATCACCCAAGTTCTCAGGCTATGTAACTTCTAAGAGAATTGAAATGTATTTTTGTATGTTATCACTGTGTGGGGTGTTTGTTACAAATATTAGAAATAAAATTTATTTTTATGTGGGATTATCGAGTAGGATGTTTGTTACTATGAAAAAAATTAAAATTGTTTTTGTGTGAGATCACTGAAAAGGTGTTAGTTACTAATATTAGCATTTGAGTTAAGATTAGTTTAAGATGACCGAGTGGTGTGTTTATTACTATGAAGAGGCGTTCAATTTTTTTTGTGTGAGATCACTGAGTATGGGTTTTGGTACAAAGATTTCCATAGAAACCACTCCTGACGAGCGACAAGGAGGCAGAGCATTGCAATTTCAAAGCTCATCACCCAAGTTCTCAGGCTATTTAACTTCAAAGAGAATTGAAATGTATTTTTGTATGAGATCACTCTGTGGGGTGTTTGTTACAAATATTAGAATTAAAAATTTATATTTGTGTGGGATTATCGAGTGGGGTGTTTGTAACTACAAAGATTATTTAAAATTATTTTTGTGTGAGATCACTAAAAGTGTGTTTGTTACTAATATTAGAATTTAAGTTTAACTTTGTTTGAGATGACCAAGTGGGGTGTTTATTACTACGAAGAGGCGTTCAATTTTTTTTTGTGTGAGATCACTGAGTGGGGTGTTTATTACTACGAAGAGAATTAAAAATTTTTTTTGTGTGTGAGATCACTGAGTGGGGTGTTTGTTATAAAGATTCCCATAGAAACCACACCTAACGAGCGACAAGGAGGCAGAGCATTGCAATTTCAAAGCTCATCACCCAAGTTCTTAGGCTATGTAACTTCTAAGAGAATTGAAATGTATTTTTGTATGTGATCACTGTGTGGGGTTTTTGTTACAAATATTAGAAATAAAATTTATATTTATGTGGGATTATCGAGTAGGATGTTTGTTACTATGAAAAAAATTAAAATTGTTTTTGTGTGAGATCACTGAAAAGGTGTTTGTTACTAATATTAGCATTAAAGTTAAGATTGGTTTTAGATGACCGAGTGGTGTGTTTATTACTATGAAGAGGCGTTCAATTTTTTTTGTGTGAGATCACTGAGTATGGGTTTTGGTACAAAGATTCCCATAGAAACCACACCTGCCGAGCGACAAGGAGACAGAGCATTGCAATTTCAAAGCTCGTCATCCAAGTTCTCAGGCTATGTAACTTCTAAGAGAATTGAAATATATTTTTTTATGAGATCACTGTGTAGGGTGTTTGTTACAAATATTAGAATAAAAAATTTATATTTGTGTGGGATTATCGAGTGGGATGTTTGTTACTACAAAGAGAATTAAAAATTATTTTTGATTGAGATCACTGAATGGGTGTTTGTTACTAAGATTAGAATTTAAATTTAGATTGTTTTGAGATCACCGAGTGGGGTGTTTATTACTACGAAGAGAATTAAAATTTTTTTTTGTGTGTGAGATCACTGAGTGGGGTGTTTGTTATAAAGATTCCCATAGAAACCACACTTGCCGAGCGACAAGGAGGCAGAGCATTGCAATTTTAAAGCTCATCACCCAAGTTCTCAGGCTATGTAACTTCTAAGAGAATTGAATTGTATTTTTGTATGAGATCACTGTGTGGGGTGTTTGTTACAAATATTAGAATAAAAAATTTATATTTGTGTGGGATTATCGAGTGGGATGTTTGTTACTACAAAGAGAATTAAAAATTATTTTTGATTGAGATCACTGAATGGGTGTTTGTTACTAAGATTAGAATTTAAATTTAGATTGTTTTGAGATCACCGAGTGGGGTGTTTATTACTACGAAGAGAATTAAAATTTTTTTGTGTATGAGATCACTGAGTGGGGTGTTTGTTATAAAGATTCCCATAGAAACCACACCTGCCGAGCGACAAGGAGGCAGAGCATTGCAATTTCAAAGCTCATCACCCAAGTTCTCAGGCTATGTAACTTCTAAGAAAATTGAAATGTATTTTTTTATGAGAGCACTGTGTGGCGTGTTTGTTACAAATATTAGAATTAAAATTTATATTTGTGTGGGATTATCGGTTGGGGTATTTGTTACTACGAATATTATTTAAAATTATTTTTGTGTTAGATCACGGAATGCGTGTTTGTTACTAAGATTAGAATTTAAATTTAGATTGGTTTGGGATCACCGAGTGGGGTGTTTATTACTACGAAGAGTATTAAATTTTTTTTTTGTAAGATCATTAAGTGTGGTGTTTGTTACAAAGATTCCCATAGAAACCACACCTGCCGAGCGACAAGGAGGCAGAGCATTGCAATTTCAAAGCTCGTCATCCAAGTTCTCAGGCTATGTAACTTCTAAGAGAATTGAAATATATTTTTTTTGAGATCACTGTGTGGGGTGTTTGTTACAAATATTAGAATTAAAAATTTATATTTGTGTGGGATTATAGAGTGGGATGTTTGTTACTACGAAGAGAATTTAAAATTATTTTTGAGTGAGATCACTGAACGGGTGTTTAGTACTAACATTTAAATTTAAGTTTAGATTGGTTTGAGATGACCGAGTGGGGTGTTTATTACTATGAAGAGGCGTTCAATTTTTTTTTTTTGAGATCACTGAGTGGGGTTTTTGTTACAAAGATTCCCATAGAAACCACACCTGCCGAGCGACAAGGAGACAGAGCATTGCAATTTCAAAGCTGTTTTCCCAAGTTCTCAGGCTATTTAACTTCAAAGAGAATTGAAATGTATTTTTGTATGAGATCACTCTGTGGGGTGTTTGTTACAAATATTAGAATTAAAAATTTATATTTGTGTGGGATTATCGAGTGAGGTGTTTCTTTCTACAAAGATAATTTAAAATTATTTTTGTGTGAGATCACTGAAAGTGTGTTTGTTACTAAATTAGAATTTAATTTTAACTTTGTTTGAGATGACCAAGTGGTGTGTTTATTACTATGAAGAGGCGTTCAATTTTTTTTGTGTGAAATCACCGAGTATGGGTTTTGGGACAAAGATTCCCATAGAAACCACACCTGCCGAGCGACAAGGAGACAGAGCATTACAATTTCAAAGCTCATCACCCAAGTTCTAAGGCTATATAACTTCTAAGAGAATTGAAATATATTTTTTTATGAGATCACTGTGTGGGGTGTTTGTTACAAATATTAGAATTAAAAATTTATATTTGTGTGGGATTATCGAGTGAGGTGTTTGTTTCTACAAAGATTATTTAAAATTATTTTTGTGTGAGATCACGGAATGGGTGTTTGTTACTAAGATTAGAATTTAAATTTAGATTGTTTTGAGATCACCGAGTGGGGTGTTTATTACTACGAAGAGAATTAAATTTTTTTTTTGTGTAAGATCATTAAGTGGGGTGTTTGTTACAAAGATTCCCATAGAAACCACACTTGCCGAGCGACAAGGAGGCAGAGCATTGCAATTTTAAAGCTCATCACCCAAGTTCTCAGGCTATGTAACTTTTTAGAGAATTGAAATGTATTTTTGTATGAGATCACTGTGTGGGGTGTTTATTACAAATATTAGAATTAAAAAATTATATTTGTGTTGGATTATCGAGTGGGGTGTTTGTTACTACAAAGATTATTTAAAAAATTTTTTGTGTGAGATCACTGAAATTGTGTTTGTTACTAATATTAGAATTTAAGTTTAACCTTGTTTGAGATGACCAAGTGGGGTGTTTATTACTACGAAGAGGCGGTCAATTTTTTTATGAGATCACTGTGTAGGGTGTTTGTTACTAAAATAAGAATTAAAATTTATATTTGTGTGGGATTATCGAGTGGGATGTTTGTTACTACAAAGAGAATTAAAAATTATTTTTGATTGAGATCACTGAATGGGTGTTTGTTACTAAGATTAGAATTTAAATTTAGATTGTTTTGAGATCACCGAGTGGGGTGTTGATTACTACGAAGAGAATTAAAACTTTTTTTTTGTGTATGAGATCACTGAGTGGGGTGTTTGTTATAAAGATTCCCATAGAAACCACACCTGCCGAGCGACAAGGAGACAGAGCATTGCAATTTCAAAGCTCGTCATCCAAGTTCTCAGGCTATGTAATTTCTAAGAGAATTGAAATGTATTTTTTTATGAGATTACTGTGTGGGGTGTTTGTTACAAATATTAGAATTACAATTTATATTTGTGTGGGATTATCTAATGGGATGGTTGTTACTATGAAAAAAATTAAAATTGTTTTTGTGTGCGATCACTGAAAAGGTGTTTGTTACTAATATTAGCATTTAAGTTAAGATTGGTTTTAGATGACCGAGTGGTGTGTTTATTACTATGAAGAGGCGTTCAATTTTTTTTGTGTGAGATCACTGAGTATGGGTTTTGGTACAAAGATTCCCATAGAAACCACACCTGCCGAGCGACAAGGAGGCAGAGCATTGCAATTTCAAAGCTCATCACCCAAGTTCTCAGGCTACGTAACTTCTAAGAGAATTGAAATGTATTTTTGTATGAGATCACTGTGTGGGGAGTTGGTTACAAATATTAGTATTAAAATTTATATTTGTGTGGGATTATAGAGTGGGATGTTTGTTACTACGAAGAGAATTTAAAATTATTTTTGAGTGAGATCACTGAACTGGTGTTTAGTACTAACATTTAAATTTAAGTTTAGATTGGTTTGAGATGACCAAGTGGGGTGTTTATTACTACGAAGATGCGTTCAATTTTTTTTGTGTGAGATCACTGAGTGGTGTTTTGTTACAAAGATTCCCATAGAAACCACACCTGCCGAGCGACAAGGAGGCAGGGCATTGCAATTTCAAAGCTCATCACCCAAGTTCTCAGGCTATGTAACTTCTAAGAGAATTGAAATGTATTTTTGTATGTGATCACTGTGTGGGGTGTTTGTTACAAATATTAGAAATAAAATTTATATTTATGTGGGATTATCGAGTGGGATGTTTGTTACTATGAAAAAAATTAAAATTCTTTTTGTGTGAGATCACTCAAAAGGTGTTTGTTACTACTATTAACATTTAAGTTAAGATTGGTTTTAGATGACCGAGTGGTGTGTTTATTACTATGAAGAGGCGTTCAATTTTTTTTGTGTGAGATCACTGAGTATGTGGGTTTTGGTACAAAGATTCCCATAGAAACCACACCTGCCGAGCGACAAGGAGACAGAGCATTGCAATTTCAAAGCTCGTCATCCAAGTTCTCAGGCTATGTAACTTCTAAGAGAATTGAAATGTATTTTTGTATGAGATCACTGTGTGGGGTGTTTGTTACAAATATTAGAATTAAAAATTTATATTTGTGTGGGATTATCGAGTGGGGTGTTTGTTACTACAAAGATTATTTAAAATTATTTTTTGAGAGATCACTGAAAGTGTGTTTGTTACTAATACTAGAATTTAAGTTTAACTTTGTTTGAGATGACCAAGAGGAGTGTTTATTACTACGAAGAGGCGTTCAATTTTTTTTGTGTGAGATCACTGAGTATGGGTTTTGGTACAAAGATTCCCATAGAAACCACACCTGCCGAGCGACAAGGAGGCAGAGCATTGCAATTTCAAAGCTCATCACCCAAGTTCTCAGGCTATGTAACTTCTAAGAGAATTGAAATGTATTTTTGTATGAGATCACTGTGTGGGGTGTTGGTTACAAATATTAGAATTAAAATTTATATTTGTGTGGGATTATGGAGTGGGATGTTTGTTACTACAAAGAGAATTTAAAATTATTTGTGAGTGAGATCACTGAATGGGTGTTTAGTACTAATATTTAAATTTAAGTTTAGATTAGTTTGAGATGACCGAGTGGGGTGTTTATTACTATGAAGAGGCGTTCAATTTTTTTTTTGAGATCACTGAGTGGGGTTTTTGTTACAAACATTCCCATAGAAACCACACCTGCCGAGCGACAAGGAGGCAGAGCATTGCAATTTCAAAGCTCATCACCCAAGTTTTCAGGCTATGTAACTCCTAAGAAAATTGAAATGTATTTTTGTATGAGATCACTGTGTGGGGTGTTTGTTACAAATATTAGAAATAAAATTTATATTTTTGTGGGATTATCGAGTGGGGTGTTTGTTACTACGAAGATAATTTAAAATTATTTTTGTGTGAGAATTAGAATGGGTGTTTATTACTAAGATTAGAATTTAAATTTAGATTGGTTTGGGATCACTGAGCAGGGTGTTTATTACTACAAAGAGAATTAAATTTTTTTTTGTGTGAGATTATTAAGTGGGGTGTTTGTTACAAAGATTCCCATAGGAACCACACCTGCCGAGCGACAAGGAGGCAGAGCATTGCAATTTCAAAGCTCATCACCCAAGTTCTCAGGCTATGTAACTTCTAAGAGAATTGAAATATATTTTTTTATGAGATCACTGTGTAGGGTGTTTGTTACAAAAATAAGAAATAAAATTTATATTTGTGTGGGATTATCGAGTGGGATGTTTGTTCCTACAAAGAGAATTAAAAATTATTTTTGATTGAGATCACTGAATGGGTGTTTGTTACTAAGATTATAATTTAAATTTAGATTGTTTTGAGATCACCGCGTGGGGTGTTTATTACTACGAAGAGAATTAAAATTTTTTTTTTGTGTGTGAGATCACTGAGTGGGGTGTTTGTTTTAAAGATTCCCATAGAAACCACACTTGCCGAGCGACAAGGAGGCAGAGCATTGCAATTTCAAAGCTCATCAAACAAGTTCTCAGGCTATGTAACTTCTAAGAGAATTGAAATGTATTTTTGTATGAGATCACTGTGTGGGGTGTTTGTTACAAATATTAGAATTAAAAATTTATATTTGTGTGGGATTATCGAGTGGGGTGTTTGTTACTACAAAACTTATTTAAAATTATTTTTGTGTGAGATCACTGAAAGTGTGTTTGTTACTAATATTAGAATTTAAGTTTAACTTTGTTTGAGATGACCAAGTGGGGTGTTTATTACTACGAAGAGGCGTTCAATTTTTTTTTGTGTGAGATCACTGTGTTAGGTTTTATTACAAAGATTCCCATAGAAACCACACCTGCCGAGCGACAAGGAGGCAGAGCATTGCAATTTCAAAGCTCATCACCCAAGTTCTCAGGCTATGTAACTTCTAAGAGAATTGAATTTTTTTTTATGAGATCACTGTGTGGGGTGTTTGTTACAAAAATAAGAATTAAAATTTATATTTGTGTGGGATTATCGAGTGGGATGTTTGTTACTATGATTAGAATTTAAATTTAGATTGTTTTGAGATCACCGAGTGGGGTGTTTATTACTACGAAGAGAATTAAAATTTTTTTTTTGTGTATGAGATCACTGAGTGGGGTGTTTGTTACAAAGATTCCCATAGAAACCACACCTGCCGAGCGACAAGGAGGCAGAGCATTGCAATTTCAAAGCTCATCAATCAAGTTCTCAGGCTATGTAACTTCTAAGAAAATTGACATATATTTTTTTATGAGATCACTGTGTGGGGTGTTTGTTACAAATATTAGAATTAAAAATTTATATTTGTGTGGGATTATCGAGTGGGGTGTTTGTTACTACAAAGATTATTTTAAATTTTTTTTGTGTGAGATCACTGAAAGTGTGTTTGTTACTAATATTAGAATTTAAGTTTAACTTTGTTTGAGATGACCAAGAGGAGTGTTTATTACTACGAAGAGGCGTTCAATTTTTTTTGTGTGAGATCACTGTGTGGGGTTTTGTTACAAAGATTCCCATAGAAACCACACCTGCCGAGCGACAAGGAGGCAGAGCATTGCAATTCCAAAGCTCATCACCCAAGTTCTCAGGCTATGTAACTTCTAAGAGAATTGAAATGTATTTTTGTATGTTATCACTGTGTGGGGTGTTTGTTACAAATATTAGAAATAAAATTTATATTTATGTGGGATTATCGAGTAGGATGTTTGTTACTATGAAAAAAATTAAAATTGTTTTTGTGTGAGATCACTGAAAAGGTGTTAGTTACTAATATTAGCATTTGAGTTAAGATTAGTTTTAGATGACCGAGTGGTGTGTTTATTACTATGAAGAGGCGTTCAATTTTTTTTGTGTGAGATCACTGAGTATGTGGGTTTTGGTACAAAGATTTCCATAGAAACCACACCTGACGAGCGACAAGGAGGCAGAGCATTGCAATTTCAAAGCTCATCACCCAAGTTCTCAGGCTATTTAACTTCAAAGAGAATTGAAATGTATTTTTGTATGAGATCACTCTGTGGGGTGTTTGTTACAAATATTAGAATTAAAAATTTATATTTGTGTGGGATTATCGAGTGGGGTGTTTGTAACTACAAAGATTATTTAAAATTATTTTTGTGTGAGATCACTAAAAGTGTGTTTGTTACTAATATTAGAATTTAAGTTTAACTTTGTTTGAGATGACCAAGTGGGGTGTTTATTACTACGAAGAGGCGTTCAATTTTTTTTTTGTGTGAGATCACTGAGTGGGGTTTTGTTACAAAGATTCCCATAGAAACCACACCTAACGAGCGACAAGGAGGCAGAGCATTGCAATTTCAAAGCTCATCACCCAAGTTCTCAGGCTATGTAACTTCTAAGAGAATTGAAATGTATTTTTGTATGTGATCACTGTGTGGGGTGTTTTTTACAAATATCAGAAATAAAATTTATATTTATGTGGGATTATCGAGTGGGATGTTTGTTACTACAAAGAGAATTAAAAATTATTTTTGATTGAGATCACTGAATGGGTGTTTGTTACTACGATTAGAATTTAAATTTAGATTGTTTTGAGATCACCGAGTGGGGTGTTTATTACTACGAAGAGAATTAAAAATTTTTTTTGTGTGTGAGATCACTGAGTGGGGTGTTTGTTATAAAGATTCCCATAGAAACCACACCTAACGAGCGACAAGGAGGCAGAGCATTGCAATTTCAAAGCTCATCACCCAAGTTCTTAGGCTATGTAACTTCTAAGAGAATTGAAATGTATTTTTGTATGTGATCACTGTGTGGGGTTTTTGTTACAAATATTAGAAATAAAATTTATATTTATGTGGGATTATCGAGTAGGATGTTTGTTACTATGAAAAAAATTAAAATTGTTTTTGTGTGAGATCACTGAAAAGGTGTTTGTTACTAATATTAGCATTAAAGTTAAGATTGGTTTTAGATGACCGAGTGGTGTGTTTATTACTATGAAGAGGCGTTCAATTTTTTTTGTGTGAGATCACTGAGTATGGGTTTTGGTACAAAGATTCCCATAGAAACCACACCTGCCGAGCGACAAGGAGACAGAGCATTGCAATTTCAAAGCTCGTCATCCAAGTTCTCAGGCTATGTAACTTCTAAGAGAATTGAAATATATTTTTTTATGAGATCACTGTGTAGGGTGTTTGTTACAAATATTAGAATAAAAAATTTATATTTGTGTGGGATTATCGAGTGGGATGTTTGTTACTACAAAGAGAATTAAAAATTATTTTTGATTGAGATCACTGAATGGGTGTTTGTTACTAAGATTAGAATTTAAATTTAGATTGTTTTGAGATCACCGAGTGGGGTGTTTATTACTACGAAGAGAATTAAAATTTTTTTTTGTGTGTGAGATCACTGAGTGGGGTGTTTGTTATAAAGATTCCCATAGAAACCACACTTGCCGAGCGACAAGGAGGCAGAGCATTGCAATTTTAAAGCTCATCACCCAAGTTCTCAGGCTATGTAACTTCTAAGAGAATTGAATTGTATTTTTGTATGAGATCACTGTGTGGGGTGTTTGTTACAAATATTAGAATAAAAAATTTATATTTGTGTGGGATTATCGAGTGGGATGTTTGTTACTACAAAGAGAATTAAAAATTATTTTTGATTGAGATCACTGAATGGGTGTTTGTTACTAAGATTAGAATTTAAATTTAGATTGTTTTGAGATCACCGAGTGGGGTGTTTATTACTACGAAGAGAATTAAAATTTTTTTGTGTATGAGATCACTGAGTGGGGTGTTTGTTATAAAGATTCCCATAGAAACCACACCTGCCGAGCGACAAGGAGGCAGAGCATTGCAATTTCAAAGCTCATCACCCAAGTTCTCAGGCTATGTAACTTCTAAGAAAATTGAAATGTATTTTTTTATGAGAGCACTGTGTGGCGTGTTTGTTACAAATATTAGAATTAAAATTTATATTTGTGTGGGATTATCGGTTGGGGTATTTGTTACTACGAATATTATTTAAAATTATTTTTGTGTTAGATCACGGAATGCGTGTTTGTTACTAAGATTAGAATTTAAATTTAGATTGGTTTGGGATCACCGAGTGGGGTGTTTATTACTACGAAGAGTATTAAATTTTTTTTTTGTAAGATCATTAATTGTGGTGTTTGTTACAAAGATTCCCATAGAAACCACACCTGCCGAGCGACAAGGAGGCAGAGCATTGCAATTTCAAAGCTCGTCATCCAAGTTCTCAGGCTATGTAACTTCTAAGAGAATTGAAATATATTTTTTTTGAGATCACTGTGTAGGGTGTTTGTTACTAAAATAAGAATTAAAATTTATATTTCTGTGGGATTATCGAGTGGGATGTTTTTCACTACAAAAAGAATTAAAAATTATTTTTGATTGAGATC
This sequence comes from Metellina segmentata, assembly GCA_947359465.1. NCBI lineage: Eukaryota > Metazoa > Arthropoda > Arachnida > Araneae > Tetragnathidae > Metellina > Metellina segmentata. The sequence continues at coordinate 55,622,721 of OX375873.1, forward strand.
ACTGATGGGTGTTTGTTACTAAGATTAGTATTTAAATTTAGATTGTTTTGAGATCACCGAGTGGGGTGTTTATTACTACGAAGAGAATTAAATTTTTTTTGTTTTTGTTTATGAGATCACTGAGTGGGGTGTTTGTTATAAAGATTCCCATAGAAACCACACTTGCCGAGCGACAAGGAGGCAGAGCATTGCAATTTCAAAGCTCATCAAACAAGTTCTCAGGCTATGTAACTTCTAAGAGAATTGAAATGTATTTTTGAATGAAATCACTGTGTGGGGTGTTTGTTACAAATATTAGAATTAAAAATTTATATTTGTGTGGGATTATAGAGTGAGATGTTTGTTACTACGAAGAGAATTTAAAATTATTTTTGAGTGAGATCACTGAACGGGTGTTTAGTACTAACATTTAAATTTAAGTTTAGATTGGTTTGAGATGACCGAGTGGGGTGTTTATTACTATGAAGAGGCGTTCAATTTTTTTTTTTTGAGATCACTGAGTGGGGTTTTTGTTACAAAGATTCCCATAGAAACCACACCTGCCGAGCGACAAGGAGACAGAGCATTGCAATTTCAAAGCTGTTTTCCCAAGTTCTCAGGCTATTTAACTTCAAAGAGAATTGAAATGTATTTTTGTATGAGATCACTCTGTGGGGTGTTTGTTACAAATATTAGAATTAAAAATTTATATTTGTGTGGGATTATCGAGTGAGGTGTTTCTTTCTACAAAGATAATTTAAAATTATTTTTGTGTGAGATCACTGAAAGTGTGTTTGTTACTAAATTAGAATTTAATTTTAACTTTGTTTGAGATGACCAAGTGGTGTGTTTATTACTATGAAGAGGCGTTCAATTTTTTTTGTGTGAAATCACCGAGTATGGGTTTTGGGACAAAGATTCCCATAGAAACCACACCTGCCGAGCGACAAGGAGACAGAGCATTACAATTTCAAAGCTCATCACCCAAGTTCTAAGGCTATATAACTTCTAAGAGAATTGAAATATATTTTTTTATGAGATCACTGTGTGGGGTGTTTGTTACAAATATTAGAATTAAAAATTTATATTTGTGTGGGATTATCGAGTGAGGTGTTTGTTTCTACAAAGATTATTTAAAATTATTTTTGTGTGAGATCACGGAATGGGTGTTTGTTACTAAGATTAGAATTTAAATTTAGATTGTTTTGAGATCACTGAGTGGGGTGTTTATTACTACGAAGAGAATTAAATTTTTTTTTTGTGTAAGATCATTAAGTGGGGTCTTTGTTACAAAGATTCCCATAGATACCACACTTGCCGAGCGACAAGGAGGCAGAGCATTGCAATTTTAAAGCTCATCACCCAAGTTCTCAGGCTATGTAACTTTTTAGAGAATTGAAAGGTATTTTTGTATGAGATCACTGTGTGGGGTGTTTATTACAAATATTAGAATTAAAAAATTATATTTGTGTTGGATTATCGAGTGGGGTGTTTGTTACTACAAAGATTATTTTAAATTTTTTTTGAGTGAGATCACTGAAAGTGTGTTTGTTACTAATATTAGAATTTAAGTTTAACTTTGTTTGAGATGACCAAGTGGGGTGTTTATTACTACGAAGAGGCGGTCAATTTTTTTTGTGTGAGATCAATGAGTGGGGTTGATACAAAGATTCCCATAGAAACCACACCTGCCGAGCGACAAGGAGGCAGAGCATTGCAATTTCAAAGCTCATCACCCAAGTTCTCAGGCTATGTAACTTCTAAGAAAATTGAAATGTATTTTTGTATGAGATCACTCTATGGGGTGTTTGTTACAAATATTAGAATTAAAAATTTATATTTGTGTGGGATTATCGAGTGAGGTGTTTGTTACTACGAAGATAATTTAAAATTATTTTTGTGTGAGAATTAGAATGGGTGTTTATTACTAAGATTAGAATTTAAATTTAGATTGGTTTGGGATCACTGAACAGGGTGTTTATTACTACAAAGAGAATTAAATTTTTTTTTTGTGTGAGATTATTAAGTGGGGTGTTTGTTACAAAGATTCCCATAGGAACCACACCTGCCGAGCGACAAGGAGGCAGAGCATTGCAATTTCAAAGCTCATCACCCAAGTTCTCAGGCTATGTAACTTCTAAGAGAATTGAAATATATTTTTTTATGAGATCACTGTGTAGGGTGTTTGTTACAAAAATAAGAAATAAAATTTATATTTGTGTGGGATTATCGAGTGGGATGTTTGTTCCTACAAAGAGAATTAAAAATTATTTTTGATTGAGATCACTGAATGGGTGTTTGTTACTAAGATTATAATTTAAATTTAGATTGTTTTGAGATCACCGCGTGGGGTGTTTATTACTACGAAGAGAATTAAAATTTTTTTTTTGTGTGTGAGATCACTGAGTGGGGTGTTTGTTATAAAGATTCCCATAGAAACCACACTTGCCGAGCGACAAGGAGGCAGAGCATTGCAATTTCAAAGCTCATCAAACAAGTTCTCAGGCTATGTAACTTCTAAGAGAATTGAAATGTATTTTTGTATGAGATCACTGTGTGGGGTGTTTGTTACAAATATTAGAATTAAAAATTTATATTTGTGTGGGATTATCGAGTGGGGTGTTTGTTACTACAAAACTTATTTAAAATTATTTTTGTGTGAGATCACTGAAAGTGTGTTTGTTACTAATATTAGAATTTAAGTTTAACTTTGTTTGAGATGACCAAGTGGGGTGTTTATTACTACGAAGAGGCGTTCAATTTTTTTTTGTGTGAGATCACTGTGTTAGGTTTTATTACAAAGATTCCCATAGAAACCACACCTGCCGAGCGACAAGGAGGCAGAGCATTGCAATTTCAAAGCTCATCACCCAAGTTCTCAGGCTATGTAACTTCTAAGAGAATTGAATTTTTTTTATGAGATCACTGTGTGGGGTGTTTGTTACAAAAATAAGAATTAAAATTTATATTTGTGTGGGATTATCGAGTGGGATGTTTGTTACTATGATTAGAATTTAAATTTAGATTGTTTTGAGATCACCGAGTGGGGTGTTTATTACTACGAAGAGAATTAAAATTTTTTTTTGTGTATGAGATCACTGAGTGGGGTGTTTGTTACAAAGATTCCCATAGAAACCACACCTGCCGAGCGACAAGGAGGCAGAGCATTGCAATTTCAAAGCTCATCAATCAAGTTCTCAGGCTATGTAACTTCTAAGAAAATTGACATATATTTTTTTATGAGATCACTGTGTGGGGTGTTTGTTACAAATATTAGAATTAAAAATTTATATTTGTGTGGGATTATCGAGTGGGGTGTTTGTTACTACAAAGATTATTTTAAATTTTTTTTGTGTGAGATCACTGAAAGTGTGTTTGTTACTAATATTAGAATTTAAGTTTAACTTTGTTTGAGATGACCAAGAGGAGTGTTTATTACTACGAAGAGGCGTTCAATTTTTTTTGTGTGAGATCACTGTGTGGGGTTTTGTTACAAAGATTCCCATAGAAACCACACCTGCCGAGCGACAAGGAGGCAGAGCATTGCAATTTCAAAGCTCATCACCCAAGTTCTCAGGCTATGTAACTTCTAAGAGAATTGAAATGTATTTTTGTATGTGATCACTGTGTGGGGTGTTTTTTACAAATATCAGAAATAAAATTTATATTTATGTGGGATTATCGAGTGGGATGTTTGTTACTACAAAGAGAATTAAAAATTATTTTTGATTGAGATCACTGAATGGGTGTTTGTTACTACGATTAGAATTTAAATTTAGATTGTTTTGAGATCACCGAGTGGGGTGTTTATTACTACGAAGAGAATTAAAAATTTTTTTTGTGTGTGAGATCACTGAGTGGGGTGTTTGTTATAAAGATTCCCATAGAAACCACACCTAACGAGCGACAAGGAGGCAGAGCATTGCAATTTCAAAGCTCATCACCCAAGTTCTTAGGCTATGTAACTTCTAAGAGAATTGAAATGTATTTTTGTATGTGATCACTGTGTGGGGTTTTTGTTACAAATATTAGAAATAAAATTTATATTTATGTGGGATTATCGAGTAGGATGTTTGTTACTATGAAAAAAATTAAAATTGTTTTTGTGTGAGATCACTGAAAAGGTGTTTGTTACTAATATTAGCATTAAAGTTAAGATTGGTTTTAGATGACCGAGTGGTGTGTTTATTACTATGAAGAGGCGTTCAATTTTTTTTGTGTGAGATCACTGAGTATGGGTTTTGGTACAAAGATTCCCATAGAAACCACACCTGCCGAGCGACAAGGAGACAGAGCATTGCAATTTCAAAGCTCGTCATCCAAGTTCTCAGGCTATGTAACTTCTAAGAGAATTGAAATATATTTTTTTATGAGATCACTGTGTAGGGTGTTTGTTACAAATATTAGAATAAAAAATTTATATTTGTGTGGGATTATCGAGTGGGATGTTTGTTACTACAAAGAGAATTAAAAATTATTTTTGATTGAGATCACTGAATGGGTGTTTGTTACTAAGATTAGAATTTAAATTTAGATTGTTTTGAGATCACCGAGTGGGGTGTTTATTACTACGAAGAGAATTAAAATTTTTTTTTGTGTGTGAGATCACTGAGTGGGGTGTTTGTTATAAAGATTCCCATAGAAACCACACTTGCCGAGCGACAAGGAGGCAGAGCATTGCAATTTTAAAGCTCATCACCCAAGTTCTCAGGCTATGTAACTTCTAAGAGAATTGAATTGTATTTTTGTATGAGATCACTGTGTGGGGTGTTTGTTACAAATATTAGAATAAAAAATTTATATTTGTGTGGGATTATCGAGTGGGATGTTTGTTACTACAAAGAGAATTAAAAATTATTTTTGATTGAGATCACTGAATGGGTGTTTGTTACTAAGATTAGAATTTAAATTTAGATTGTTTTGAGATCACCGAGTGGGGTGTTTATTACTACGAAGAGAATTAAAATTTTTTTGTGTATGAGATCACTGAGTGGGGTGTTTGTTATAAAGATTCCCATAGAAACCACACCTGCCGAGCGACAAGGAGGCAGAGCATTGCAATTTCAAAGCTCATCACCCAAGTTCTCAGGCTATGTAACTTCTAAGAAAATTGAAATGTATTTTTTTATGAGAGCACTGTGTGGCGTGTTTGTTACAAATATTAGAATTAAAATTTATATTTGTGTGGGATTATCGGTTGGGGTATTTGTTACTACGAATATTATTTAAAATTATTTTTGTGTTAGATCACGGAATGCGTGTTTGTTACTAAGATTAGAATTTAAATTTAGATTGGTTTGGGATCACCGAGTGGGGTGTTTATTACTACGAAGAGTATTAAATTTTTTTTTGTAAGATCATTAAGTGTGGTGTTTGTTACAAAGATTCCCATAGAAACCACACCTGCCGAGCGACAAGGAGGCAGAGCATTGCAATTTCAAAGCTCGTCATCCAAGTTCTCAGGCTATGTAACTTCTAAGAGAATTGAAATATATTTTTTTATGAGATCACTGTGTAGGGTGTTTGTTACAAATATTAGAATAAAAAATTTATATTTGTGTGGGATTATCGAGTGGGATGTTTGTTACTACAAAGAGAATTAAAAATTATTTTTGATTGAGATCACTGAATGGGTGTTTGTTACTAAGATTAGAATTTAAATTTAGATTGTTTTGAGATCACCGAGTGGGGTGTTTATTACTACGAAGAGAATTAAAATTTTTTTTTGTGTGTGAGATCACTGAGTGGGGTGTTTGTTATAAAGATTCCCATAGAAACCACACTTGCCGAGCGACAAGGAGGCAGAGCATTGCAATTTTAAAGCTCATCACCCAAGTTCTCAGGCTATGTAACTTCTAAGAGAATTGAATTGTATTTTTGTATGAGATCACTGTGTGGGGTGTTTGTTACAAATATTAGAATAAAAAATTTATATTTGTGTGGGATTATCGAGTGGGATGTTTGTTACTACAAAGAGAATTAAAAATTATTTTTGATTGAGATCACTGAATGGGTGTTTGTTACTAAGATTAGAATTTAAATTTAGATTGTTTTGAGATCACCGAGTGGGGTGTTTATTACTACGAAGAGAATTAAAATTTTTTTGTGTATGAGATCACTGAGTGGGGTGTTTGTTATAAAGATTCCCATAGAAACCACACCTGCCGAGCGACAAGGAGGCAGAGCATTGCAATTTCAAAGCTCATCACCCAAGTTCTCAGGCTATGTAACTTCTAAGAAAATTGAAATGTATTTTTTTATGAGAGCACTGTGTGGCGTGTTTGTTACAAATATTAGAATTAAAATTTATATTTGTGTGGGATTATCGGTTGGGGTATTTGTTACTACGAATATTATTTAAAATTATTTTTGTGTTAGATCACGGAATGCGTGTTTGTTACTAAGATTAGAATTTAAATTTAGATTGGTTTGGGATCACCGAGTGGGGTGTTTATTACTACGAAGAGTATTAAATTTTTTTTTGTAAGATCATTAAGTGTGGTGTTTGTTACAAAGATTCCCATAGAAACCACACCTGCCGAGCGACAAGGAGGCAGAGCATTGCAATTTCAAAGCTCGTCATCCAAGTTCTCAGGCTATGTAACTTCTAAGAGAATTGAAATATATTTTTTTTGAGATCACTGTGTAGGGTGTTTGTTACTAAAATAAGAATTAAAATTTATATTTCTGTGGGATTATCGAGTGGGATGTTTTTCACTACAAAAAGAATTAAAAATTATTTTTGATTGAGATCACTGATGGGTGTTTGTTACTAAGATTAGTATTTAAATTTAGATTGTTTTGAGATCACCGAGTGGGGTGTTTATTACTACGAAGAGAATTAAATTTTTTTTGTTTTTGTTTATGAGATCACTGAGTGGGGTGTTTGTTATAAAGATTCCCATAGAAACCACACTTGCCGAGCGACAAGGAGGCAGAGCATTGCAATTTCAAAGCTCATCAAACAAGTTCTCAGGCTATGTAACTTCTAAGAGAATTGAAATGTATTTTTGAATGAAATCACTGTGTGGGGTGTTTGTTACAAATATTAGAATTAAAAATTTATATTTGTGTGGGATTATAGAGTGGGATGTTTGTTACTACGAAGAGAATTTAAAATTATTTTTGAGTGAGATCACTGAACGGGTGTTTAGTACTAACATTTAAATTTAAGTTTAGATTGGTTTGAGATGACCGAGTGGGGTGTTTATTACTATGAAGAGGCGTTCAATTTTTTTTTTTTGAGATCACTGAGTGGGGTTTTTGTTACAAAGATTCCCATAGAAACCACACCTGCCGAGCGACAAGGAGACAGAGCATTGCAATTTCAAAGCTGTTTTCCCAAGTTCTCAGGCTATTTAACTTCAAAGAGAATTGAAATGTATTTTTGTATGAGATCACTCTGTGGGGTGTTTGTTACAAATATTAGAATTAAAAATTTATATTTGTGTGGGATTATCGAGTGGGGTGTTTGTTACTACAAAGATTATTTAAAAAATTTTTTGTGTGAGATCACTGAAATTGTGTTTGTTACTAATATTAGAATTTAAGTTTAACCTTGTTTGAGATGACCAAGTGGGGTGTTTATTACTACGAAGAGGCGGTCAATTTTTTTATGAGATCACTGTGTAGGGTGTTTGTTACTAAAATAAGAATTAAAATTTATATTTGTGTGGGATTATCGAGTGGGATGTTTGTTACTACAAAGAGAATTAAAAATTATTTTTGATTGAGATCACTGAATGGGTGTTTGTTACTAAGATTAGAATTTAAATTTAGATTGTTTTGAGATCACCGAGTGGGGTGTTGATTACTACGAAGAGAATTAAAACTTTTTTTTTGTGTATGAGATCACTGAGTGGGGTGTTTGTTATAAAGATTCCCATAGAAACCACACCTGCCGAGCGACAAGGAGACAGAGCATTGCAATTTCAAAGCTCGTCATCCAAGTTCTCAGGCTATGTAATTTCTAAGAGAATTGAAATGTATTTTTTTATGAGATTACTGTGTGGGGTGTTTGTTACAAATATTAGAATTACAATTTATATTTGTGTGGGATTATCTAATGGGATGGTTGTTACTATGAAAAAAATTAAAATTGTTTTTGTGTGCGATCACTGAAAAGGTGTTTGTTACTAATATTAGCATTTAAGTTAAGATTGGTTTTAGATGACCGAGTGGTGTGTTTATTACTATGAAGAGGCGTTCAATTTTTTTTGTGTGAGATCACTGAGTATGGGTTTTGGTACAAAGATTCCCATAGAAACCACACCTGCCGAGCGACAAGGAGGCAGAGCATTGCAATTTCAAAGCTCATCACCCAAGTTCTCAGGCTATGTAACTTCTAAGAGAATTGAAATGTATTTTTGTATGAGATCACTGTGTGGGGAGTTGGTTACAAATATTAGTATTAAAATTTATATTTGTGTGGGATTATAGAGTGGGATGTTTGTTACTACGAAGAGAATTTAAAATTATTTTTGAGTGAGATCACTGAACGGGTGTTTAGTACTAACATTTAAATTTAAGTTTAGATTGGTTTGAGATGACCAAGTGGGGTGTTTATTACTACGAAGATGCGTTCAATTTTTTTTGTGTGAGATCACTGAGTGGTGTTTTGTTACAAAGATTCCCATAGAAACCACACCTGCCGAGCGACAAGGAGGCAGGGCATTGCAATTTCAAAGCTCATCACCCAAGTTCTCAGGCTATGTAACTTCTAAGAGAATTGAAATGTATTTTTGTATGTGATCACTGTGTGGGGTGTTTGTTACAAATATTAGAAATAAAATTTATATTTATGTGGGATTATCGAGTGGGATGTTTGTTACTATGAAAAAAATTAAAATTCTTTTTGTGTGAGATCACTGAAAAGGTGTTTGTTACTACTATTAACATTTAAGTTAAGATTGGTTTTAGATGACCGAGTGGTGTGTTTATTACTATGAAGAGGCGTTCAATTTTTTTTGTGTGAGATCACTGAGTATGGGTTTTGGTACAAAGATTCCCATAGAAACCACACCTGCCGAGCGACAAGGAGACAGAGCATTGCAATTTCAAAGCTCGTCATCCAAGTTCTCAGGCTATGTAACTTCTAAGAGAATTGAAATATATTTTTTTATGAGATCACTGTGTAGGGTGTTTGTTACTAAAATAAGAATTAAAATTTATATTTGTGTGGGATTATAGAGTGGGATGTTTGTTACTACGAAGAGAATTTAAAATTATTTTTGAGTGAGATCACTGAAAGTGTGTTCGTTACTAATATTAGAATTTAATTTTAACTTTGTTTGAGATGACCAAGTGGTGTGTTTATTACTATGAAGAGGCGTTCAATTTTTTTGTATGAAATCACTGAGTATGGGTTTTGTTACAAAGATTCCCATAGAAACCACACCTGCCGAGCGACAAGGAGGCAGGGCATTGCAATTTCAAAACTCATCACCCAAGTTCTCAGGCTATGTAACTTCTAAGAGAATTGAAATGTATTTTTGTATGTGATCACTGTGTGGGGTGTTTGTTACAAATATTAGAAATAAAATTTATATTTATGTGGGATTATCGAGTGGGATGTTTGTTACTATGAAAAAAATTAAAATTCTTTTTGAAAGAGATCACTGAAAAGGTGTTTGTTACTAATATTAACATTTAAGTTAAGATTGGTTTTAGTTGACCGAGTAGTGTGTTTATTACTATGAAGAGGCGTTCAATTTTTTTTGTGTGAGATCACTGAGTATGGGTTTTGGTACAAAGATTCCCATAGAAACCACACCTGCCGAGCGACAAGGAGACAGAGCATTGCAATTTCAAAGCTCGTCATCCAAGTTCTCAGGCTATGTAACTTCTAAAAGAAATGAAATATATTTTTTTACGAGATCACTGTGTAGGGTGTTTGTTACTAAAATAAGAATTAAAATTTATATTTGTGTGGGATTATCGAGTGGGATGTTTGTTACTACAAAGAGAATTAAAAATTATTTTTGATTGAGATCACTGAATGGGTGTTTGTTACTAAGATTATAATTTAAATTTAGATTGTTTTGAGATCACCGTGTGGGGTGTTTATTACTACGAAGAGAATTAAAACTTTTTTTTTGTGTATGAGATCACTGAGTGGGGTGTTTGTTACTACAAAGTGAATTAAAAATTATTTTTGATTGAGATCACTGAATGGGTGTTTGTTACTAAGATTAGAATTTAAATTTAGATTGTTTTGAGATCACCGAGTGGGGTGTTTATTACTACGAAGAGAATTAAAATTTTTTTTTTTGTGTAAGATTATTAAGTGGGGTGTTTGTTACAAAGATTCCCATAGAAACCACACTTGCCGAGCGACAAGGATGCAGAGCATTGCAATTTTAAAGCTCATCACCCAAGTTCTCAGGCTATGTAACTTTTAAGAGAATTGAAATGTATTTTTGTATGAGATCACTGTGTGGGGTGTTTATTACAAATATTAGAATTAAAAATTTATATTTGTGTGGGATTATCGAGTGGGGTGTTTGTTACTACAAAGATTATTTTAAATTTTTTTTGTGTGAGATCACTGAAAGTGTGTTTGTTACTAATATTAGAATTTAAGTTTAACTTTGTTTGAGATGACCAAGTGGGGTGTTTATTACTACGAAGAGGCGGTCAATTTTTTTTTGTGTGAGATCAATGAGTGGGGTTGATACAAAGATTCCCATAGAAACCACACCTGCCGAGCGACAAGGAGGCAGAGCATTGCAATTTCAAAGCTCATCACCCAAGTTCTCAGGCTATATAACTTCTAAGAGAATTGAAATATATTTTTTTATGAGATCACTGTGTAGGGTGTTTGTTACAAAAATAAGAATTAAAATTTATATTTGTTAGAGATTATCGAGTGGGATGTTTGTTACTACAAAGAGAATTAAAAATTATTTTTGATTGAGATCACTGAATGGGTGTTTGTTACTAAGATTAGAATTTAAATTAAGATTGTTTTGAGATCACCGAGTGGGGTGTTTATTACTACGAAGAGAATTAAAACTTTTTTTTTGTGTATGAGATCACTAAATGGGGTGTTTGTTATAAAGATTCCCATAGAAACCACACCTGCCGAGCGACAAGGAGGCAGAGCATTGCAATTTCAAAGCTCATCACCCAAGTTCTCAGGCTATGTAACTTCTAAGAAAATTGAAATGTATTTTTTTATGAGATCACTGTGTGGGGTGTTTGTTACAAATATTAGAATTAAAATTAATATTTGTGTGGGATTATCGAGTGGGGTATTTGTTACTACGAATATTATTTAAAATTATTTTTTTGTGAGATCACGGAATGGGTGTTTGTTACTAACATTAGAATTTAAATTTAGATTGGTTTGGGATCACCGAGAGGGGTGTTTATTACTACGAAGAGTATTAAAATTTTTTTTTGTAAGATCATTAAGTGTGGTGTTTGTTACAAAGATTCCCATATAAACCACACCTGCCGAGCGACAAGGAGGCAGAGCATTGCAATTTCAAAGCTCGTCATCCAAGTTCTCAGGCTATGTAACTTCTAAAAGAAATGAAATATATTTTTTTATGAGATCACTGTGTAGGGTGTTTGTTACTAAAATAAGAATTAAAATTTATATTTGTGTGGGATTATCGAGTGGGATGTTTGTTACTACAAAGAGAATTAAAAATTATTTTTGATTCAGATCACTGAATGGGTGTTTGTTACTAAGATTATAATTTAAATTTAGATTGTTTTGAGATCACCGTGTGGGGTGTTTATTACTACGAAGAGAATTAAAACTTTTTTTTTTGTGTATGAGATCACTGAGTGGGGTGTTTGTTATAAAGATTCCCATAGAAACCACACCTGCCGATCGACAAGGAGGCAGAGCATTGCAATTTCAAAGCTCATCACCCAAGTTCTCAGGCTATGTAACTTCTAAGAAAATTGAAATGTATTTTTTTATGAGATCACTGTGTGGGGTGTTTGTTACAAATATTAGAATTAAAAATTTATATTTGTGTGGGAATATCGAGTGGGGTGTTTGTTACTACAAAGTGAATTAAAAATTATTTTTGATTGAGATCACTGAATGGGTGTTTGTTACTAAGATTAGAATTTAAATTTAGATTGTTTTGAGATCACCGAGTGGGGTGTTTATTACTACGAAGAGAATTAAAAATTTTTTTTTTGTGTAAGATCATTAAGTGGGGTGTTTGTTACAAAGATTCCCATAGAAACCACACTTGCCGAGCGACAAGGATGCAGAGCATTGCAATTTTAAAGCTCATCACCCAAGTTCTCAGGCTATGTAACTTTTAAGAGAATTGAAATGTATTTTTGTATGAGATCACTGTGTGGGGTGTTTATTACAAATATTAGAATTAAAAATTGATATTTGTGTGGGATTATCGAGTGGGGTGTTTGTTACTACAAAGATTATTTTAAATTTTTTTTGTGTGAGATCACTGAAAGTGTGTTTGTTACTAATATTAGAATTTAAGTTTAACTTTGTTTGAGATGACCAAGTGGGGTGTTTATTACTACGAAGAGGCGGTCAATTTTTTTTTGTGTGAGATCAATGAGTGGGGTTGATACAAAGATTCCCATAGAAACCACACCTGCCGAGCGACAAGGAGGCAGAGCATTGCAATTTCAAAGCTCATCACCCAAGTTCTCAGGCTATATAACTTCTAAGAGAATTGAAATATATTTTTTTATGAGATCACTGTGTAGGGTGTTTGTTACAAAAATAAGAATTAAAATTTATATTTGTTAGAGATTATCGAGTGGGATGTTTGTTACTACAAAGAGAATTAAAAATTATTTTTGATTGAGATCACTGAATGGGTGTTTGTTACTAAGATTAGAATTTAAATTAAGATTGTTTTGAGATCACCGAGTGGGGTGTTTATTACTACGAAGAGAATTAAAACTTTTTTTTTGTGTATGAGATCACTGAGTGGGGTGTTTGTTATAAAGATTCCCATAGAAACCACACCTGCCGAGCGACAAGGAGGCAGAGCATTGCAATTTCAAAGCTCATCACCCAAATTCTCAGGCTATGTAACTTCTAAGAAAATTGAAATGTATTTTTTTATGAGATCACTGTGTGGGGTGTTTGTTACAAATATTAGAATTAAAATTAATATTTGTGTGGGATTATCGAGTGGGGTATTTGTTACAACGAATATTATTTAAAATTATTTTTTTGTGAGATCACGGAATGGGTGTTTGTTACTAAGATTAGAATTTAAATTTAGATTGGTTTGGGATCACCGAGAGGGGTGTTTATTACTACGAAGAGTATTAAAATTTTTTTTTGTAAGATCATTAAGTGTGGTGTTTGTTACAAAGATTCCCATAGAAACCACACCTGCCGAGCGACAAGGAGGCAGAGCATTGCAATTTCAAAGCTCATCACCCAAGTTCTCAGGCTATATAACTTCTAAGAGAATTGAAATATATTTTTTTATGAGATCACGTGTGGGGTGTTTGTTACAAATATTAGAATTAAAAATTTATATTTGTGTGGGATTATCGAGTGAGGTGTTTGTTTCTACAAAGATTATTCATTTAAGTTAAGATTGGTTTTAGATGACCGAGTGGTGTGTTTATTACTATGAAGAGGCGTTCAATTTTTTTTGTGTGAGATCACTGAGTATGGGTTTTGGTACAAAGATTCCCATAGAAACCACACCTGGCGAGCGACAAGGAGGCAGAGCATTGCAATTTCAAAGCTCATCACCAAAGTTCTCAGGCTATGTAACTTCTAAGAGAATTGAAATGTATTTTTGTATGAGATCACTGTGTGGGGAGTTGGTTACAAATATTAGAATTAAATTTATATTTGTGTGGGATTATCGAGTGAGGTGTTTGTTTCTACAAAGATTATTTAAAATTATTTTTGTGTGAGATCACGGAATGGGTGTTTGTTACTAAGATTAGAATTTAAATTTAGATTGTTTTGAGATCACCGAGTGGGGTGTTTATTACTACGAAGATAATTAAAATTTTTTTTTTGTGTAAGATCATTAAGTGGGGTGTTTGTTACAAAGATTCCCATAGAAACCACACTTGCCGAGCGACAAGGAGGCAGAGCATTGCAATTTTAAAGCTCATCACCCAAGTTCTCAGGCTATGTAACTTTTAAGAGAATTGAAATGTATTTTTGTATGAGATCACTGTGTGGGGTGTTTATTACAAATATTAGAATTAAAAATTTATATTTGTGTGGGATTATCGAGTGGGGTGTTTGTTACTACAAAGATTATTTTAAATTTTTTTGTGTGAGATCACTGAAAGTGTGTTTGTTACTAATATTAGAATTTAAGTTTAACTTTGTTTGAGATGACCAAGTGGGGTGTTTATTACTACGAAGAGGCGGTCAATTTTTTTTTGTGTGAGATCAATGAGTGGGGTTGATACAAAGATTCCCATAGAAACCACACCTGCCGAGCGACAAGGAGGCAGAGCATTGCAATTTCAAAGCTCATCACCCAAGTTCTCAGGCTATGTAACTTCTAAGAAAATTGAAATGTATTTTTGTATGAGATCACTCTGTGGGGTGTTTGTTACAAATATTAGAATTAAAAATTTATATTTGTGTGGGATTATCGAGTGAGGTGTTTGTTTCTACAAAGATTATTTAAAATTATTTTTGTGTGAGATCACTGAAAGTGTGTTTGTTACTAATATTAGAATTTAATTTTAACTTTGTTTGAGATGACCAAGTGGTGTGTTTATTACTATGAGGAGGCGTTCAATTTTTTTTGTGTGAGATCACTGAGTATGGGTTTTGGTACAAAGATTAACATAGAAACCACACCTGCCGAGCGACAAGGAGACAGAGCATTGCAATTTTAAAGCTCATTACCCAAGTTCTCAGGCTATGTAACTTTTAAGAGAATTGAAATGTATTTTTGTATGAGATCACTGTGTGGGGTGTTTGTTACAAATATTAGAATTAAAAATTTATATTTGTGTGGGATTATCAAGTGGGGTGTTTGTTACTACAAAGATTATTTAAAATTTTTTTTGTGTGAGATCACTGAAAGTGTGTTTGTTACTAATATTAGAATTTAAGTTTAACCTTGTTTGAGATGACCAAGTGGGGTGTTTATTACTACGAAGAGGCGGTCAATTTTTTTATGAGATCACTGTGTAGGGTGTTTGTTACTAAAATAAGAATTAAAATTTATATTTGTGTGGGATTATCGAGTGGGATGTTTGTTACTACAAAGAGAATTAAAAATTATTTTTGATTGAGATCACTGAATGGGTGTTTGTTACTAAGATTAGAATTTAAATTTAGATTGTTTTGAGATCACCGAGTGGGGTGTTTATTACTACGAAGAGAATTAAAACTTTTTTTTTGTGTATGAGATCACTGAGTGGGGTGTTTGTTATAAAGATTCCCATAGAAACCACACCTGCCGAGCGACAAGGAGACAGAGCATTGCAATTTCAAAGCTCGTCATCCAAGTTCTCAGGCTACGTAATTTCTAAGAGAATTGAAATGTATTTTTTTATGAGATTACTATGTGGGGTGTTTGTTACAAATATTAGAATTACAATTTATATTTGTGGGGGATTATCTAATGGGATGGTTGTTACTATGAAAAAAATTAAAATTGTTTTTGTGTGCGATCACTGAAAAGGTGTTTGTTACTAATATTAGCATTTAAGTTAAGATTGGTTTTAGATGACCGAGTGGTGTGTTTATTACTATGAAGAGGCGTTCAATTTTTTTTGTGTGAGATCACTGAGTATTGGTTTTGGTACAAAGATTCCCATAGAAACCACACCTGCCGAGCGACAAGGAGGCAGAGCATTGCAATTTCAAAGCTCATCACCCAAGTTCTCAGGCTATGTAACTTCTAAGAGAATTGAAATGTATTTTTGTATGAGATCACTGTGTGGGGAGTTGGTTACAAATATTAGAATTAAAATTTATATTTGTGTGGGATTATAGAGTGGGATTATTGTTACTACGAAGAGAATTTAAAATTATTTTTGAGTGAGATCACTGAACGGGTGTTTAGTACTAACATTTAAATTTAAGTTTAGATTGGTTTGAGATGACCAAGTGGGGTGTTTATTACTACGAAGATGCGTTCAATTTTTTTTTGTGTGAGATCACTGAGTGGTGTTTTGTTACAAAGATTCCCATAGAAACCACACCTGCCGAGCGACAAGGAGGCAGGGCATTGCAATTTCAAAGCTCATCACCCAAGTTCTCAGGCTATGTAACTTCTAAGAGAATTGAAATGTATTTTTGTATGTGATCACTGTGTGGGGTGTTTGTTACAAATATTAGAAATAAAATTTATATTTATGTGGGATTATCGAGTGGGATGTTTGTTACTATGAAAAAAATTAAAATTCTTTTTGTGTGAGATCACTGAAAAGGTGTTTGTTACTACTATTAACATTTAAGTTAAGATTGGTTTTAGATGACCGAGTGGTGTGTTTATTACTATGAAGAGGCGTTCAATTTTTTTTGTGTGAGATCACTGAGTATGGGTTTTGGTACAAAGATTCCCATAGAAACCACACCTGCCGAGCGACAAGGAGACAGAGCATTGCAATTTCAAAGCTCGTCATCCAAGTTCTCAGGCTATGTAACTTCTAAGAGAATTGAAATATATTTTTTTATGAGATCACTGTGTAGGGTGTTTGTTACTAAAATAAGAATTAAAATTTATATTTGTGTGGGATTATAGAGTGGGATGTTTGTTACTACGAAGAGAATTTAAAATTATTTTTGAGTGAGATCACTGAACGGGTGTTTAGTACTAACTTTTAAATTTAAGTTTAGATTGGTTTGAGATGACCAAGTGGGGTGTTTATTACTACGAAGATGCGTTCAATTTTTTTTTGTGTGAGATCACTGAGTGGTGTTTTGTTACAAAGATTCCCATAGAAACCACACCTGCCGAGCGACAAGGAGGCAGGGCATTGCAATTTCAAAGCTCATCACCCAAGTTCTCAGGCTATGTAACTTCTAAGAGAATTGAAATGTATTTTTGTATGTGATCACTGTGTGGGGTGTTTGTTACAAATATTAGAAATAAAATTTATATTTATGTGGGATTATCGAGTGGGATGTTTGTTACTATGAAAAAAATTAAAATTCTTTTTGTGTGAGATCACTGAAAAGGTGTTTGTTACTAATATTAACATTTAAGTTAAGATTGGTTTTAGTTGACCGAGTAGTGTGTTTATTACTATGAAGAGGCGTTCAATTTTTTTTGTGTGAGATCACTGAGTATGGGTTTTGGTACAAAGATTCCCATAGAAACCACACCTGCCGAGCGACAAGGAGACAGAGCATTGCAATTTCAGAGCTCGTCATCCAAGTTCTCAGGCTATGTAACTTCTAAAAGAAATGAAATATATTTTTTTTATGAGATCACTGTGTAGGGTGTTTGTTACTAAAATAAGAATTAAAATTTATATTTGTGTGGGATTATCGAGTGGGATGTTTGTTACTACAAAGAGAATTAAAAATTATTTTTGATTGAGATCACTGAATGGGTGTTTGTTACTAAGATTATAATTTAAATTTAGATTGTTTTGAGATCACCGTGTGGGGTGTTTATTACTACGAAGAGAATTAAAACTTTTTTTTTGTGTATGAGATCACTGAGTGGGGTGTTTGTTATAAAGATTCCCATAGAAACCACACCTGCCGATCGACAAGGAGGCAGAGCATTGCAATTTCAAAGCTCATCACCCAAGTTCTCAGGCTATGTAACTTCTAAGAAAATTGAAATGTATTTTTTTATGAGATCACTGTGTGGGGTGTTTGTTACAAATATTAGAATTAAAAATTTATATTTGTGTGGGAATATCGAGTGGGGTGTTTGTTACTACAAAGTGAATTAAAAATTATTTTTGATTGAGATCACTGAATGGGTGTTTGTTACTAAGATTAGAATTTAAATTTAGATTGTTTTGAGATCACCGAGTGGAGTGTTTATTACTACGAAGAGAATTAAAATTTTTTTTTTGTGTAAGATCATTAAGTGGGGTGTTTGTTACAAAGATTCCCATAGAAACCACACTTGCCGAGCGACAAGGATGCAGAGCATTGCAATTTTAAAGCTCATCACCCAAGTTCTCAGGCTATGTAACTTTTAAGAGAATTGAAATGTATTTTTGTATGAGATCACTGTGTGGGGTGTTTATTACAAATATTAGAATTAAAAATTTATATTTGTGTGGGATTATCGAGTGGGGTGTTTGTTACTACAAAGATTATTTTAATTTTTTTTTGTGTGAGATCACTGAAAGTGTGTTTGTTACTAATATTAGAATTTAAGTTTAACTTTGTTTGAGATGACCAAGTGGGGTGTTTATTACTACGAAGAGGCGGTCAATTTTTTTTTGTGTGAGATCAATGAGTGGGGTTGATACAAAGATTCCCATAGAAACCACACCTGCCGAGCGACAAGGAGGCAGAGCATTGCAATTTCAAAGCTCATCACCCAAGTTCTCAGGCTATATAACTTCTAAGAGAATTGAAATATATTTTTTTATGAGATCACTGTGTAGGGTGTTTGTTACAAAAATAAGAATTAAAATTTATATTTGTTAGAGATTATCGAGTGGGATGTTTGTTACTACAAAGAGAATTAAAAATTATTTTTGATTGAGATCACTGAATGGGTGTTTGTTACTAAGATTAGAATTTAAATTAAGATTGTTTTGAGATCACCGAGTGGGGTGTTTATTACTACGAAGAGAATTAAAACTTTTTTTTTGTGTATGAGATCACTGAGTGGGGTGTTTGTTATAAAGATTCCCATAGAAACCACACCTGCCGAGCGACAAGGAGGCAGAGCATTGCAATTTCAAAGCTCATCACCCAAGTTCTCAGGCTATGTAACTTCTAAGAAAATTGAAATGTATTTTTTTATGAGATCACTGTGTGGGGTGTTTGTTACAAATATTAGAATTAAAATTAATATTTGTGTGGGATTATCGAGTGGGGTATTTGTTACTACGAATATTATTTAAAATTATTTTTTTGTGAGATCACGGAATGGGTGTTTGTTACTAAGATTAGAATTTAAATTTAGATTGGTTTGGGATCACCGAGAGGGGTGTTTATTACTACGAAGAGTATTAAAATTTTTTTTAGTAAGATCATTAAGTGTGGTGTTTGTTACAAAGATTCCCATAGAAACCACACCTGCCGAGCGACAAGGAGGCAGAGCATTGCAATTTCAAAGCTCATCACCCAAGTTCTCAGGCTATATAACTTCTAAGAGAATTGAAATATATTTTTTTATGAGATCACGTGTGGGGTGTTTGTTACAAATATTAGAATTAAAAATTTATATTTGTGTGGGATTATCGAGTGAGGTGTTTGTTTCTACAAAGATTATTCATTTAAGTTAAGATTGGTTTTAGATGACCGAGTGGTGTGTTTATTACTATGAAGAGGCGTTCAATTTTTTTTGTGTGAGATCACTGAGTATGGGTTTTGGTACAAAGATTCCCATAGAAACCACACCTGGCGAGCGACAAGGAGACAGATCATTGCAATTTTAAAGCTCATTACCCATGTTCTCAGGCTATGTAACTTCTAAGAGAATTGAAATGTATTTTTGTATGAGATCACTGTGTGGGGAGTTGGTTACAAATATTAGAATTAAATTTATATTTGTGTGGGATTATCGAGTGAGGTGTTTGTTTCTACAAAGATTATTTAAAATTATTTTTGATTGAGATCACTGAATGGGTGTTTGTTACTAAGATTAGAATTTAAATTAAGATTGTTTTGAGATCACCGAGTGGGGTGTTTATTACTACGAAGAGAATTAAAACTTTTTTTTTGTGTATGAGATCACTGAGTGGGGTGTTTGTTATAAAGATTCCCATAGAAACCACACCTGCCGAGCGACAAGGAGGCAGAGCATTGCAATTTCAAAGCTCATCACCCAAGTTCTCAGGCTATGTAACTTCTAAGAAAATTGAAATGTATTTTTTTATGAGATCACTGTGTGGGGTGTTTGTTACAAATATTAGAATTAAAAATTTATATTTGTGTGGGATTATCGAGTGAGGTGTTTGTTACTACAAAGATTATTTTAAATTTTTTTTGTGTGAGATCACTGAAAGTGTGTTTGTTACTAATATTAGAATTTAATTTTAACTTTGTTTGAGATGACCAAGTGGGGTGTTTATTACTACGAAGAGGCGGTCAATTTTTTTTTGTGTGAGATCAATGAGTGGGGTTGATACAAAGATTCCCATAGAAACCACACCTGCCGAGCGACAAGGAGGCAGAGCATTGCAATTTCAAAGCTCATCACCCAAGTTCTCAGGCTATATAACTTCTAAGAGAATTGAAATATATTTTTTTATGAGATCACTGTGTAGGGTGTTTGTTACAAAAATAAGAATTAAAATTTATATTTGTTAGAGATTATCGAGTGGGATGTTTGTTACTACAAAGAGAATTAAAAATTATTTTTGATTGAGATCACTGAATGGGTGTTTGTTACTAAGATTAGAATTTAAATTTAGATTGGTTTGGGATCACCGAGAGGGGTGTTTATTACTACGAAGAGTATTAAAATTTTTTTTTGTAAGATCATTATAGTGTGGTGTTTGTTACAAAGATTCCCATAGAAACCACACCTGCCGATCGACAAGGAGGCAGAGCATTGCAATTTCAAAGCTCATCACCCAAGTTCTCAGGCTATATAACTTCTAAGAGAATTGAAATATATTTTTTTATGAGATCACGTGTGGGGTGTTTGTTACAAATATTAGAATTAAAAATTTATATTTGTGTGGGATTATCGAGTGAGGTGTTTGTTTCTACAAAGATTATTCATTTAAGTTAAGATTGGTTTTAGATGACCGAGTGGTGTGTTTATTACTATGAAGAGGCGTTCAATTTTTTTTGTGTGAGATCACTGAGTATGGGTTTTGGTACAAAGATTCCCATAGAAACCACACCTGGCGAGCGACAAGGAGGCAGAGCATTGCAATTTCAAAGCTCATCACCAAAGTTCTCAGGCTATGTAACTTCTAAGAGAATTGAAATGTATTTTTGTATGAGATCACTGTGTGGGGAGTTGGTTACAAATATTAGAATTAAATTTATATTTGTGTGGGATTATCGAGTGAGGTGTTTGTTTCTACAAAGATTATTTAAAATTATTTTTGTGTGAGATCACGGAATGGGTGTTTGTTACTAAGATTAGAATTTAAATTTAGATTGTTTTGAGATCACCGAGTGGGGTGTTTATTACTACGAAGATAATTAAATTTTTTTTTTTGTGTAAGATCATTAAGTGGGGTGTTTGTTACAAAGATTCCCATAGAAACCACACTTGCCGAGCGACAAGGAGGCAGAGCATTGCAATTTTAAAGCTCATCACCCAAGTTCTCAGGCTATGTAACTTTTAAGAGAATTGAAATGTATTTTTGTATGAGATCACTGTGTGGGGTGTTTATTACAAATATTAGAATTAAAAATTTATATTTGTGTGGGATTATCGAGTGGGGTGTTTGTTACTACAAAGATTATTTTAATTTTTTTTTGTGTGAGATCACTGAAAGTGTGTTTGTTACTAATATTAGAATTTAAGTTTAACTTTGTTTGAGATGACCAAGTGGGGTGTTTATTACTACGAAGAGGCGGTCAATTTTTTTTTGTGTGAGATCAATGAGTGGGGTTGATACAAAGATTCCCATAGAAACCACACCTGCCGAGCGACAAGGAGGCAGAGCATTGCAATTTCAAAGCTCATCACCCAAGTTCTCAGGCTATGTAACTTCTAAGAAAATTGAAATGTATTTTTGTATGAGATCACTCTGTGGGGTGTTTGTTACAAATATTAGAATTAAAAATTTATATTTGTGTGGGATTATCGAGTGAGGTGTTTGTTTCTACAAAGATTATTTAAAATTATTTTTGTGTGAGATCACTGAAAGTGTGTTTGTTACTAATATTAGAATTTAATTTTAACTTTGTTTGAGATGACCAAGGTGGTGTGTTTATTACTATGAAGAGGCGTTCAATTTTTTTTGTGTGAGATCACTGAGTATGGGTTTTGGTACAAAGATTAACATAGAAACCACACCTGCCGAGCGACAAGGAGACAGAGCATTGCAATTTTAAAGCTCATTACCCAAGTTCTCAGGCTATGTAACTTTTAAGAGAATTGAAATGTATTTTTGTATGAGATCACTGTGTGGGGTGTTTGTTACAAATATTAGAATTAAAAATTTATATTTGTGTGGGATTATCAAGTGGGGTGTTTGTTACTACAAAGATTATTTAAAAAAATTTTTGTGTGAGATCACTGAAAGTGTGTTTGTTACTAATATTAGAATTTAAGTTTAACCTTGTTTGAGATGACCAAGTGGGGTGTTTATTACTACGAAGAGGCGGTCAATTTTTTTATGAGATCACTGTGTAGGGTGTTTGTTACTAAAATAAGAATTAAAATTTATATTTGTGTGGGATTATAGAGTGGGATGTTTGTTACTACAAAGAGAATTAAAAATTATTTTTGAGTGAGATCACTGAATGGGTGTTTGTTACTAAGATTAGAATTTAAATTTAGATTGTTTTGAGATCACCGAGTGGGGTGTTTATTACTACGAAGAGAATTAAAACTTTTTTTTTGTGTATGAGATCACTGAGTGGGGTGTTTGTTATAAAGATTCCCATAGAAACCACACCTGCCGATCGACAAGGAGGCAGAGCATTGCAATTTCAAAGCTCATCACCCAAGTTCTCAGGCTATGTAACTTCTAAGAAAATTGAAATGTATTTTTTTATGAGATCACTGTGTGGGGTGTTTGTTACAAATATTAGAATTAAAAATTTATATTTGTGTGGGAATATCGAGTGGGGTGTTTGTTACTACAAAGTGAATTAAAAATTATTTTTGATTGAGATCACTGAATGGGTGTTTGTTACTAAGATTAGAATTTAAATTTAGATTGTTTTGAGATCACCGAGTGGAGTGTTTATTACTACGAAGAGAATTAAAATTTTTTTTTTTGTGTAAGATCATTAAGTGGGGTGTTTGTTACAAAGATTCCCATAGAAACCACACTTGCCGAGCGACAAGGATGCAGAGCATTGCAATTTTAAAGCTCATCACCCAAGTTCTCAGGCTATGTAACTTTAAAGAGAATTGAAATGTATTTTTGTATGAGATCACTGTGTGGGGTGTTTATTACAAATATTAGAATTAAAAATTTATATTTGTGTGGGATTATCGAGTGGGGTGTTTGTTACTACAAAGATTATTTTAAATTTTTTTTGTGTGAGATCACTGAAAGTGTGTTTGTTACTAATATTAGAATTTAAGTTTAACTTTGTTTGAGATGACCAAGTGGGGTGTTTATTACTACGAAGAGGCGGTCAATTTTTTTTGTGTGAGATCAATGAGTGGGGTTGATACAAAGATTCCCATAGAAACCACACCTGCCGAGCGACAAGGAGGCAGAGCATTGCAATTTCAAAGCTCATCACCCAAGTTCTCAGGCTATATAACTTCTAAGAGAATTGAAATATATTTTTTTATGAGATCACTGTGTAGGGTGTTTGTTACAAAAATAAGAATTAAAATTTATATTTGTTAGAGATTATCGAGTGGGATGTTTGTTACTACAAAGAGAATTAAAAATTATTTTTGATTGAGATCACTGAATGGGTGTTTGTTACTAAGATTAGAATTTAAATTTAGATTGGTTTGGGATCACCGAGAGGGGTGTTTATTACTACGAAGAGTATTAAAATTTTTTTTTGTAAGATCATTAGTGTGGTGTTTGTTACAAAGATTCCCATAGAAACCACACCTGCCGATCGACAAGGAGGCAGAGCATTGCAATTTCAAAGCTCATCACCCAAGTTCTCAGGCTATATAACTTCTAAGAGAATTGAAATATATTTTTTTATGAGATCACGTGTGGGGTGTTTGTTACAAATATTAGAATTAAAAATTTATATTTGTGTGGGATTATCGAGTGAGGTGTTTGTTTCTACAAAGATTATTCATTTAAGTTAAGATTGGTTTTAGATGACCGAGTGGTGTGTTTATTACTATGAAGAGGCGTTCAATTTTTTTTGTGTGAGATCACTGAGTATGGGTTTTGGTACAAAGATTCCCATAGAAACCACACCTGGCGAGCGACAAGGAGGCAGAGCATTGCAATTTCAAAGCTCATCACCAAAGTTCTCAGGCTATGTAACTTCTAAGAGAATTGAAATGTATTTTTGTATGAGATCACTGTGTGGGGAGTTGGTTACAAATATTAGAATTAAATTTATATTTGTGTGGGATTATCGAGTGAGGTGTTTGTTTCTACAAAGATTATTTAAAATTATTTTTGTGTGAGATCACGGAATGGGTGTTTGTTACTAAGATTAGAATTTAAATTTAGATTGTTTTGAGATCACCGAGTGGGGTGTTTATTACTACGAAGATAATTAAAATTTTTTTTTTGTGTAAGATCATTAAGTGGGGTGTTTGTTACAAAGATTCCCATAGAAACCACACTTGCCGAGCGACAAGGAGGCAGAGCATTGCAATTTTAAAGCTCATCACCCAAGTTCTCAGGCTATGTAACTTTTAAGAGAATTGAAATGTATTTTTGTATGAGATCACTGTGTGGGGTGTTTATTACAAATATTAGAATTAAAAATTTATATTTGTGTGGGATTATCGAGTGGGGTGTTTGTTACTACAAAGATTATTTTAAATTTTTTTTGTGTGAGATCACTGAAAGTGTGTTTGTTACTAATATTAGAATTTAAGTTTAACTTTGTTTGAGATGACCAAGTGGGGTGTTTATTACTACGAAGAGGCGGTCAATTTTTTTTTGTGTGAGATCAATGAGTGGGGTTGATACAAAGATTCCCATAGAAACCACACCTGCCGAGCGACAAGGAGGCAGAGCATTGCAATTTCAAAGCTCATCACCCAAGTTCTCAGGCTATGTAACTTCTAAGAAAATTGAAATGTATTTTTGTATGAGATCACTCTGTGGGGTGTTTGTTACAAATATTAGAATTAAAAATTTATATTTGTGTGGGATTATCGAGTGAGGTGTTTGTTTCTACAAAGATTATTTAAAATTATTTTTGTGTGAGATCACTGAAAGTGTGTTTGTTACTAATATTAGAATTTAATTTTAACTTTGTTTGAGATGACCAAGTGGTGTGTTTATTACTATGAAGAGGCGTTCAATTTTTTTTGTGTGAGATCACTGAGTATGGGTTTTGGTACAAAGATTAACATAGAAACCACACCTGCCGAGCGACAAGGAGACAGATCATTGCAATTTTAAAGCTCATTACCCATGTTCTCAGGCTATGTAACTTTTAAGAGAATTGAAATGTATTTTTGTATGAGATCACTGTGTGGGGTGTTTGTTACAAATATTAGAATTAAAAATTTATATTTGTGTGGGATTATCAAGTGGGGTGTTTGTTACTACAAAGATTATTTAAAAAAATTTTTGTGTGAGATCACTGAAAGTGTGTTTGTTACTAATATTAGAATTTAAGTTTAACCTTGTTTCAGATGACCAAGTGGGGTGTTTATTACTACGAAGAGGCGGTCAATTTTTTTATGAGATCACTGTGTAGGGTGTTTGTTACTAAAATAAGAATTAAAATTTATATTTGTGTGGGATTATAGAGTGGGATGTTTGTTACTACAAAGAGAATTAAAAATTATTTTTGAGTGAGATCACTGAATGGGTGTTTGTTACTAAGATTAGAATTTAAATTTAGATTGTTTTGAGATCACCGAGTGGGGTGTTTATTACTGCGAAGAGAATTAAAACTTTTTTTTTGTGTATGAGATCACTGAGTGGGGTGTTTGTTATAAAGATTCCCATAGAAACCACACCTGCCGAGCGACAAGGAGACAGAGCATTGGAATTTCAAAGCTCGCCATCCAAGTTCTCAGGCTATGTAATTTCTAAGAGAATTGAAATGTATTTTTTTATGAGATTACTGTGTGGGGTGTTTGTTACAAATATTAGAATTACAATTTATATTTGTGTGGGATTATCTAATGGGATGGTTGTTACTATGAAAAAAATTAAAATTGTTTTTGTGTGCGATCACTGAAAAGGTGTTTGTTACTAATATTAGCATTTAAGTTAAGATTGGTTTTAGATGACCGAGTGGTGTGTTTATTACTATGAAGAGGCGTTCAATTTTGTTTGTGTGAGATCACTGAGTATGGGTTTTGGTACAAAGATTCCCATAGAAACCACACCTGACGAGCGACAAGGAGGCAGAGCATTGCAATTTCAAAGCTCATCACCCAAGTTCTCAGGCTATGTAACTTCTAAGAGAATTGAAATGTATTTTTGTATGAGATCACTGTGTGGGGAGTTGGTTACAAATATTAGAATTAAAATTTATATTTGTGTGGGATTATAGAGTGGGATGTTTGTTACTACGAAGAGAATTTTAAATTATTTTTGAGTGAGATCACTGAACGGGTGTTTAGTACTAACATTTAAATTTAAGTTTAGATTGGTTTGAGATGACCAAGTGGGGTGTTTATTACTACGAAGATGCGTTCAATTTTTTTTTGTGTGAGATCACTGAGTGGTGTTTTGTTACAAAGATTCCCATAGAAACCACACCTGCCGAGCGACAAGGAGGCAGGGCATTGCAATTTCAAAGCTCATCACCCAAGTTCTCAGGCTATGTAACTTCTAAGAGAATTGAAATGTATTTTTGTATGTGATCACTGTGTGGGGTGTTTGTTACAAATATTAGAAATAAAATTTATATTATGTGGGATTATCGAGTGGGATGTTTGTTACTATGAAAAAAATTAAAATTCTTTTTGTGTGAGATCACTGAAAAGGTGTTTGTTACTAATATTAACATTTAAGTTAAGATTGGTTTTAGTTGACCGAGTAGTGTGTTTATTACTATGAAGAGGCGTTCAATTTTTTTTGTGTGAGATCACTGAGTATGGGTTTTGGTACAAAGATTCCCATAGAAACCACACCTGCCGAGCGACAAGGAGACAGAGCATTGCAATTTCAAAGCTCGTCATCCAAGTTCTCAGGCTATGTAACTTCTAAAAGAAATGAAATATATTTTTTTATGAGATCACTGTGTAGGGTGTTTGTTACTAAAATAAGAATTAAAATTTATATTTGTGTGGGATTATCGAGTGGGATGTTTGTTACTACAAAGAGAATTAAAAACTATTTTTGATTGAGATCACTGAATGGGTGTTTGTTACTAAGATTATAATTTAAATTTAGATTGTTTTGAGATCACCGTGTGGGGTGTTTATTACTACGAAGAGAATTAAAACTTTTTTTTTGTGTATGAGATCACTGAGTGGGGTGTTTGTTATAAAGATTCCCATAGAAACCACACCTGCCGATCGACAAGGAGGCAGAGCATTGCAATTTCAAAGCTCATCACCCAAGTTCTCAGGCTATGTAACTTCTAAGAAAATTGAAATGTATTTTTTTATGAGATAACTGTGTGGGGTGTTTGTTACAAATATTAGAATTAAAAATTTATATTTGTGTGGGATTATCGAGTGGGGTGTTTGTTACTACAAAGTGAATTAAAAATTATTTTTGATTGAGATCACTGAATGGGTGTTTGTTACTAAGATTATAATTTAAATTTAGATTGTTTTGAGATCACCGTGTGGGGTGTTTATTACTACGAAGAGAATTAAAACTTTTTTTTTGTGTATGAGATCACTGAGTGGGGTGTTTGTTATAAAGATTCCCATAGAAACCACACCTGCCGATCGACAAGGAGGCAGAGCATTGCAATTTCAAAGCTCATCACCCAAGTTCTCAGGCTATGTAACTTCTAAGAAAATTGAAATGTATTTTTTTATGAGATAACTGTGTGGGGTGTTTGTTACAAATATTAGAATTAAAAATTTATATTTGTGTGGGATTATCGAGTGGGGTGTTTGTTACTACAAAGTGAATTAAAAATTATTTTTGATTGAGATCACTGAATGGGTGTTTGTTACTAAGATTAGAATTTAAATTTAGATTGTTTTGAGATCACCGAGTGGGGTGTTTATTACTACGAAGAGAATTAAATTTTTTTTTGTGTAAGATCATTAAGTGAGGTGTTTGTTACAAAGATTCCCATAGAAACCACACTTGCCGAGCGACAAGGAGGCAGAGCATTGCAATTTTAAAGCTCATCACCCAAGTTCTCAGGCTATGTAACTTTTAAGAGAATTGAAATGTATTTTTGTATGAGATCACTGTGTGGGGTGTTTATTACAAATATTAGAATTAAAAATTTATAGTTGTGTGGGATTATCGAGTGGGGTGTTTATTACTACAAAGATTATTTAAAAAAAAATTTGTGTGAGATCACTGAAAGTGTGTTTGTTACTAATATTAGAATTTAAGTTTAACCTTGTTTGAGATGACCAAGTGGGGTGTTTATTACTACGAAGAGGCGGTCAATTTTTTTATGAGATCACTGTGTAGGGTGTTTGTTACTAAAATAAGAATTAAAATTTATATTTGTGTGGGATTATCGATTGGGATGTTTGTTACTACAAAGAGAATTAAAAATTATTTTTGATTGAGATCACTGAAGGGGTGTTTGTTACAAAGATTAGAATTTAAATTTAGATTGTTTTGAGATCACCGAGTGGGGTGTTTATTACTACGAAGAGAATTAAAACTTTTTTTTTGTGTATGAGATCACTGAGTGGGGTGTTTGTTATAAAGATTCCCATAGAAACCACACCTACCGAGCGACAAGGACACAGAGCATTGCAATTTCAAAGCTCGCCATCCAAGTTCTCAGGCTATGTAATTTCTAAGAGAATTGAAATGTATTTTTTTATGAGATTACTGTGTGGGGTGTTTGTTACAAATGTTAGAATTACAATTTTTATTTGTGTGGGATTATCTAATGGGATGGTTGTTACTATGAAAAAAATTAAAATTGTTTTTGTGTGCGACCACTGAAAAGGTGTTTGTTACTAATATTAGCATTTAGGTTAAGATTGGTTTTAGATGACCGAGTGGTGTGTTTATTACTATGAAGAGGCGTTCAATTTTTTTGTGTGAGATCACTGAGTATGGGTTTTGGTACAAAGATTCCCATAGAAACCACACCTGCCGAGCGACAAGGAGGCAGAGCATTGCAATTTCAAAGCTCATCATCCAAGTTCTCAGGCTATGTAACTTCTAAGAGAATTGAAATATATTTTTTATGAGATCACTGTGTAGGGTGTTTGTTACTAAAATAAGAATTAAAATTTATATTTGTGTGGGATTATCGAGTGGGATGTTTGTTACTACAAAGAGAATTAAAAATTATTTTTGATTGAGATCACTGAATGGGTGTTTGTTAATAAGATTATAATTTAAATTTAGATTGTTTTGAGATCACCGAGTGGGGTGTTTATTACTACGAAGAGAATTAAAACTTTTTTTTTGTGTAAGATCATTAAGTGGGGTTTTTGTTACAAAGATTCCCATAGAAATCACACCTGCCGAGCGACAAGGAGGCAGAGCATTGCAATTTCAAAGCTCATCACCCAAGTTCTCAGGTTATATAACTTTTAAGAGAATTGAAATGTATTTTTGTATGAGATCACTGTATGGGGTGTTTGTTACAAATATTAGAATTAAAAATTTATAGTTGTGTGGGATTATCGAGTGGGGTGTTTGTTACTACAAAGATTATTTAAAAAAAAATTTGTGTGAGATCACTGAAAGTGTGTTTGTTACTAATTTTAGAATTTAAGTTTAACCTTGTTTGAGATGACCAAGTGGGGTGTTTATTACTACGAAGAGGCGGTCAATTTTTTTATGAGATCACTGTGTAGGGTGTTTGTTACTAAAATAA
Source organism: Metellina segmentata (assembly GCA_947359465.1). Taxonomy (NCBI): domain Eukaryota; kingdom Metazoa; phylum Arthropoda; class Arachnida; order Araneae; family Tetragnathidae; genus Metellina; species Metellina segmentata. Next base: position 55,652,542 of record OX375873.1, read on the forward strand.
GAATTAAAATTTATATTTGTGTGGGATTATCGAGTGGGATGTTTGTTACTACAAAGAGAATTAAAAATTATTTTTGATTGAGATCACTGAATGGGTGTTTGTTACAAAGATTAGAATTTAAATTTAGATTGTTTTGAGATCACCGAGTGGGGTGTTTATTACAACGAAGAGAATTAAAACTTTTTTTTTGTGTATGAGATCACTGAGTGGGGTATTTGTTATAAAGATTCCCATAGAAACCACACCTACCGAGCGACAAGGACACAGAGCATTGCAATTTCAAAGCTCGTCATCCAAGTTCTCAGGCTATGTAATTTCTAAGAGAATTGAAATGTATTTTTTTATGAGATTACTGTGTGGGGTGTTTGTTACAAATGTTAGAATTACAATTTATATTTGTGTGGGATTATCTAATGGGATGGTTGTTACTATGAAAAAAATTAAAATTGTTTTTGTGTGCGACCACTGAAAAGGTGTTTGTTACTAATATTAGCATTTAAGTTAAGATTGGTTTTAGAAGACCGAGTGGTGTGTTTATTACTATGAAGAGGCGTTCAATTTTTTTTTGTGTGAGATCACTGAGTATGGGTTTTGGTACAAAGATTCCCATAGAAACCACACCTGCCGAGCGACAAGGAGGCAGAGCATTGCAATTTCAAAGCTCATCACCCAAGTTCTCAGGCTATGTAACTTCTAAGAAAATTGAAATGTATTTTTTTATGAGATCACTGTGTGGGGTGTTTGTTACAAATATTAGAATTAAAATTTATATTTGTGTGGGATTATAGAGTGGGATGTTTGTTACTACGAAGAGAATTTAAAATTATTTTTGAGTGAGATCACTGAACGGGTGTTTAGTACTAACATTTAAATTTAAGTTTAGATTGGTTTGAGATGACCAAGTGGGGTGTTTATTACTACGAAGATGCGTTCAATTTTTTTTTGTGTGAGATCACTGAGTGGTGTTTTGTTACAAAGATTCCCATAGAAACCACACCTGCCGAGCGACAAGGAGGCAGGGCATTGCAATTTCAAAGCTCATCACCCAAGTTCTCAGGCTATGTAACTTCTAAGAGAATTGAAATATATTTTTTTATGAGATCACTGTGTAGGGTGTTTGTTACTAAAATAAGAATTAAAATTTATATTTGTGTGGGATTATCGAGTGGGATGTTTGTTACTACAAAGAGAATTAAAAATTATTTTTGATTGAGATCACTGAATGGGTGTTTGTTACTAAGATTATAATTTAAATTTAGATTGTTTTGAGATCACCGTGTGGGGTGTTTATTACTACGAAGAGAATTAAAACTTTTTTTTTGTGTATGAGATCACTGAGTGGGGTGTTTGTTATAAAGATTCCCATAGAAACCACACCTGCCGATCGACAAGGAGGCAGAGCATTGCAATTTCAAAGCTCATCACCCAAGTTCTCAGGCTATGTAACTTCTAAGAAAATTGAAATGTATTTTTTTATGAGATCACTGTGTGGGGTGTTTGTTACAAATATTAGAATTAAAAATTTATATTTGTGTGGGATTATCGAGTGGGGTGTTTGTTACTACAAAGATTATTTAAAACATTTTTTTGTGTGAGATCACTGAAAGTGTGTTTGTAAATAATATTAGAATTTAAGTTTAACTTTGTTTGAGATGACCAAGTGGGGTGTTTATTACTACGAAGAGGCGGTCAATTTTTTTTTGTGTGAGATCAATGAGTGGGGTTGATACAAAGATTCCCATAGAAACCACACCTGCCGAGCGACAAGGAGGCAGAGCATTGCAATTTCAAAGCTCATCATCCAAGTTCTCAGGCTATGTAACTTCTAAGAGAATTGAAATATATTTTTTTATGAGATCACTGTGTGGGGTGTTTGTTACAAATATTAGAATTCAAAATTTATATTTGTGTGGGATTATCGAGTGGGGTGTTTGTTACTACAAAGTGAATTAAAAATTATTTTTGATTGAGATCACTGAATGGGTGTTTGTTACTAAGATTAGAATTTAAATTTAGATTGTTTTGAGATCACCGAGTGGGGTGTTTATTACTACGAAGAGAATTAAAAATTTTTTTTTGTGTAAGATCATTAAGTGGGGTGTTTGTTACAAAGATTCCCATAGAAACCACACTTGCCGAGCGACAAGGAGGCAGAGCATTGCAATTTTAAAGCTAATCACCCAAGTTCTCAGGCTATGTAACTTTTAAGAGAATTGAAATGTATTTTTGTATGAGATCACTGTGTGGGGTGTTTATTACAAATATTAGAATTAAAAATTTATATTTGTGTGGGATTATCGAGTGGGGTGTTTGTTACTACAAAGATTATTTAAAATTTTTTTTGTGTGAGATCACTGAAAGTGTGTTTGTTACTAATATTAGAATTTAAGTTTAACTTTGTTTGAGATGACCAAGTGGGGTGTTTATTACTACGAAGAGGCGGTCAATTTTTTTTTGTGTGAGATCAATGAGTGGGGTTGATACAAAGATTCCCATAGAAACCACACCTGCCGAGCGACAAGGAGGCAGAGCATTGCAATTTCAAAGCTCATCACCCAAGTTCTCAGGCTATATAACTTCTAAGAGAATTGAAATATATTTTTTTATGAGATCACTGTGTAGGGTGTTTGTTACAAAAATAAGAATTAAAATTTATATTTGTTAGAGATTATCGAGTGGGATGTTTGTTACTACAAAGAGAATTAAAAATTATTTTTGATTGAGATCACTGAATGGGTGTTGGTTACTAAGATTAGAATTTAAATTTAGATTGTTTTGAGATCACCGAGTGGGGTGTTTATTACTACGAAGAGAATTAAAACTTTTTTTTTGTGTATGAGATCACTGAGTGGGGTGTTTGTTATAAAGATTCCCATAGAAACCACACCTGCCGAGCGACAAGGAGGCAGAGCATTGCAATTTCAAAGCTCCTCACCCAAGTTCTCAGGCTATGTAACTTCTAAGAAAATTGAAATGTATTTTTTTATGAGATCACTGTGTGGGGTGTTTGTTACAAATATTAGAATTAAAATTTATATTTGTGTGGGATTATCGAGTGGGGTATTTGTTACTACGAATATTATTTAAAATTATTTTTTTGTGAGATCACGGAATGGGTGTTTGTTACTAAGATTAGAATTTAAATTTAGATTGGTTTGGGATCACCGAGAGGGGTGTTTATTACTACGAAGAGTATTAAAATTTTTTTTTGTAAGATCATTAAGTGTGGTGTTTGTTACAAAGATTCCCATAGAAACCACACCTGCCGAGCGACAAGGAGGCAGAGCATTGCAATTTCAAAGCTCGTCACCCAAGTTCTCAGGCTATATAACTTCTAAGAGAATTGAAATATATTTTTTTATGAGATCACTGTGTGGGGTGTTTGTTACAAATATTAGAATTAAAAATTTATATTTGTGTGGGATTATCGAGTGAGGTGTTTGTTTCTACAAAGATTATTCATTTAAGTTAAGATTGGTTTTAGATGACCGAGTGGTGTGTTTATTACTATGAAGAGGCGTTCAATTTTTTTTGTGTGAGATCACTGAGTATGGGTTTTGGTACAAAGATTCCCATAGAAACCACACCTGGCGAGCGACAAGGAGGCAGAGCATTGCAATTTCAAAGCTCATCACCAAAGTTCTCAGGCTATGTAACTTCTAAGAAAATTGAAATGTATTTTTGTATGAGATCACTGTGTGAGGAGTTGGTTACAAATATTAGAATTAAAATTTATATTTGTGTGGGATTATAGAGTGGGATGTTTGTTACTACGAAGAGAATTTAAAATTATTTTTGAGTGAGATCACTGAACGGGTGTTTAGTACTAACATTTAAATTTAAGTTTAGATTGGTTTGAGATGACCAAGTGGGGTGTTTATTACTACGAAGATGCGTTCAATTTTTTTTTGTGTGAGATCACTGAGTGGTGTTTTGTTACAAAGATTCCCATAGAAACCACACCTGCCGAACGACAAGGAGGCACGGCATTGCAATTTCAAAGCTCATCACCCAAGTTCTCAGGCTATGTAACTTCTAAGAGAATTGAAATGTATTTTTGTATGTGATCACTGTGTGGGGTGTTTGTTACAAATATTAGAAATAAAATTTATATTTATGTGGGATTATCGAGTGGGATGTTTGTTACTATGAAAAAAATTAAAATTCTTTTTGTGTGAGATCACTGCAAAGGTGTTTGTTACTAATATTAACATTTAAGTTAAGATTGGTTTTAGATGACCGAGTGGTGTGTTTGCTACTATGAAGAGGCGTTCAATTTTTTTTGTGTGAGATCACTGAGTATGGGTTTTGGTACAAAGATTCCCATAGAAACCACACCTGCCGAGCGACAAGGAGACAGAGCATTGCAATTTCAAAGCTCGTCATCCAAGTTCTCAGGCTATGTAACTTCTAAGAGAATTAAAATATATTTTTTTATGAGATCACTGTGTAGGGTGTTTGTTACTAAAATAAGAATTAAAATTTATATTTGTGTGGGATTATCAAGTGGGATGTTTGTTACTACAAAGAGAATTAAAAATTATTTTTGATTGAGATCACTGAATGGGTGTTTGTTACTAAGATTATAATTTAAATTTAGATTGTTTTGAGATCACCGTGTGGGGTGTTTATTACTACGAAGAGAATTAAAACTTTTTTTTTGTGTATGAGATCACTGAGTGGGGTGTTTGTTATAAAGATTCCCATAGAAACCACACCTGCCGATCGACAAGGAGGCAGAGCATTGCAATTTCAAAGCTCATCACTCAAGTTCTCAGGCTATGTAACTTCTAAGAAAATTGAAATGTATTTTTTTATGAGATCACTGTGTGGGGTGTTTGTTACAAATATTAGAATTAAAAATTTATATGTGTGTGGGATTATCGAGTGGGGTGTTTGTTACTACAAAGATTATTTAAAAAAATTTTTGTGTGAGATCACTGAAAGTGTGTTTGTAAATAATATTAGAATTTAAGTTTAACTTTGTTTGAGATGACCAAGTGGGGTGTTTATTACTACGAAGAGGCGGTCAATTTTTTTTGTGTGAGATCAATGAGTGGGGTTGATACAAAGATTCCCATAGAAACCACACCTGCCGAGCGACAAGGAGGCAGAGCATTGCAATTTCAAAGCTCATCATCCAAGTTCTCAGGCTATGTAACTTCTAAGAGAATTGAAATATATTTTTTTATGAGATCACTGTGTAGGGTGTTTGTTACTAAAATAAGAATTAAAATTTATATTTATGTGGGATTATCGAGTGGGATGTTTGTTACTACAAAGAGAATTAAAAATTATTTTTGATTGAGATCACTGAATGGGTGTTTGTTACTAAGATTAGAATTTAAATTTAGATTGTTTTGAGATCACCGAGTGGGGTGTTTATTACTACGAAGAGAATTAAAATTTTTTTTGTGTGTGAGATCACTGAGTGGGGTGTTTGTTATAAAGATTCCCATAGAAACCACACCTGCCGAGCGACAAGGAGACAGAGCATTGCAATTTCAAAGCTCATCACCCAAGTTCTCAGGCTATGTAACTTCTAAGAAAATTGAAATGTATTTTTTTATGAGATCACTGTGTGGGGTGTTTGTTACAAATATTAGAATTAAAAATTTATATTTGTGTGGGATTATTGAGTGGGGTGTTTGTTACTACAAAGATTATTTAAAATTTTTTTTGTGTGAGATCACTGAAAGTGTGTTTGTAAATAATATTAGAATTTAAGTTTAACTTTGTTTGAGATGACCAAGTGGGGTGTTTATTACTACGAAGAGGCGGTCAATTTTTTTTGTGTGAGATCAATGAGTGGGGTTGATACAAAGATTCCCATAGAAACCACACCTGCCGAGCGACAAGGAGGCAGAGCATTGCAATTTCAAAGCTCATCATCCAAGTTCTCAGGCTATGTAACTTCTAAGAGAATTGAAATATATTTTTTTATGAGATCACTGTGTAGGGTGTTTGTTACTAAAATAAGAATTAAAATTTATATTTATGTGGGATTATCGAGTGGGGTATTTGTTACTACGAATATTATTTAAAATTATTTTTGTGTGAGATCACGGAATGGGTGTTTGTTACTAAGATTAGAATTTAAATTTAGATTGGTTTGGGATCACCGAGTGGGGTGTTTATTACTACGAAGAGAATTAAAACTTTTTTTTTGTGTATGAGATCACTGAGTGGGGTGTTGGTTATAAAGATTCCCATAGAAACCACACCTGCCGAGCGACAAGGAGACAGAGCATTGCAATTTCAAAGCTCATCACCCAAGTTCTCAGGCTATGTAACTTCTAAGAAAATTGAAATGTATTTTTTTATGAGATCACTGTGTGGGGTGTTTGTTACAAATATTAGAATTAAAAATTTATATTTGTGTGGGATTATTGAGTGGGGTGTTTGTTACTACAAAGATTATTTAAAATTTTTTTTGTGTGAGATCACTGAAAGTGTGTTTGTAAATAATATTAGAATTTAAGTTTAACTTTGTTTGAGATGACCAAGTGGGGTGTTTATTACTACGAAGAGGCGGTCAATTTTTTTTTGTGTGAGATCAATGATTGGGGTTGATACAAAGATTCCCATAGAAACCACACCTGCCGAGCGACAAGGAGGCAGAGCATTGCAATTTCAAAGCTCATCATCCAAGTTCTCAGGATATGTAACTTCTAAGAGAATTGAAATATATTTTTTTATGAGATCACTGTGTAGGGTGTTTGTTACTTAAATAAGAATTAAAATTTATATTTGTGTGGGTATATCTAGTGAGATGTTTGTTACTACAAAGAGAATTAAAAATTATTTTTGATTGAGATCACTGAATGGGTGTTTGTTACTAAGATTAGAATTTAAATTTAGATTGTTTTGAGATCACCGAGTGGGGTGTTTATTACTACGAAGAGAATTAAAATTTTATTTTGTGTGTGAGATCACTGAGTGGGGTGTTTGTTATAAAGATTCCGATAGAAACCAAACCTGCCGAGCGACAAGGAGGCAGAGCATTGCAATTTCAAAGCTCGTCACCCAAGTTCTCAGGCTATATAACTTCTAAAAGAATTGAAATATATTTTTTTATGAGATCATTGTGTAGGGTGTTTGTTACAAAAATAAGAATTAAAATTTATATTTGTTAGAGATTATCGAGTGGGATGTTTGTTAGTACAAAGAGAATTAAAAATTATTTTTGACTGAGATCACTGAAAGTGTGTTTGTTACTAAGATTAGAATTTAATTTTAACTTTGTTTGAGATGACCAAGTGGTGTGTTTATTACTATGAAGACGCGTTCAATTTTTTTTGTGTGAAATCACTGAGTATGGGTTTTGGTACAAAGATTCCCATAGAAACCACACCTGCCGAGCGACAAGGAGACAGAGCATTGGAATTTCAAAGCTCGTCATCCAAGTTCTCAGGCTATGTAATTTCTAAGAGAATTGAAATGTATTTTTTTATGAGATCACTGTGTGGGGTGTTTGTTACAAATATTAGAATTAAAAATTTATATTTGTGTGGGATTATCGAGTGAGGTGTTTGTTTCTACAAAGATTATTTAAAATTATTTTTGTGTGAGATCACTGAAAGTGTGTTTGTAAATAATATTAGAATTTAAGTTTAACTTTGTTTGAGATGACCAAGTGGGGGTGTTAATTACTACGAAGAGGCGGTCAATTTTTTTTTGTGTGAGATCAATGATTGGGGTTGATACAAAGATTCCCATAGAAACCACACATGCCGAGCGACAAGGAGGCAGAGCATTGCAATTTCAAAGCTCATCATCCAAGTTCTCAGGCTATGTAACTTCTAAGAGAATTGAAATATATTTTTTTATGAGATCACTGTGTAGGGTGTTTGTTACTAAAATAAGAATTAAAATTTATATTTGTGTGGGATTATCGAGTGAGATGTTTGTTACTACAAAGAGAATTAAAAATTATTTTTGATTGAGATCACTGAATGGGTGTTTGTTACTAAGATTATAATTTAAATTTAGATTGTTTTGAGATCACCGAGTGGGGTGTTTATTACTACGAAGAGAATTAAAACTTTTTTTTTGTGTATGAGATCACTGAGTGGGGTGTTTGTTATAAAGATTCCCATAGAAACCACATTTGCCGAGCGACAAGGAGGCAGAGCATTGCAATTTCAAAGCTCATCACCCAAGTTCTCAAGCTATGTAACTTCTAAGAAAATTGAAATGTATTTTTTTATGACATCACTGTGTGGGGTGTTTGTTACAAATATTAGAATTAAAATTTATATTTGTGTGGGATTATCGAGTGAGGTGTTTGTTTCTACAAAGATTATTTAAAATTATTTTTGTGTGAGATCACTGAAAGTGTGTTTGTTACTAATATTAGAATTTAATTTGAACTTTGTTTGAAATGACCAAGTGGTGTGTTTATTACTATGAAGAGGCGTTCAATTTTTTTTGTGTGAAATCACTGAGTATGGGTTTTGGTACAAAGATTCCCATAGAAACCACACCTGCCGAGCGACAAGGAGACACAGCATTGCAATTTCAAAGCTCATCACCCAAGTTCTCAGGCTAATATCTTCTAAGAAAATTGAAATGTATTTTTTTATGAGATCACTGTGTGGGGTGTTTTTTACAAATATTAGAATTAAAATTTATATTTGTGTGGGATTATCGAGTGGGGTATTTGTTACTACGAATATTATTTAAAATTATTTTTGTGTGAGATCACGGAATGGGTGTTTGTTACTAAGATTAGAATTTAAATTTAGATTGGTTTGGGATCACCGAGTGGGGTGTTTATTACTACGAAGAGAATTAAAACTTTTTTTTTGTGTATGAGATCACTGAGTGGGGTGTTTGTTATAAAGATTCCCATAGAAACCACACCTGCCGATCGACAAGGAGGCAGAGCATTGCAATTTCAAAGCTCATCACTCAAGTTCTCAGGCTATGTAACTTCTAAGAAAATTGAAATGTATTTTTTTATGAGATCACTGTGTGGGGTGTTTGTTACAAATATTAGAATTAAAAATTTATATTTGTGTGGGATTATCGAGTGGGGTGCTTGTTACTACAAAGATTATTTAAAAATTTTTTTGTGTGAGATCACTGAAAGTGTGTTTGTAAATAATATTAGAATTTAAGTTTAACTTTGTTTGAGATGACCAAGTGGGGTGTTTATTACTACGAAGAGGCGGTCAATTTTTTTTTGTGTGAGATCAATGAGTGGGGTTGATACAAAGATTCCCATAGAAACCACACCTGCCGAGCGACAAGGAGGCAGAGCATTGCAATTTCAAAGCTCATCATCCAAGTTCTCAGGCTATGTAACTTCTAAGAGAATTGAAATATATTTTTTTATGAGATCACTGTGTAGGGTGTTTGTTACTAAAATAAGAATTAAAATTTATATTTATGAGGGATTATCGAGTGGGATGTTTGTTACTACAAAGAGAATTAAAAATTATTTTTGATTGAGATCACTGAATGGGTGTTTGTTACTAAGATTAGAATTTAAATTTAGATTGTTTTGAGATCACCGAGTGGGGTGTTTATTACTACGAAGAGAATTAAAATTTTTTTTGTGTGTGAGATCACTGAGTGGGGTGTTTGTTATAAAGATTCCCATAGAAACCACACCTGCCGAGCGACAAGGAGACAGAGCATTGCAATTTCAAAGCTCATCACCCAAGTTCTCAGGCTATGTAACTTCTAAGAAAATTGAAATGTATTTTTTTATGAGATCACTGTGTGGGGTGTTTGTTACAAATATTAGAATTAAAAATTTATATTTGTGTGGGATTATTGAGTGGGGTGTTTGTTACTACAAAGATTATTTAAAATTTTTTTTGTGTGAGATCACTGAAAGTGTGTTTGTAAATAATATTAGAATTTAAGTTTAACTTTGTTTGAGATGACCAAGTGGGGTGTTTATTACTACGAAGAGGCGGTCAATTTTTTTTTGTGTGAGATCAATGATTGGGGTTGATACAAAGATTCCCATAGAAACCACACCTGCCGAGCGACAAGGAGGCAGAGCATTGCAATTTCAAAGCTCATCATCCAAGTTCTCAGGATATGTAACTTCTAAGAGAATTGAAATATATTTTTTTATGAGATCACTGTGTAGGGTGTTTGTTACTTAAATAAGAATTAAAATTTATATTTGTGTGGGTATATCTAGTGAGATGTTTGTTACTACAAAGAGAATTAAAAATTATTTTTGATTGAGATCACTGAATGGGTGTTTGTTACTAAGATTAGAATTTAAATTTAGATTGTTTTGAGATCACCGAGTGGGGTGTTTATTACTACGAAGAGAATTAAAATTTTATTTTGTGTGTGAGATCACTGAGTGGGGTGTTTGTTATAAAGATTCCGATAGAAACCAAACCTGCCGAGCGACAAGGAGGCAGAGCATTGCAATTTCAAAGCTCGTCACCCAAGTTCTCAGGCTATATAACTTCTAAAAGAATTGAAATATATTTTTTTATGAGATCATTGTGTAGGGTGTTTGTTACAAAAATAAGAATTAAAATTTATATTTGTTAGAGATTATCGAGTGGGATGTTTGTTAGTACAAAGAGAATTAAAAATTATTTTTGACTGAGATCACTGAAAGTGTGTTTGTTACTAAGATTAGAATTTAATTTTAACTTTGTTTGAGATGACCAAGTGGTGTGTTTTTTACTATGAAGAGGCGTTCAATTTTTTTTGTGTGAGATCCCTGAGTATGGGTTTTGGTACAAAGATTCCCATAGAAACCACACCTGCCGAGCGACAAGGAGACAGAGCATTGCAATTTCAAAGCTCATCACCCAAGTTCTCAGGCTATGTAACTTCTAAGAAAATTGAAATGTATTTTTTTATGAGATCACTGTGTGGGGTGTTTGTTACAAATATTAGAATTAAAATTTATATTTGTGTGGGATTATCGAGTGGGGTATTTGTTACTACGAATATTATTTAAAATTATTTTTGTGTGAGATCACGGAATGGGTGTTTGTTACTAAGATTAGAATTTAAATTTAGATTGGTTTGGGATCACCGAGTGGGGTGTTTATTACTACGAAGAGTATTAAAATTTTTTCTTGTAAGATCATTAAGTGTGGTGTTTGTTACAAAGATTCCCATAGAAACCACACCTGCCGAGCGACAAGGAGGCAGAGCATTGCAATTTCAAAGCTCATCACCCAAGTTCTCAGGCTATACAACTTCTAAGAGAATTGAAATATATTTTTTTATGAGATCACTGTGTGGGGTGTTTGTTACAAATATTAGAATTAAAAATTTATATTTGTGTGGGATTATCGAGTGAGGTGTTTGTTTCTACAAAGATTATTTAAAATTATTTTTGTGTGAGATCACTGAAAGTGTGTTTGTAAATAATATTAGAATTTAAGTTTAACTTTGTTTGAGATGACCAAGTGGGGGTGTTAATTACTACGAAGAGGCGGTCAATTTTTTTTTGTGTGAGATCAATGATTGGGGTTGATACAAAGATTCAGATAGAAACCACACATGCCGAGCGACAAGGAGGCAGAGCATTGCAATTTCAAAGCTCATCATCCAAGTTCTCAGGCTATGTAACTTCTAAGAGAATTGAAATATATTTTTTTATGAGATCACTGTGTAGGGTGTTTGTTACTAAAATAAGAATTAAAATTTATATTTATGTGGGATTATCGAGTGGGGTATTTGTTACTACGAATATTATTTAAAATTATTTTTGTGTGAGATCACGGAATGGGTGTTTGTTACTAAGATTAGAATTTAAATTTAGATTGGTTTGGGATCACCGAGTGGGGTGTTTATTACTACGAAGAGAATTAAAACTTTTTTTTTGTGTATGAGATCACTGAGTGGGGTGTTGGTTATAAAGATTCCCATAGAAACCACACCTGCCGAGCGACAAGGAGACAGAGCATTGCAATTTCAAAGCTCATCACCCAAGTTCTCAGGCTATGTAACTTCTAAGAAAATTGAAATGTATTTTTTTATGAGATCACTGTGTGGGGTGTTTGTTACAAATATTAGAATTAAAAATTTATATTTGTGTGGGATTATTGAGTGGGGTGTTTGTTACTACAAAGATTATTTAAAATTTTTTTTGTGTGAGATCACTGAAAGTGTGTTTGTAAATAATATTAGAATTTAAGTTTAACTTTGTTTGAGATGACCAAGTGGGGTGTTTATTACTACGAAGAGGCGGTCAATTTTTTTTTGTGTGAGATCAATGATTGGGGTTGATACAAAGATTCCCATAGAAACCACACCTGCCGAGCGACAAGGAGGCAGAGCATTGCAATTTCAAAGCTCATCATCCAAGTTCTCAGGATATGTAACTTCTAAGAGAATTGAAATATATTTTTTTATGAGATCACTGTGTAGGGTGTTTGTTACTTAAATAAGAATTAAAATTTATATTTGTGTGGGTATATCTAGTGAGATGTTTGTTACTACAAAGAGAATTAAAAATTATTTTTGATTGAGATCACTGAATGGGTGTTTGTTACTAAGATTAGAATTTAAATTTAGATTGTTTTGAGATCACCGAGTGGGGTGTTTATTACTACGAAGAGAATTAAAATTTTATTTTGTGTGTGAGATCACTGAGTGGGGTGTTTGTTATAAAGATTCCGATAGAAACCAAACCTGCCGAGCGACAAGGAGGCAGAGCATTGCAATTTCAAAGCTCGTCACCCAAGTTCTCAGGCTATATAACTTCTAAAAGAATTGAAATATATTTTTTTATGAGATCATTGTGTAGGGTGTTTGTTACAAAAATAAGAATTAAAATTTATATTTGTTAGAGATTATCGAGTGGGATGTTTGTTAGTACAAAGAGAATTAAAAATTATTTTTGACTGAGATCACTGAAAGTGTGTTTGTTACTAAGATTAGAATTTAATTTTAACTTTGTTTGAGATGACCAAGTGGTGTGTTTATTACTATGAAGACGCGTTCAATTTTTTTTGTGTGAAATCACTGAGTATGGGTTTTGGTACAAAGATTCCCATAGAAACCACACCTGCCGAGCGACAAGGAGACAGAGCATTGGAATTTCAAAGCTCGTCATCCAAGTTCTCAGGCTATGTAATTTCTAAGAGAATTGAAATGTATTTTTTTATGAGATCACTGTGTGGGGTGTTTGTTACAAATATTAGAATTAAAAATTTATATTTGTGTGGGATTATCGAGTGAGGTGTTTGTTTCTACAAAGATTATTTAAAATTATTTTTGTGTGAGATCACTGAAAGTGTGTTTGTAAATAATATTAGAATTTAAGTTTAACTTTGTTTGAGATGACCAAGTGGGGGTGTTAATTACTACGAAGAGGCGGTCAATTTTTTTTTGTGTGAGATCAATGATTGGGGTTGATACAAAGATTCCCATAGAAACCACACATGCCGAGCGACAAGGAGGCAGAGCATTGCAATTTCAAAGCTCATCATCCAAGTTCTCAGGCTATGTAACTTCTAAGAGAATTGAAATATATTTTTTTATGAGATCACTGTGTAGGGTGTTTGTTACTAAAATAAGAATTAAAATTTATATTTGTGTGGGATTATCGAGTGAGATGTTTGTTACTACAAAGAGAATTAAAAATTATTTTTGATTGAGATCACTGAATGGGTGTTTGTTACTAAGATTATAATTTAAATTTAGATTGTTTTGAGATCACCGAGTGGGGTGTTTATTACTACGAAGAGAATTAAAACTTTTTTTTTGTGTATGAGATCACTGAGTGGGGTGTTTGTTATAAAGATTCCCATAGAAACCACATTTGCCGAGCGACAAGGAGGCAGAGCATTGCAATTTCAAAGCTCATCACCCAAGTTCTCAAGCTATGTAACTTCTAAGAAAATTGAAATGTATTTTTTTATGACATCACTGTGTGGGGTGTTTGTTACAAATATTAGAATTAAAATTTATATTTGTGTGGGATTATCGAGTGAGGTGTTTGTTTCTACAAAGATTATTTAAAATTATTTTTGTGTGAGATCACTGAAAGTGTGTTTGTTACTAATATTAGAATTTAATTTGAACTTTGTTTGAAATGACCAAGTGGTGTGTTTATTACTATGAAGAGGCGTTCAATTTTTTTTGTGTGAAATCACTGAGTATGGGTTTTGGTACAAAGATTCCCATAGAAACCACACCTGCCGAGCGACAAGGAGACACAGCATTGCAATTTCAAAGCTCATCACCCAAGTTCTCAGGCTAATATCTTCTAAGAAAATTGAAATGTATTTTTTTATGAGATCACTGTGTGGGGTGTTTTTTACAAATATTAGAATTAAAATTTATATTTGTGTGGGATTATCGAGTGGGGTATTTGTTACTACGAATATTATTTAAAATTATTTTTGTGTGAGATCACGGAATGGGTGTTTGTTACTAAGATTAGAATTTAAATTTAGATTGGTTTGGGATCACCGAGTGGGGTGTTTATTACTACGAAGAGAATTAAAACTTTTTTTTTGTGTATGAGATCACTGAGTGGGGTGTTTGTTATAAAGATTCCCATAGAAACCACACCTGCCGATCGACAAGGAGGCAGAGCATTGCAATTTCAAAGCTCATCACTCAAGTTCTCAGGCTATGTAACTTCTAAGAAAATTGAAATGTATTTTTTTATGAGATCACTGTGTGGGGTGTTTGTTACAAATATTAGAATTAAAAATTTATATTTGTGTGGGATTATCGAGTGGGGTGCTTGTTACTACAAAGATTATTTAAAAATTTTTTTGTGTGAGATCACTGAAAGTGTGTTTGTAAATAATATTAGAATTTAAGTTTAACTTTGTTTGAGATGACCAAGTGGGGTGTTTATTACTACGAAGAGGCGGTCAATTTTTTTTTGTGTGAGATCAATGAGTGGGGTTGATACAAAGATTCCCATAGAAACCACACCTGCCGAGCGACAAGGAGGCAGAGCATTGCAATTTCAAAGCTCATCATCCAAGTTCTCAGGCTATGTAACTTCTAAGAGAATTGAAATATATTTTTTTATGAGATCACTGTGTAGGGTGTTTGTTACTAAAATAAGAATTAAAATTTATATTTATGAGGGATTATCGAGTGGGATGTTTGTTACTACAAAGAGAATTAAAAATTATTTTTGATTGAGATCACTGAATGGGTGTTTGTTACTAAGATTAGAATTTAAATTTAGATTGTTTTGAGATCACCGAGTGGGGTGTTTATTACTACGAAGAGAATTAAAATTTTTTTTGTGTGTGAGATCACTGAGTGGGGTGTTTGTTATAAAGATTCCCATAGAAACCACACCTGCCGAGCGACAAGGAGACAGAGCATTGCAATTTCAAAGCTCATCACCCAAGTTCTCAGGCTATGTAACTTCTAAGAAAATTGAAATGTATTTTTTTATGAGATCACTGTGTGGGGTGTTTGTTACAAATATTAGAATTAAAAATTTATATTTGTGTGGGATTATCGAGTGAGGTGTTTGTTTCTACAAAGATTATTTAAAATTATTTTTGTGTGAGATCACTGAAAGTGTGTTTGTAAATAATATTAGAATTTAAGTTTAACTTTGTTTGAGATGACCAAGTGGGGTGTTTATTACTACGAAGAGGCGGTCAATTTTTTTTTGTGTGAGATCAATGATTGGGGTTGATACAAAGATTCCCATAGAAACCACACCTGCCGAGCGACAAGGAGGCAGAGCATTGCAATTTCAAAGCTCATCATCCAAGTTCTCAGGATATGTAACTTCTAAGAGAATTGAAATATATTTTTTTATGAGATCACTGTGTAGGGTGTTTGTTACTTAAATAAGAATTAAAATTTATATTTGTGTGGGTATATCTAGTGAGATGTTTGTTACTACAAAGAGAATTAAAAATTATTTTTGATTGAGATCACTGAATGGGTGTTTGTTACTAAGATTAGAATTTAAATTTAGATTGTTTTGAGATCACCGAGTGGGGTGTTTATTACTACGAAGAGAATTAAAATTTTATTTTGTGTGTGAGATCACTGAGTGGGGTGTTTGTTATAAAGATTCCGATAGAAACCAAACCTGCCGAGCGACAAGGAGGCAGAGCATTGCAATTTCAAAGCTCGTCACCCAAGTTCTCAGGCTATATAACTTCTAAAAGAATTGAAATATATTTTTTTATGAGATCATTGTGTAGGGTGTTTGTTACAAAAATAAGAATTAAAATTTATATTTGTTAGAGATTATCGAGTGGGATGTTTGTTAGTACAAAGAGAATTAAAAATTATTTTTGACTGAGATCACTGAAAGTGTGTTTGTTACTAAGATTAGAATTTAATTTTAACTTTGTTTGAGATGACCAAGTGGTGTGTTTTTTACTATGAAGAGGCGTTCAATTTTTTTTGTGTGAGATCCCTGAGTATGGGTTTTGGTACAAAGATTCCCATAGAAACCACACCTGCCGAGCGACAAGGAGACAGAGCATTGCAATTTCAAAGCTCATCACCCAAGTTCTCAGGCTATGTAACTTCTAAGAAAATTGAAATGTATTTTTTTATGAGATCACTGTGTGGGGTGTTTGTTACAAATATTAGAATTAAAATTTATATTTGTGTGGGATTATCGAGTGGGGTATTTGTTACTACGAATATTATTTAAAATTATTTTTGTGTGAGATCACGGAATGGGTGTTTGTTACTAAGATTAGAATTTAAATTTAGATTGGTTTGGGATCACCGAGTGGGGTGTTTATTACTACGAAGAGTATTAAAATTTTTTCTTGTAAGATCATTAAGTGTGGTGTTTGTTACAAAGATTCCCATAGAAACCACACCTGCCGAGCGACAAGGAGGCAGAGCATTGCAATTTCAAAGCTCATCACCCAAGTTCTCAGGCTATACAACTTCTAAGAGAATTGAAATATATTTTTTTATGAGATCACTGTGTGGGGTGTTTGTTACAAATATTAGAATTAAAAATTTATATTTGTGTGGGATTATCGAGTGAGGTGTTTGTTTCTACAAAGATTATTTAAAATTATTTTTGTGTGAGATCACTGAAAGTGTGTTTGTAAATAATATTAGAATTTAAGTTTAACTTTGTTTGAGATGACCAAGTGGGGGTGTTAATTACTACGAAGAGGCGGTCAATTTTTTTTTGTGTGAGATCAATGATTGGGGTTGATACAAAGATTCAGATAGAAACCACACATGCCGAGCGACAAGGAGGCAGAGCATTGCAATTTCAAAGCTCATCATCCAAGTTCTCAGGCTATGTAACTTCTAAGAGAATTGAAATATATTTTTTTATGAGATCACTGTGTAGGGTTTTTGTTACTAAAATAAGAATTAAAATTTATACTTGTGTGGGATTATCGAGTGAGATGTTTGTTACTACAAAGAGAATTAAAAATTATTTTTGATTGAGATCACTGAATGGGTGTTTGTTACTAAGATTATAATTTAAATTTAGATTGTTTTGAGATCACCGAGTGGGGTGTTTATTACTACGAAGAGAATTAAAACTTTTTTTTTGTGTATGAGATCACTGAGTGGGGTGTTTGTTATAAAGATTCCCATAGAAACCACATTTGCCGAGCGACAAGGAGGCAGAGCATTGCAATTTCAAAGCTCATCACCCAAGTTCTCAAGCTATGTAACTTCTAAGAAAATTGAAATGTATTTTTTTATGACATCACTGTGTGGGGTGTTTGTTACAAATATTAGAATTAAAATTTATATTTGTGTGGGATTATCGAGTGAGGTGTTTGTTTCTACAAAGATTATTTAAAATTATTTTTGTGTGAGATCACTGAAAGTGTGTTTGTTACTAATATTAGAATTTAATTTTAACTTTGTTTGAAATGACCAAGTGGTGTGTTTATTACTATGAAGAGGCGTTCAATTTTTTTTGTGTGAAATCACTGAGTATGGGTTTTGGTACAAAGATTCCCATAGAAACCACACCTGCCGAGCGACAAGGAGACACAGCATTGCAATTTCAAAGCTCATCACCCAAGTTCTCAGGCTAATATCTTCTAAGAAAATTGAAATGTATTTTTTTATGAGATCACTGTGTGGGGTGTTTTTTACAAATATTAGAATTAAAATTTATATTTGTGTGGGATTATCGAGTGGGGTATTTGTTACTACGAATATTATTTAAAATTATTTTTGTGTGAGATCACGGAATGGGTGTTTGTTACTAAGATTAGAATTTAAATTTAGATTGGTTTGGGATCACCGAGTGGGGTGTTTATTACTACGAAGAGTATTAAAATTTTTTTTTGTAAGATCATTAAGTGTGGTGTTTGTTACAAAGATTCCCATAGAAACCACACCTGCCGAGCGACAAGGAGGCAGAGCATTGCAATTTCAAAGCTCATCACCCAAGTTCTCAGGCTATATAACTTCTAAGAGAATTGAAATATATTTTTTTATGAGATCACTGTGTGGGGTGTTTGTTACAAATATTAGAATTAAAATTTATATTTGTGTGGGATTATCGAGTGGGGTGTTTGTTACTACAAAGATTATTTAAAATTATTTTTGTGTGAGTTCACTGAAAGTGTGTTTGTAACAAATATTAGAATTTAAGTTTAACTTTGTTTGAGATGACCAAGTGGGGTGTTTATTACTACGAAGAGGCGTTCAATTTTTTTTGTGTGAGATCACTGAGTGGGGTTTTGTTACAAAGATTTCCATAGAAACCACACCTGCCGAGCGACAAGGAGGCAGATCATTGCAATTTCAAAGCTCATCACCCAAGTTCTCAGGCTATGTAACTTCTAAGAGAATTGAAATGTATTTTTGTATGTTATCACTGTGTGGGGTGTTTGTTACAAATATTAGAAATAAAATTTATATTTATGTGGGATTATCGAGTAGGATGTTTGTTACTATGAAAAAAATTAAATTGTTTTTGTGTCAGATCATTGAAAAGGTGTTTGTTACTAATATTAGCATTTAAGTTAAGATTGGTTTTAGATGACCGAGTGGTGTGTTTATTACTATGAAGAGGCGTTCAATTTTTTTTGTGTGAGATCACTGAGTATGGGTTTTGGTACAAAGATTTCCATAGAAACCACACCTGCCGAGCGACAAGGAGGCAGAGCATTGCAATTTCAAAGCTCATCAAACAAGTTCTCAGGCTATTTAACTTCAAAGAGAATTGAAATGTATTTTTGTATGAGATCACTCTGTGGGGTGTTTGTTATAAATATTAGAATTAAAAATTTATATTTGTGTGGGATTATCGAGTGGGGTATTTGTTACTACGAATATTATTTAAAATTATTTTTGTGTGAGATCACGGAATGGGTGTTTATTACTAAGATTAGAATTTAAATTTAGATTGGTTTGGGATCACCGAGTGGGGTGTTTATTACTACGAAGAGTATTAAAATTTTTTTTTGTAAGATCATTAAGTGTGGTGTTTGTTACAAAGATTCCCATAGAAACCACACCTGCCGAGCGACAAGGAGGCAGAGCATTGCAATTTCAAAGCTCATCACCCAAGTTCTCAGGCTATATAACTTCTAAGAGAATTGAAATATATTTTTTTATGAGATCACAGTGTGGGGTGTTTGTTACAAATATTAGAATTAAAAATTTATTATTGTGTGGGATTATCGAGTGAGGTGTTTGTTTCTACAAAGATTATTTAAAATTATTTTTGTGTGAGATCACTGAAAGTGTGTTTGTAAATAATATTAGAATTTCAGTTTAACTTTGTTTGAGATGACCAAGTGGGGGTGTTAATTACTACGAAGAGGCGGTCAATTTTTTTTTGTGTGAGATCAATGATTGGGGTTGATACAAAGATTCCCATAGAAACCACACATGCCGAGCGACAAGGAGGCAGAGCATTGCAATTTCAAAGCTCATCATCCAAGTTCTCAGGCTATATAACTTCTAAGAGAATTGAAATATATTTTTTTATGAGATCACTGTGTAGGGTGTTTGTTACAAAAATAAGAATTAAAATTTATATTGGTTAGAGATTATCGAGTGGGATGTTTGTTAGTACAAAGAGAATTAAAAATTATTTTTGATTGAGATCACTGAATGGGTGTTTGTTACTAAGATTAGAATTTAAATTTAGATTGTTTTGAGATCACCGAGTGGGGTGTTTATTACTACGAAGAGAATTAAAACTTTTTTTTGTGTATGAGATCACTGAGTGGGGTGTTTGTTATAAAGATTCCCATAGAAACCACATTTGCCGAGCGACAAGGAGGCAGAGCATTGCAATTTCAAAGCTCATCACCCAAGTTCTCAGGCTATGTAACTTCTAAGAAAATTGAAATGTATTTTTTTATGACATCACTGTGTGGGGTGTTTGTTACAAATATTAGAATTAAAATTTATATTTGTGTGGGATTATCGAGTGAGGTGTTTGTTTCTACAAAGATTATTTAAAATTATTTTTGTGTGAGATCACTGAAAGTGTGTTTGTTACTAATATTAGAATTTAATTTTAACTTTGTTTGAGATGACCAAGTGGTGTGTTTATTACTATGAAGAGGCGTTCAATTTTTTGTGTGTGAAATCACTGAGTATGGGTTTTGGTACAAAGATTCCCATAGAAACCACACCTGCCGAGCGACAAGGAGACAGAGCATTGCAATTTCAAAGCTCGTCATCCAAGTTCTCAGGCTATGTAATTTCTAAGAGAATTGAAATGTATTTTTTTATGAGATCACTGTGTGGGGTGTTTGTTACAAATGTTAGAATTAAAATTTATATTTGTGTGGGATTATCGAGTGGGGTATTTGTTACTACGAATATTATTTAAAATTATTTTTGTGTGAGATCACGGAATGGGTGTTTGTTACTAAGATTAGAATTTAAATTTAGATTGGTTTGGGATCACCGAGTGGGGTGTTTATTACTACGAAGAGTATTAAATTTTTTTTTTGTAAGATCATTAAGTGTGGTGTTTGTTACAAAGATTCCCATAGAAACCACACCTGCCGAGCGACAAGGAGGCAGAGCATTGCAATTTCAAAGCTCATCACCCAAGTTCTCAGGCTATATAACTTCTAAGAGAATTGAAATATATTTTTTTATGAGATCACTGTGTGGGGTGTTTGTTACAAATATTAGAATTAAAATTTATATTTGTGTGGGATTATCGAGTGGGGTGTTTGTTACTACAAAGATTATTTAAAATTATTTTTGTGTGAGTTCACTGAAAGTGTGTTTGTAACAAATATTAGAATTTAAGTTTAACTTTGTTTGAGATGACCAAGTGGGGTGTTTATTACTACGAAGAGGCGTTCAATTTTTTTTGTGTGAGATCACTGAGTGGGGTGTTTGTTATAAAGATTCCGATAGAAACCACACCTGCCGAGCGACAAGGAGGCAGAGCAATGCAATTTCAAAGCTCATCACCCAAGTTCTCAGGCTATATAACTTCTAAGAGAATTGAAATATATTTTTTTATGAGATCACTGTGTAGGGTGTTTGTTACAAAAATAAGAATTAAAATTTATATTTGTTAGAGATTATCGAGTGGGATGTTTGTTAGTACAAAGAGAATTAAAAATTATTTTTGATTGAGATCACTGAATGGGTGTTTGTTACTAAGATTAGAATTTAAATTTAGATTGTTTTGAGATCACCGAGTGGGGTGTTTATTACTACGAAGAGAATTAAAACTTTTTTTTTGTGTATGAGATCACTGAGTGGGGTGTTTGTTATAAAGATTCCCATAGAAACCACATTTGCCGAGCGACAAGGAGGCAGAGCATTGCAATTTCAAAGCTCATCACCCAAGTTCTCAGGCTATGTAACTTCTAAGAAAATTGAAATGTATTTTTTTATGACATCACTGTGTGGGGTGTTTGTTACAAATATTAGAATTAAAATTTATATTTGTGTGGGATTATCGAG
Organism: Metellina segmentata; assembly: GCA_947359465.1. Classification (NCBI taxonomy): domain Eukaryota; kingdom Metazoa; phylum Arthropoda; class Arachnida; order Araneae; family Tetragnathidae; genus Metellina; species Metellina segmentata. The sequence continues at coordinate 55,674,382 of OX375873.1, forward strand.
TGAGGTGTTTGTTTCTACAAAGATTATTTAAAATTATTTTTGTGTGAGATCACTGAAAGTGTGTTTGTTACTAATATTAGAATTTAATTTTAACTTTGTTTGAGATGACCAAGTGGTGTGTTTATTACTATGAAGAGGCGTTCAATTTTTTTTGTGTGAGATCACTGAGTATGGGTTTTGGTACAAAGATTCCCATAGAAACCACACCTGCCGAGCGACAAGGAGACACAGCATTGCAATTTCAAAGCTCATCACCCAAGTTCTCAGGCTAATATCTTCTAAGAAAATTGAAATGTATTTTTTATGAGATCACTGTGTGGGGTGTTTGTTACAAATATTAGAATTAAAATTTATATTTGTGTGGGATTATCGAGTGGGGTATTTGTTACTACGAATATTATTTAAAATTATTTTTGTGTGAGATCACGGAATGGGTGTTTGTTACTAAGATTAGAATTTAAATTTAGATTGGTTTGGGATCACCGAGTGGGGTGTTTATTACTACGAAGAGTATTAAAATTTTTTTTTTGTAAGATCATTAAGTGTGGTGTTTGTTACAAAGATTCCCATAGAAACCACACCTGATGAGCGACAAGGAGGCAGAGCATTGCAATTTCAAAGCTCATCACCCAAGTTCTCAGGCTATATAACTTCTAAGAGAATTGAAATATATTTTTTTATGAGATCACTGTGTGGGGTGTTTGTTACAAATATTAGAATTAAAATTTATATTTGTGTGGGATTATCGAGTGGGGTGTTTGTTACTACAAAGATTATTTAAAATTATTTTTGTGTGAGTTCACTGAAAGTGTGTTTGTAACAAATATTAGAATTTAAGTTTAACTTTGTTTGAGATGACCAAGTGGGGTGTTTATTACTACGAAGAGGCGTTCAATTTTTTTTGTGTGAGATCACTGAGTGGGGTTTTGTTACAAAGATTTCAATAGAAACAACACCTGCCGAGCGACAAGGAGGCAGATCATTGCAATTTCAAAGCTCATCACCCAAGTTCTCAGGCTATGTAACTTCTAAGAGAATTGAAATGTATTTTTGTATGTTATCACTGTTTGGGGTGTTTGTTACAAATATTAGAAATAAAATTTATATTTATGTGGGATTATCGAGTAGGATGTTTGTTACTATGAAAAAAATTAAATTGTTTTTGTGTCAGATCACTGAAAAGGTGTTTGTTACTAATATTAGCATTTAAGTTAAGATTGGTTTTAGATGACCGAGTGGTGTGTTTATTACTATGAAGAGGCGTTCAATTTTTTTTTGTGTGAGATCACTGAGTATGGGTTTTGGTACAAAGATTTCCATAGAAACCACACCTGCCGAGCGACAAGGAGGCAGAGCATTGCAATTTCAAAGCTCATCACCCAAGTTCTCAGGCTATTTAACTTCAAAGAGAATTGAAATGTATTTTTGTATGAGATCACTCTGTGGGGTGTTTGTTATAAATATTAGAATTAAAAATTTATATTTGTATGGGATTATCGAGTGGGGTATTTTTTACTACGAATATTATTTAAAATTATTTGTGTGTGAAATCACGGAATGGGTGTTTGTTACTAAGATTAGAATTTAAATTTAGATTGGTTTGGGATCACCGAGTGGGGTGTTTATTACTACGAAGAGTATTAAAATTTTTTTTTGTAAGATCATTAAGTGTGGTGTTTGTTACAAAGATTCCCATAGAAACCACACCTGCCGAGCGACAAGGAGGCAGAGCATTGCAATTTCAAAGCTCGTCATCCAAGTTCTCAGGCTATGTAATTTCTAAGAGAATTGAAATGTATTTTTGTATGAGATCACTGTGTGGGGTGTTTGTTATAAATATTAGAAATAAAATTTATATTTATGTGGGATTATCGAGTGGGGTGTTTGTTAGTACAAAGAGAATTAAAAATTATTTTTGATTGAGATCACTGAATGGGTGTTTGTTACTAAGATTAGAATTTAAATTTAGATTGTTTTGAGATCACCGAGTGGGGTGTTTATTACTATGAAAAAAATTAAATTGTTTTTGTGTCAGATCACTGAAAAGGTGTTTGTTACTAATATTAGCATTTAAGTTAAGATTGGTTTTAGATGACCGAGTGGTGTGTTTATTACTATGAAGAGGCGTTCAATTTTTTTTTGTGTGAGATCACTGAGTATGGGTTTTGGTACAAAGATTTCCATAGAAACCACACCTGCCGAGCGACAAGGAGACAGAGCATTGCAATTTCAAAGCTCGTCATCCAAGTTCTCAGGCTATGTAACTTCTAAGAGAAATGAAATATATTTTTTTATGAGATCACTGTGTAGGGTGTTTATTACTAAAATAAGAATTAAAATTTATATTTCTGTGGGATTATCGAGTGGGATTTTTGTTACTACAAAGAGAATTAAAAATTATTTTTGATTGAGATCACTGAATGGGTGTTTGTTACTAAGATTAGTATTTAAATTTAGATTGTTTTGAGATCACCGAGTGGGGTGTTTATTACTACGAAGAGAATTAAAATTTTTTTTTGTGTATGAGATCACTGAGTGGGGTGTTTGTTATAAAGATTCCGATAGAAACCACACCTGCCGAGCGACAAGGAGGCAGAGCATTGCAATTTCAAAGCTCATCACCCAAGTTCTCAGGCTATATAACTTCTAAGAGAATTGAAATATATTTTTTTATGAGATCACTGTGTAGGGTGTTTGTTACAAAAATAAGAATTAAAATTTATATTTGTTAGAGATTATCGAGTGGGATGTTTGTTAGTACAAAGAGAATTAAAAATTATTTTTGATTGAGATCACTGAATGGGTGTTTGTTACTAAGATTAGAATTTAAATTTAGATTGTTTTGAGATCACCGAGTGGGGTGTTTATTACTACGAAGAGAATTAAAATTTTTTTGTGTGTGTTATATCACTGAGTGGGGTGTTTGTTATAAAGATTCCCATAGAAACCACACCTGCCGAGCGACAAGGAGACAGAGCATTGCAATTTCAAAGCTCATCACCCAAGTTCTCAGGCTATGTAACTTCTAAGAAAATTGAAATGTATTTTTTTATGAGATCACTGTGTGGGGTGTTTGTTACAAATATTAGAATTAAAAATTTATATTTGTGTGGGATTATCGAGTGGGGTGTTTGTTACTACAAAGATTATGTAAATTTTTTTTTGTGTGAGATCACTGAAAGTGTGTTTGTAAATAATATTAGAATTTAAGTTTAACTTTGTTTGAGATGACCAAGTGGGGTGTTTATTACTACGAAGAGGCGGTCAATTTTTTTTTTGTGTGAGATCAATGATTGGAGTTGATACAAAGATTCCCATAGAAACCACACCTGCCGAGCGACAAGGAGGTAGAGCATTGCAATTTCAAAGCTCATCATCCAAGTTCTCAGGCTATGTAACTTCTAAGAGAATTGAAATATATTTTTTTATGAGATCACTGTGTAGGGTGTTTGTTACTAAAATAAGAATTAAAATTTATATTTGTGTGGGATTATCGAGTGAGATGTTTGTTACTACAAAGATAATTAAAAATTATTTTTGATTGAGATCACTGAATGTGTGTTATTTACTAAGATTAGAATTTAAATTTAGATTGTTTTGAGATCACCGAGTGGGGTGTTTATTACTACGAAGAGAATGAAAATTTTATTTTGTGTGTGAGATCACTGAGTGGGGTGTTTGTTATAAAGATTCCGATAGAAACCACACCTGCCGAGCGACAAGGAGGCAGAGCATTGCAATTTCAAAGCTCATCACCCAAGTTCTCAGGCTATATAACTTCTAAGAGAATTGAAATATATTTTTTTATGAGATCACTGTGTAGGGTGTTTGTTACAAAAATAAGAATTAAAATTTATATTTGTTAGAGATTATCGAGTGGGATGTTTGTTAGTACAAAGAGAATTAAAAATTATTTTTGATTGAGATCACTGAATGGGTGTTTTTACTAAGATAAGAATTTAAATTTAGATTGTTTTGAGATCACCGAGTGGGGTGTTTATTACTACGAAGAGAATTAAAACTTTTTTTTTGTGTATGAGATCACTGAGTGGGGTGTTTGTTATAAAGATTCCCATAGAAACCACATTTGCCGAGCGACAAGGAGGCAGAGCATTGCAATTTCAAAGCTCATCACCCAAGTTCTTAGGCTATGTAACTTCTAAGAAAATTGAAATGTATTTTTTTATGAGATCACTGTGTGGGGTGTTTGTTACAAATATTAGAATTAAAATTTATATTTGTGTGGGATTATCGAGTGAGGTGTTTGTTTCTACAAAGATTATTTAAAATTATTTTTGTGTGAGATCACTGAAAGTGTGTTTGTTACTAATATTAGAATTTAATTTTAACTTTGTTTGAGATGACCAAGTGGTGTGTTTATTACTATGAAGAGGCGTTCAATTTTTTTGTATGAAATCACTGAGTATGGGTTTTGGTACAAAGATTCCCATAGAAACCACACCTGCCGAGCGACAAGGAGACAGAGCATTGCAATTTCAAAGCTCATCACCCAAGTTCTCAGGCTATGTAACTTCTAAGAAAATTGAAATGTATTTTTTATGAGATCACTGTGTGGGGTGTTTGTTACAAATATTAGAATTAAAATTTATATTTGTGTGGGATTATCGAGAGGGTTATTTGTTACTACGAATATTATTTAAAATTATTTTTGTGTGAGATCACGGAATGGGTGTTTGTTACTAAGATTAGAATTTAAATTTAGATTGGTTTGGGATCACCGAGTGAAGTGTTTATTACTACGAAGAGTATTAAAATTTTTTTTTGTAAGATCATTAAGTGTGGTGTTTGTTACAAAGATTCAAATAGAAACCACACCTGCCGAGCGACAAGGAGGCAGAGCATTGCAATTTCAAAGCTCATCACCCAAGTTCTCAGGCTATGTAACTTCTAAGAGAAATGAAATATATTTTTTTATGAGATCACTGTGTAGGGTGTTTGTTACTAAAATAAGAATTAAAATTTATATTTCTGTGGGATTATCGAGTGGGATGTTTGTTACTACAAAGAGAATTAAAAATTATTTTTGATTGAGATCACTGAATGGGTGTTAGTTACTAAGATTAGTATTTAAATTTAGATTGTTTTGAGATCACCGAGTGGGGTGTTTATTACTACGAAGAGAATTAAAATTTTTTTTTGTGTATGAGATCACTGAGTGGGGTGTTTGTTATAAAGATTCCGATAGAAACCACACCTGCCGAGCGACAAGGAGACAGAGCATTGCAATTTCAAAGCTCGTCATCCAAGTTCTCAGGCTATGTAACTTCTAAGAGAAATGAAATATATTTTTTTATGAGATCACTGTGTAGGGTGTTTATTACTAAAATAAGAATTAAAATTTATATTTCTGTGGGATTATCGAGTGGGATGTTTGTTACTACAAAGAGAATTAAAAATTATTTTTGATTGAGATCACTGAATGGGTGTTTGTTACTAAGATTAGTATTTAAATTTAGATTGTTTTGAGATCACCGAGTGGGGTGTTTATTACTACGAAGAGAATTAAAATTTTTTTTTGTGTATGAGATCACTGAGTGGGGTGTTTGTTATAAAGATTCCGATAGAAACCACACCTGCCGAGCGACAAGGAGGCAGAGCATTGCAATTTCAAAGCTCATCACCCAAGTTCTCAGGCTATGTAACTTCTAAGAAAATTGAAATGTATTTTTTTATGAGATCACTGTGTGGGGTGTTTGTTACAAATATTAGAATTAAAAATTTATATTTGTGTGGGATTATCGAGTGGGGTGTTTGTTACTACAAAGATTATGTAAAATTTTTTTTGTGTGAGATCACTGAAAGTGTGTTTGTAAATAATATTAGAATTTAAGTTTAACTTTGTTTGAGATGACCAAGTGGGGTGTTTATTACTACGTAGAGACGGTCAATTTTTTTTGTGTGAGATCAATGATTGGGGTTGATACAAAGATTCCCATAGAAACCACACCTGCCGAGCGACAAGGAGGCAGAGCATTGCAATTTCAAAGCTCATCATCCAAGTTCTCAGGCTATGTAACTTCTAAGAGAATTGAAATATATTTTTTTATGAGATCACTGTGTAGGGTGTTTGTTACTAAAATAAGAATTAAAATTTATATTTGTGCGGGATTATCGAGTGAGATGTTTGTTACTACAAAGAGAATTAAAAATTATTTTTGATTGAGATCACTGAATGGGTGTTATTTACTAAGATTAGAATTTAAATTTCGATTTTTTTGAGATCACCGAGTAGGAGGTTTATTACTACGAAGAGAATTAAAATTTTATTTTGTGTGTGAGATCACTGAGTGGGGTGTTTGTTATAAAGATTCCGATAGAAACCACACCTGCCGAGCGACAAGGAGGCAGAGCATTGCAATTTCAAAGCTCATCACCCAAGTTCTCAGGCTATATAACTTCTAAGAGAATTGAAATATATTTTTTTATGAGATCACTGTGTAGGGTGTTTGTTACAAAAATAAGATTTAAAATTTATATTTGTTAGAGATTATCGAGTGGGATGTTTGTTAGTACAAAGAGAATTAAAAATTATTTTTGATTGAGATCACTGAATGGGTGTTTGTTACTAAGATTAGAATTTAAATTTAGATTGTTTTGAGATCACCGAGTGGGGTGTTTATTACTACGAAGAGAATTAAAATTTTTGTGTGTGTGTTAGATCACTGAGTGGGGTGTTTGTTATAAAGATTCCCATAGAAACCACACCTGCCGAGCGACAAGGAGACAGAGCATTGCAATTTCAAAGCTCATCACCCAAGTTCTCAGGCTATGTAACTTCTAAGAAAATTGAAATGTATTTTTTTATGAGATCACTGTGTGGGGTGTTTGTTACAAATATTAGAATTAAAAATTTATATTTGTGTGGGATTATCGAGTGGGGTGTTTGTTACTACAAAGATTATGTAAAATTTTTTTTGTGTGAGATCACTGAAAGTGTGTTTGTAAATAATATTAGAATTTAAGTTTAACTTTGTTTGAGATGACCAAGTGGGGTGTTTATTACTACGAAGAGGCGGTCAATTTTTTTTGTGTGAGATCAATGATTGGGGTTGATACAAAGATTCCCATAGAAACCACACCTGCCGAGCGACAAGGAGGCAGAGCATTGCAATTTCAAAGCTCATTATCCAAGTTCTCAGGCTATGTAACTTCTAAGAGAATTGAAATATATTTTTTTATGAGATCACTTTGTAGGGTGTTTGTTACTAAAATAAGAATTAAAATTTATATTTGTGCGGGATTATCGAGTAAGATGTTTGTTACTACAAAGAGAATTAAAAATTATTTTTGATTGAGATCACTGAATGGGTGTTATTTACTAAGACTAGAATTTAAATTTCGATTGTTTTGAGATCACCGAGTGGGGTGTTTATTACTACGAAGAGAATTAAAATTTTATTTTGTGTGTGAGATCACTGAGTGGGGTGTTTGTTATAAAGATTCCGATAGAAACCACACCTGCCGAGCGACAAGGAGGCAGAGCATTGCAATTTCAAAGCTCATCACCCAAGTTCTCAGGCTATATAACTTCTAAGAGAATTGAAATATATTTTTTTATGAGATCACTGTGTAGGGTGTTTGTTACAAAAATAAGAATTAAAATTTATATTTGTTAGAGATTATCGAGTGGGATGTTTGTTAGTACAAAGAGAATTAAAAATTATTTTTGATTGAGATCACTGAATGGGTGTTTTTACTAAGATTAGAATTTAAATTTAGATTGTTTTGAGATCACCGAGTGGGGTGTTTATTACTACGAAGAGAATTAAAACTTTTTTTTTGTGTATGAGATCACTGAGTATGGGTTTTGGTAAAAAGATTCCCATAGAAACCACACCTGCCGAGCGACAAGGAGACAGAGCATTGCAATTTCAAAGCTCATCACCCAAGTTCTCAGGCTATGTAACTTCTAAGAAAATTGAAATGTATTTTTTTATGAGATCACTGTGTGGGGTGTTTGTTACAAATATTAGAATTTAAATTTATATTTGTGTGGGATTATCGAGTGGGGTATTTGTTACTACGAATATTATTTAAAATTATTTTTGTGTGAGATCACGGAATGGGTGTTTGTTACTAAGATTAGAATTTAAATTTAGATTGGTTTGGGATCACCGAGTGAAGTGTTTATTACTACGAAGAGTATTAAAATTTTTTTTTTGTAAGATCATTAAGTGTGGTGTTTGTTACAAAGATTCCCATAGAAACCACACCTACCGAGCGACAAGGAGGCAGAGCATTGCAATTTCAAAGCTCATCACCCAAGTTCTCAGGCTATGTAACTTCTAAGAGAATTGAAATGTATTTTTGTATGTGATCACTGTGTGGGGTGTTTGTTATAAATATTAGAAATAAAATTTATATTTATGTGGGATTATCGAGTGGGGTGTTTGTTACTACAAAGATTATTTAAAATTATTTTTGTGTGAGTTCACTGAAAGTATGTTTGTTACAAATATTAGAATTTAAGTTTAACTTTGTTTGAGATGACCAAGTGGGGTGTTTATTACTACGAAGAGGCGTTCAATTTTTTTTGTGTGAGATCACTGTGTGGGGTTTTGTTACAAAGATTCCCATAGAAACCACACCTGCTGAGCATTGCAATTTCAAAGCTCATCACCCAAGTTCTCAGGCTATGTAACTTCTAAGAGAATTGAAATGTATTTTTGTTTGTGATCACTGTGTGGGGTGTTTGTTACAAATATTAGAAATAAAATTTATATTTATGTGGGATTATCGAGTAGGATGTTTGTTACTATGAAAAAAATTAAAATTGTTTTTGTGTGAGATCACTGAAAAGGTGTTTGTTACTAATATTAGCATTAAAGTTAAGATTGGTTTTAGATGACCGAGTGGTGTGTTTATTACTATGAAGAGGCGTTCAATTTTTTTTGTGTGAGATCACTGAGTATGAGTTTTGGTACAAAGATTCCCATAGAAACCACACCTGCCGAACGACAAGGAGACAGAGCATTGCAATTTCAAAGCTCGTCATCCAAGTTCTCAGGCTATGTAACTTCTAAGAGAAATGAAATATATATTTTTTATGAGATCACTGTGTAGGGTGTTTGTTACTAATATAAGAATTAAAATTTATATTTCTGTGGGATTATCGAGTGGGATGTTTGTTACTACAAAGAGAATTAAAAATTATTTTTGATTGAGATCACTGAATGGGTGTTTGTTACTAAGATTAGTATTTAAATTTAGATTGTTTTGAGATCACCGAGTGGGGTGTTTATTACTACGAAGAGAATTAAAACTTTTTTTTTGTGTATGAGATCACTGAGTGGGGTGTTTGTTATAAAGATTCCGATAGAAACCACACCTGCCGAGCGACAAGGAGGCAGAGCATTGCAATTTCAAAGCTCATCACCCAAGTTCTCAGGCTATATAACTTCTAAGAGAATTGAAATATATTTTTTTATGAGATCACTGTGTAGGGTGTTTGTTACAAAAATAAGAATTAAAATTTATATTTGTTAGAGATTATCGAGTGGGATGTTTGTTAGTACAAAGAGAATTAAAAATTATTTTTGATTGAGATCACTGAATGGGTGTTTGTTACTAAGATTAGAATTTAAATTTAGATTGTTTTGAGATCACCGAGTGGGGTGTTTATTACTACGAAGAGAATTAAAACTTTTTTTTTGTGTATGAGATCACTGAGTGGGGTGTTTGTTATAAAGATTCCCATAGAAACCACATTTGCCGAGCGACAAGGAGGCAGAGCATTGCAATTTCAAAGCTCATCACCCAAGTTCTCAGGCTATGTAACTTCTAAGAAAATTGAAATGTATTTTTTTATGAGATCACTGTGTGGGGTGTTTGTTACAAATATTAGAATTAAAATTTATATTTGTGTGGGATTATCGAGTGAGGTGTTTGTTTCTACAAAGATTATTTAAAATTATTTTTGTGTGAGATCACTGAAAGTGTGTTCGTTACTAATATTAGAATTTAATTTTAACTTTGTTTGAGATGACCAAGTGGTGTGTTTATTACTATGAAGAGGCGTTCAATTTTTTTGTATGAAATCACTGAGTATGGGTTTTGGTACAAAGATTCCCATAGAAAAGACACCTGCCGAGCGACAAGGAGACAGAGCATTGCAATTTCAAAGCTCGTCATCCAAGTTCTCAGGCTATGTAATTTCTAAGAGAATTGAAATGTATTTTTTTATGAGATCACTGTGTGGGGTGTTTGTTACAAATATTAGAATTAAAATTTATATTTGTGTGGGATTATCGAGTGAGGTGTTTGTTTCTACAAAGATTATTTAAAATTATTTTTGTGTGAGATCACTGAAAGTGTGTTCGTTACTAATATTAGAATTTAATTTTAACTTTGTTTGAGATGACCAAGTGGTGTGTTTATTACTATGAAGAGGCATTCAATTTTTTTTGTGTGAGATCACTGAGTATGGGTTTTGGTAAAAAGATTCCCATAGAAACCACACCTGCCGAGCGACAAGGAGACAGAGCATTGCAATTTCAAAGCTCATCACCCAAGTTCTCAGGCTATGTAACTTCTAAGACAATTGAAATGTATTTTTTTATGAGATCACTGTGTGGGGTGTTTGTTACAAATATTAGAATTAAAATTTATATTTGTGTGGGATTATCGAGTGGGGTATTTGTTACTACGAATATTATTTAAAATTATTTTTGTGTGAGATCACGGAATGGGTGTTTGTTACTAAGATTAGAATTTAAATTTAGATTGGTTTGGGATCACCGAGTGAAGTGTTTATTACTACGAAGAGTATTAAAAATTTTTTTTTGTAAGATCATTAAGTGTGTGGTGTTTGTTACAAAGATTCCCTTAGAAACCACACCTGCCGAGCGACAAGGAGGCAGAGCATTGCAATTTCAAAGCTCATCACCCAAGTTCTCAGGCTATGTAACTTCTAAGAGAATTGAAATGTATTTTTGTATGTGATCACTGTGTGGGGTGTTTGTTATAAATATTAGAAATAAAATTTATATTTATGTGGGATTATCGAGTGGGGTGTTTGTTACTACAAAGAGAATTAAAAATTATTTTTGATTGAGATCACTGAATGGGTGTTAGTTACTAAGATTAGTATTTAAATTTAGATTGTTTTGAGATCACCGAGTGGGGTGTTTATTACTACGAAGAGAATTAAAATTTTTTTTTTGTGTAAGAGATCACTGAGTGGGGTGTTTGTTATAAAGATTCCGATAGAAACCACACCTGCCGAGCAACAAGGAGGCAGAGCATTGCAATTTCAAAGCTCATCACCCAAGTTCTCAGGCTATATAACTTCTAAGAGAATTGAAATATATATTTTTTATGAGATCACTGTGTAGGGTGTTTGTTACAAAAATAAGAATTAAAATTTATATTTGTTAGAGATTATCGAGTGGGATGTTTGTTAGTACAAAGAGAATTAAAAATTATTTTTGATTGAGATCACTGAATGGGTGTTTGTTACTAAGATTAGAATTTAAATTTAGATTGTTTTGAGATCACCGAGTGGGGTGTTTATTACTACGAAGAGAATTAAAATTTTTTTGTGTGTGTTATATCACTGAGTGGGGTGTTTGTTATAAAGATTCCCATAGAAAACCACACCTGCCGAGCGACAAGGAGACAGAGCATTGCAATTTCAAAGCTCATCACCCAAGTTCTCAGGCTATGTAACTTCTAAGAAAATTGAAATGTATTTTTTTATGAGATCACTGTGTGGGGTGTTTGTTACAAATATTAGAATTAAAAATTTATATTTGTGTGGGATTATCGAGTGGGGTGTTTGTTACTACAAAGATTATGTAAAATTTTTTTTTGTGTGAGATCACTGAAAGTGTGTTTGTAAATAATATTAGAATTTAAGTTTAACTTTGTTTGAGATGACCAAGTGGGGTGTTTATTACTACGAAGAGGCGGTCAATTTTTTTTGTGTGAGATCAATGATTGGGGTTGATACAAAGATTCCCATAGAAACCACACCTGCCGATCGACAAGGAGGCAGAGCATTGCAATTTCAAAGCTCATCATCCAAGTTCTCAGGCTATGTAACTTCTAAGAGAATTGAAATATATTTTTTTATGAGATCACTGTGTAGGGTGTTTGTTACTAAAATAAGAATTAAAATTTATATTTGTGCGGGATTATCGAGTGAGATGTTTGTTACTACAAAGAGAATTAAAAATTATTTTTGATTGAGATCACTGAATGGGTGTTATTTACTAAGATTAGAATTTAAATTTCGATTGTTTTGAGATCACCGAGTGGGGTGTTTATTACTACGAAGAGAAATAAAATTTTATTTTGTGTGTGAGATCACTGAGTGGGGTGTTTGTTATAAAGATTCCGATAGAAACCACACCTGCCGAGCGACAAGGAGGCAGAGCATTGCAATTTCAAAGCTCATCACCCAAGTTCTCAGGCTATATAACTTCTAAGAGAATTGAAATATATTTTTTTATGAGATCACTGTGTAGGGTGTTTGTTACAAAAATAAGAATTAAAATTTATATTTGTTAGAGATTATTGAGTGGGATGTTTGTTAGTACAAAGAGAATTAAAAATTATTTTTGATTGAGATCACTGAATGGGTGTTTTTACTAAGATTAGAATTTAAATTTAGATTGTTTTGAGATCACCGAGTGGGGTGTTTATTACTACGAAGAGAATTAAAACTTTTTTTTTGTGTATGAGATCACTGAGTGGGGGGTGTTTGTTATAAAGATTCCCATAGAAACCACACCTGCCGATCGACAAGGAGGCAGAGCATTGCAATTTCAAAGCTCATCACCCAAGTTCTCAGGCTATGTAACTTCTAAGAAAATTGAAATGTATTTTTTTATGAGATCACTGTGTGGGGTGTTTGTTACAAATATTAGAATTAAAATTTATATTTGTGTGGGATTATCGAGTGAGGTGTTTGTTTCTACAAAGATTATTTAAAATTATTTTTGTGTGAGATCACTGAAAGTATGTTTGTTACTAATATTAGAATTTAATTTTAACTTTGTTTGAGATGACCAAGTGGTGTGTTTATTACTATGAAGAGGCGTTCAATTTTTTTGTATGAAATCACTGAGTATGGATTTTGGTACAAAGATTCCCATAGAAAAGACACCTGCCGAGCGACAAGGAGACAGAGCATTGCAATTTCAAAGCTCGTCATCCAAGTTCTCAGGCTATGTAATTTCTAAGAGAATTGAAATGTATTTTTTTATGAGATCACTGTGTGGGGTGTTTGTTACAAATATTAGAATTAAAATTTATATTTGTGTGGGATTATCGAGTGGGGTATTTGTTACTACGAATATTATTTAAAATTATTTTTGTGTGAGATCACGGAATGGGTGTTTGTTACTAAGATTAGAATTTAAATTTAGATTGGTTTGGGATCACCGAGTGGGGTGTTTATTACTACGAAGAGAATTAAATTTTTTTTTGTGTAAGATCATTAAGTGGGGTGTTTGTTACAAAGATTCCCATAGAAACCACACCTGCCGAGCGACAAGGAGGCAGAGCATTGCAATTTCAAAGCTCATCACCCAAGTTCATAGGCTATGTAACTTCTAAGAGAATTGAAATGTATTTTGGCATGAGATCACTGTGTGGGGTGTTGGTTACAAATATTAGAATTAAAATTTATATTTGTGTTTGATTATCGAGTGGGGTGTTTGTTACTACAAAGATTATTTAAAATTATTTTTGTGTGAGTTCACTGAAAGTGTGTTTGTTACAAATATTAGAATTTAAGTTTAACTTTGTTTGAGATGACCAAGTGGGATGTTTATTACTACGAAGAGGCGTTCAATTTTTTTTGTGTGAGATCACTGAGTGGGGTTTTGTTACAAAGATTCCCATAGAAACCTCACCTGCCGAGCGACAAGGAGGCAGATCATTGCAATTTCAAAGCTCATCACCCAAGTTCTCAGGCTATGTAACTTCTAAGAGAATTGAAATGTATTTTTGTATGTTATCACTGTGTGGGGTGTTTGTTACACATATTAGAAATAAAATTTATATTTATGTGGGATTATCGAGTAGGATGTTTGTTACTATGAAAAAAATTAAATTGTTTTTGTGTCAGATCACTGAAAAGGTGTTTGTTACTAATATTAGCATTTAAGTTAAGATTGGTTTTAGATGACCGAGTGGTGTGTTTATTACTATGAAGAGGCGTTTAATTTTTTTTTGTGTGAGATCACTGAGTATGGGTTTTGGTACAAAGATTTCCATAGAAACCACACCTGCCGAGCGACTAGGAGGCAGAGCATTGCAATTTCAAAGCTCATCACCCAAGTTCTCAGGCTATGTAACTTCAAAGAGAATTGAAATGTATTTTTGTATGAGATCACTCTGTGGGGTGTTTGTTATAAATATTAGAATTAAAAATTTATATTTGTGTGGGATTATCGAGTGGGGTGTTTGTAACTACAAAGATTATTTAAAATTATTTTTGTGTGAGTTCACTGAAAGTGTGTTTGTTACAAATATTAGAATTTAAGTTTAACTTTGTTTGAGATGACCAAGTGGGGTGTTTATTACTACGAAGAGGCGTTCAATTTTTTTTGTGTGAGATCACTGTGTGGGGTTTTGTTACAAAGATTCCCATAGAAACCACACCTGCCGAGCGACAAGGAGGCAGAGCATTGCAATTTCAAAGCTCGTCATCCAAGTTCTCAGGCTATGTAACTTCTAAGAGAATTGAAATGTATTTTTGTATGTTATCACTGTGTGGGGTGTTTGTTACAAATATTAGAAATAAAATTTATATTTATGTGGGATTATCGAGTAGGATGTTTGTTACTATGAAAAAAATTAAAATTGTTTTTGTGTGCTATCACTGAAAAGGTGTTTGTTACTAATATTAGCATTTAAGTTAAGATTGGTTTTAGATAACCGAGTGGTGTGTTTATTACTACGAAGAGAATTATAACTTTTTTTTTGTGTATGAGATCACTGAGTGGGGTGTTTGTTATAAAGATTCCCATAGAAACCACATTTGCCGAGCGACAAGGAGGCAGAGCATTGCAATTTCAAAGCTCATCATCAAAGTTCTCAGGCTATGTAAGTTCTAAGAGAATTGAAATGTATTTTTGTATGAGATCACTGTGTGAGGAGTTGGTTACAAATATTAGAATTAAATTTATATTTGTGTGGGATTATAGAGTGGGATGTTTGTTACTACGAAGATAATTTAAAATTATTTTTGAGTGAGATCACTGATCGGGTGTTTAGTACTAACATTTAAATTTAAGTTTAGATTGGTTTGAGATGACCGAGTGGGGTGTTTATTAGTATGAAGAGGCGTTCAATTTTTTTTGAGATCACTCTGTGGGGTTTTTGTTACAAAGATTCCCATAGAAACCACACCTGCCGAGCGACAAGGAGACAGAGCATTGCAATTTCAAAGCTCGTCATCCAAGTTCTCAGGCTATGTAACTTCTAAGAGAATTGAAATGTATTTTTGTATGTGATCACTGTGTGGGGTGTTTGTTACAAATATTAGAAATAAAATTTATATTTCTGTGGGATTATCGAGTGGGATGTTTGTTACTATGAAAAAAATTAAAATTCTTTTTGTGTGAGATCACTGAAAAGGTGTTTGTTACTAATATTAACATTTAAGTTAAGATTTATTTTAGATGACCGAGTGGTGTGTTTATTACTATGAAGAGTCGTTCAATTTTTTTTGTGTGAGATCACTGAGTATGGGTTTTGGTACAAAGATTCCCATAGAAACCACACCTGCCGAGCGACAAGGAGACAGAGCATTGCAATTTCAAAGCTCGTCATCCAAGTTCTCAGGCTATGTAACTTCTAAGAGAATTGAAATATATTTTTTTATGAGATCACTGTGTAGGGTGTTTGTTACTAAAATAAGAATTAAAATTTATATTTGTGTGGGATTATCGAGTGGGATGTTTGTTACTACAAAGAGAATTAAAAATTATTTTTGATTGAGATCACTGAATGGGTGTTTGTTACTAAGATTAGTATTTAAATTTAGATTGTTTTGAGATCACCGAGTGGGGTGTTTATTACTACGAAGAGAATTAAAATTTTTTTTTTGTGTATGAGATCACTGAGTGGGGTGTTTGTTATAAAGATTCCCATACAAACCACATTTGCCGAGCGACAAGGAGGCAGAGCATTGCAATTTCAAAGCTCATCACCCAAGTTCTCAGGCTATGTAACTTCTAAGAGAATTGAAATGTATTTTTGTATGTGATCACTGTGTGGGGTGTTTGTTATAAATATTAGAAATAAAATTTATATTTATGTGGGATTATCGAGTGGGGTGTTTGTTACTACAAAGAGAATTAAAAATTATTTTTGATTGAGATCACTGAATGGGTGTTAGTTACTAAGATTAGTATTTAAATTTCGATTGTTTTGAGATCACCGAGTGGGGTGTTTATTACTACGAAGAGAATTAAATTTTTTTTCTGTGTATGAGATCACTGAGTGGGGTGTTTGTTATAAAGATTCCGATAGAAACCACACCTGCCGAGCGACAAGGAGGCAGAGCATTGCAATTTCAAAGCTCATCACCCAAGTTCTCAGGCTATATAACTTCTAAGAGAATTGAAATATATATTTTTTATGAGATCACTGTGTAGGGTGTTTGTTACAAAAATAAGAATTAAAATTTATATTTGTTAGAGATTATCGAGTGGGATGTTTGTTAGTACAAAGAGAATTAAAAATTATTTTTGATTGAGATCACTGAATGGGTGTTTGTTACTAAGATTAGAATTTAAATTTAGATTGTTTTGAGATCACCGAGTGGGGTGTTTATTACTACGAAGAGAATTAAAATTTTTTTGTGTGTGTTATATCACTGAGTGGGGTGTTTGTTATAAAGATTCCCATAGAAAACCACACCTGCCGAGCGACAAGGAGACAGAGCATTGCAATTTCAAAGCTCATCACCCAAGTTCTCAGGCTATGTAACTTCTAAGAGAATTGAAATGTATTTTTGTATGTTATCACTGTGTGGGGTGTTTGTTACAAATATTAGAAATAAAATTTATATTTATGTGGGATTATCGAGTAGGATGTTTGTTACTATGAAAAAAATTAAATTGTTTTTGTGTCAGATCACTGAAAAGGTGTTTGTTACTAATATTAGCATTTAAGTTAAGATTGGTTTTAGATGACCGAGTGGTGTGTTTATTACTATGAAGAGGCGTTTAATTTTTTTTGTGTGAGATCACTGAGTATGTGGGTTTTGGTACAAAGATTTCCATAGAAACCACACCTGCCGAGCGACTAGGAGGCAGAGCATTGCAATTTCAAAGCTCATCACCCAAGTTCTCAGGCTATGTAACTTCAAAGAGAATTGAAATGTATTTTTGTATGAGATCACTCTGTGGGGTGTTTGTTATAAATATTAGAATTAAAAATTTATATTTGTGTGGGATTATCGAGTGGGGTGTTTGTAAGTACAAAGATTATTTAAAATTATTTTTGTGTGAGTTCACTGAAAGTGTGTTTGTTACAAATATTAGAATTTAAGTTTAACTTTGTTTGAGATGACCAAGTGGGGTGTTTATTACTACGAAGAGGCGTTCAATTTTTTTTGTGTGAGATCACTGTGTGGGGTTTTGTTACAAAGATTCCCATAGAAACCACACCTGCCGAGCGACAAGGAGGCAGAGCATTGCAATTTCAAAGCTCATCACCCAAGTTCTCAGGCTATGTAACTTCTAAGAGAATTGAAATGTATTTTTGTATGTTATCACTGTGTGGGGTGTTTGTTACAAATATTAGAAATAAAATTTATATTTATGTGGGATTATCGAGTAGGATGTTTGTTACTATGAAAAAAATTTAAATTGTTTTTGTGTGCTATCACTGAAAAGGTGTTTGTTACTAATATTAGCATTTAAGTTAAGATTGGTTTTAGATAACCGAGTGGTGTGTTTATTACTACGAAGAGAATTAAAACTTTTTTTTTGTGTATGAGATCACTGAGTGGGGTGTTTGTTATAAAGATTCCCATAGAAACCACATTTGCCGAGCGACAAGGAGGCAGAGCATTGCAATTTCAAAGCTCATCATCAAAGTTCTCAGGCTATGTAACTTCTAAGAGAATTGAAACATATTTTTTTTATGAGATCACTGTGTAGGGTGTTTGTTACTAAAATAAGAATTAAAATTTATATTTGTGTGGGATTATCGAGTGGGATGTTTGTTACTACAAAGAGAATTAAAAATTATTTTTGATTGAGATCACTGAATGGGTGTTTGTTACTAAGATTAGAATTTAAATTTAGATTGTTTTGAGATCACCGAGTGGGGTGTTTATTACTACGAAGAGAATTAAAACTTTTTTTTTGTGTATGAGATCACTGAGTGGGGTGTTTGTTATAAGGATTCCCATAGAAACCACACCTGCCGAGCGACAAGGAGACAGAGCATTGCAATTTCAAAGCTCGTCATCCAAGTTCTCAGGCTATGTAATTTCTAAGAGAATTGAAATGTATGTTTTTATGAGATTACTGTGTGGGGTGTTTGTTACAAATATTAGAATTACAATTTATATTTGTGTGGGATTATCTAATGGGATGGTTGTTACTGTGAAAAAAATTAAAATTGTTTTTGTGTGCGATCACTGAAAAGGTGTTTGTTACTAATATTAGCATTTAAGTTAAGATTGGTTTTAGATGACCGAGTGGTGTGTTTATTACTATGAAGAGGCATTCAATTTTTTTTGTGTGAGATCACTGAGTATGGGTTTTGGTACAAAGATTCCCATAGAAACCACACCTGTCGAGCGACAAGGAGGCAGAGCATTGCAATTTCAAAGCTCATCACCCAAGTTCTCAGGCTATGTAACTTCTAAGAGAATTGAAATGTATTTTTGTATGAGATCACTGTGTGGGGAGTTGGTTACAAATATTAGAATTAAAATTTATATTTGTGTGGGATTATAGAGTGGGATGTTTGTTACTACGTAGAGAATTTAAAATTATTTTTGAGTGAGATCACTGAACGGGTGTTTAGTACTAACATTTAAATTTAAGTTTAGATTGGTTTGAGATGACCAAGTGGGGTGTTTATTACTACGAAGAGGCGTTCAATTTTTTTTTGTGTGAGATCACTGAGTGGTGTTTTGTTACAAAGATTCCCATAGAAACCACACATGCCGAGCGACAAGGAGACAGGGCATTGCAATTTCAAAGCTCATCACCCAAGTTCTCAGGCTATGTAACTTCTAAGAGAATTGAAATGTATTTTTGTATGTGATCACTGTGTGGGGTGTTTGTTACAAATATTAGAAATAAAATTTATATTTATGTGGGATTATCGAGTGGGATGTTTATTACTATGAAAAAAATTAAAATTCTTTTTGTGTGAGATCACTGAAAAGGTGTTTGTTACTAATATTAACATTTAAGTTAAGATTGGTTTTAGATGACCGAGTGGTGTGTTTATTACTATGAAGAGTCGTTCAATTTTTTTTGTGTGAGATCACTGAGTATGGGTTTTGGTACAAAGATTCCCATAGAAACCACACCTGCCGAGCGACAAGGAGACAGAGCATTGCAATTTCAAAGCTCGTCATCCAAGTTCTCAGGCTATGTAACTTCTAAGAGAATTGAAATATATTTTTTTATGAGATCACTGTGTAGGGTGTTTGTTACTAAAATAAGAATTAAAATTTATATTTGTGTGGGATTATCGAGTGGGATGTTTGTTACTACAAAGATAATTAAAAATTATTTTTGATTGAGATCACTGAATGGGTATTGTTACTAAGATTATAATTTAAATTTAGATTGTTTTGAGATCACCGTGTGGTGTGTTTATTACTACGAAGAGAATTAAAACTTTTTTTTTGTGTATGAGATCACTGAGTGGGGTGTTTGTTATAAAGATTCCCATAGAAACCACACCTGCCGATCGACAAGGAGGCAGAGCATTGGAATTTCAAAGCTCATCACCCAAGTTCTCAGGCTATGTAACTTCTAAGAAAATTGAAATGTATTTTTTTATGAGATCACTGTGTGGGGTGTTTGTTACAAATATTAGAATTAAAATTTATATTTGTGTGGGATTATCGAGTGGGGTATTTGTTACTACGAATATTATTTAAAATTATTTGTGTGTGAGATCACGGTATGGGTGTTTGTTAGTAAGATTAGAATTTAAATTTAGATTGGTTTGGGATCACCGAGTGGGGTGTTTATTACTACGAAGAGAATTAAAAATTTTTTTTTGTAAGATCATTAAGTGTGGTGTTTGTTACAAAGATTCCCATATAAACCACACCTGCCGAGCGACAAGGAGGCAGAGCATTGCAATTTCAAAGCTCATCACCCAAGTTCTCAGGCTATGTAACTTTTAAGAGAATTGAAATGTATTTTTGTATGAGATCACTGTGTGGGGTGTTTGTTACAAATATTAGAATTAAAAATTTATATTTGTGTGGGATTATCGAGTGGGGTGTTTGTTACTACAAAGATTATTTAAAAAATTTTTTGTGTGAGATCACTGAAAGTGTGTTTGTAAATAACATTAGAATTTAAGTTTAACTTTGTTTGAGATGACCAAGTGGGGTGTTTATTACTACGAAGAGGCGGTCAATTTTTTTTTGTGTGAGATCAATGAGTGGGGTTGATACAAAGATTCCCATAGAAACCACACCTGCCGAGCGACAAGGAGGCAGAGCATTGCAATTTCAAAGCTCATCATCCAAGTTCTCAGGCTATGTAACTTCTAAGAGAATTGAAACATATTTTTTTATGAGATCACTGTGTAGGGTGTTTGTTACTAAAATAAGAATTAAAATTTATATTTGTGTGGGATTATCGAGTGGGATGTTTGTTACTACAAAGAGAATTAAAAATTATTTTTGATTGAGATCACTGAATGGGTGTTTGTTACTAAGATTAGAATTTAAATTTAGATTGTTTTGAGATCACCGAGTGGGGTGTTTATTACTACGAAGAGAATTAAAATTTTTTTTTGTGTGTGAGATCACTGAGTGGGGCGTTTGTTATAAAGATTCCGATAGAAACCACACCTGCCGAGCGACAAGGAGGCAGAGCATTGCAATTTCAAAGCTCATCACCCAAGTTCTCAGGCTATATAACTTCTAAGAGAATTGAAATATATTTTTTTATGAGATCACTGTGTAGGGTGTTTGTTACAAAAATAAGAATTAAAATTTATATTTGTTAGAGATTATCGAGTGGGATGTTTGTTAGTACAAAGAGAATTAAAAATTATTTCTGATTGAGATCACTGAATGGGTGTTTGTTACTAAGATTAGAATTTAAATTTAGATTGTTTTGAGATCACCGAATGGGGTGTTTATTACTACGAAGAGAATTAAAACTTTTTTTTTTGTGTATGAGATCACTGAGTGGGGTGTTTGTTACAAAGATTCCCATAGAAACCACACCTGCCGAGCGACAAGGAGGCAGAGCATTGCAATTTCAAAGCTCATCACCCAAGTTCTCAGGCTATATAACTTCTAAGAGAATTGAAATATATTTTTTTATGAGATCACTGTGTGGGGTGTTTGTTACAAATATTAGAATTAAAAATTTATATTTGTGTGCGATTATCGAGTGAGGTGTTTGTTTCTACAAAGATTATTTAAAATTATTTTTGTGTGAGATCACTAAAAGTGTGTTTGTTACTAATATTAGAATTTAATTTTAACTTTGTTTGAGATGACCAAGTGGTGTGTTTATTACTATGAAGAGGCGTTCAATTTTTTTTGTGTGAAATCACTGAGTATGGGTTTTGGTACAAAGATTCCCATAGAAACCACACCTGCCGAGCGAAAAGGAGACAGAGCATTGCAATTTCAAAGCTCGTCATCCAAGTTCTCAGGCTATGTAACTTCTAAGAAAATTGAAATGTATTTTTTTATGAGATCACTGTGTGGGGTGTTTGTTACAAATATTAGAATTAAAATTTATATTTGTGTGGGATTATCGAGTGGGGTATTTGTTACTACGAATATTATTTAAAATTATTTTTGTGTGAGTTCACGGAATGGGTGTTTGTTACAAAGATTAGAATTTACATTTAGATTGTTTTGAGATCACCGAGTGGGGTGTTTATTACTACGAAGAGAATTAAAACTTTTTTTTTGTGTATGACATCACTGAGTGGGGTGTTTATTACTACGAATAGTATTAAATTTTTTTTTTGTAAGATCATTAAGTGTGGTGTTTGTTACAAAGATTCCCATAGCAACCACACCTGCCGAGCGACAAGGAGGCAGAGCATTGCAATTTCAAAGCTCATCATCCAAGTTCTCAGGCTATGTAACTTCTAAGAGAATTGAAATATAATTTTTCATGAGATCACTGTGTAGGGTGTTTGTCACTAAAATAAGAATTAAAATTTATATTTGTGTGGGATTATAGAGTGGGATGTTTGTTACTACGAAGAGAATTAAAAATTATTTTAGTGTGAGATCACGGAATGGGTGTTTATTACTAAGATTAGAATTTAAATTTAGATTGGTTTGGGATCACCGAGTGGGGTGTTTATTACTACGAAGAGGCGGTCAATTTTTTTTTGTGTGAGATCAATGAGTGGGGTTGATACAAAGATTCCCATAGAAACCACACCTGCCGAGCGACAAGGAGGCAGAGCATTGCAATTTCAAAGCTCATCACCCAAGTTCTCAGGCTATATAACTTCTAAGAGAATTGAAATATATATTTTTTTATGAGATCACTGTGTGGGGTGTTTGTTACAAATATTAGAATTAAAAATTTATATTTGTGTGGGATTATCGAGTGAGGTGTTTGTTTCTACAAAGATTATTTAAAATTATTTTTGTGTGCGATCACTGAAAGTGTGTTTGTTACTAATATTAGAATTTAATTTTAACTTTATTTGAGATGACCAAGTGGTGTGTTTATTACTATGAAGAGGCGTTCAATTTTTTTTGTGGGAGATCACTGAGTATGGGTTTTGGTACAAAGATTCCAATAGAAACCACACCTGCCGAGCGACAAGGAGACAGGGCATTGCAATTTCAAAGCTCGTCATCCAAGTTCTCAGGCTATGTAATTTCTAAGAGAATTGAAATGTATTTTTTTATGAGATTACTGTGTGGGGTGTTTGTTACAAATATTAGAATTAAAATTTATATTTGTGTGGGATTATCTAATGGGATGGTTGTTACTATGAAAAAAATTAAAATTGTTTTTGTGTGCGATCCCTGAAAAGGTGTTTGTTACTAATATTTGCATTTAAGTTAAGATTGGTTTTAGATGACCGAGTGTTGTGTTTATTACTATTTAAGAGGCGTTCAATTTTTTTTGTGTGGGATCACTGAGTATGGGTTTTGGTACAAAGATTCCCAAAGAAACCACACCTGCCGAGCGACAAGGAGGCAGAGCATTGCAATTTGAAAGCTCATCACCCAAGTTCTCAGGCTATGTAACTTCTAAGAGAATTGAAATGTATTTTTGTATGAGATCACTGTGTGGGGAATTGGTTACAAATATTAGAATTAAAATTTAAATTTGTGTGGGATTAATGAGTGGGATGTTTGTTACTACGAAGAGAATTTAAAATTATTTTTGAGTGAGATCACTGAACGGGTGTTTAGTACTTACATTTAAATTTAAGTTTAGATTGGTTTGAGATGACCAAGTGGGGTGTTTATTACTACCAAGAGGCGTTCAACTTTTTTTTGTGTAAGATCACTGAGTGGTGTTTTGTTACAAAGATTCCCATAGAAACCACACCTGCCGAGCGACAAGGAGGCAGGGCTTTGCAATTTCAAAGCTCATCACCCAAGTTCTCAGGCTATGTAACTTCTTAGAGAATTGAAATGTATTTTTGTATGTGATCACTGTGTGGGGTGTTTGTTACAAATATTAGAAATAAAATTTATATTTATGTGGGATTATCGAGTGGGATGTTTGTTACTATGAAAAAAATTAAAATTGTTTTTGTGTGAGATCACTGAAAAGGTGTTTGTTACTAATATTAACATTTAAGTTAAGATTGGTTTTAGATGACCGAGTGGTGTGTTTATTACTATGAAGAGGCGTTCAATTTTTTTTGTGTGAGATCACTGAGTATGGGTTTTGGTACAAAGATTCCCATAAGAACCACACCTGCCGAGCGACAATGAGACAGAGCATTGCAATTTCAAAGCTCGTCATCCAAGTTCTCAGGCTATGTAACTTCTAAGAGAATTGAAATATATTTTTTTATGAGATCACTGTGTAGGGTGTTTGTTACTAAAATAAGAATTAAAATTTATATTTGTGTGGGATTATCGAGTGGGATGTTTGTTACTACAAAGAGAATTAAAAATTATTTTTGATTGAGATCACTGAATGGGTGTTTGTTACTAAGATTATAATTTAAATTTAGATTGTTTTGAGATCACCGAGTGGGGTGTTTATTACTACGAAGAGAATTAAAACTTTTTTTTTGTGTATGAGATCACTGAGTGGGGTGTTTGTTATAAAAATTCCCATAGAAACCACACCTGCCGAGCGACAAGGAGGCAGAGCATTGCAATTTCAAAGCTCATCACCCAAGTTCTCAGGCTATGTAACTTCTAAGAAAATTGAAATGTATTTTTTTATGAGATCACTGTGTGGGGTGTTTGTTACAAATATTAGAATTAAAATTTATATTTGTGTGGGATTATGGAGTGGGATGTTTGTTACTACAAAGAGAATTAAAAATTATTTTTGATTGAGATCACTGAATGGGTGTTTGTTACTAAGATTAGAATTTAAATTTAGATTGTTTTGAGATCACCGAGTGGGGTGTTTATTACTACGAAAAGAATTTTAAATTTATTTTTTGTGTAAGATCATTAAGTGGGGTGTTTGTTACAAAGATTCCCATAGAAACCACACTTGCCGAGCGACAAGGAGGCAGAGCATTGCAATTTCAAAGCTCATCATCCAAGTTCTCAGGCTATGTAACTTCTAAGAGAATTGAAATATATTTTTTTATGAGATCACTGTGTAGGGTGTTTGTTACTAAAATAAGAATTAAAATTTATATTTGTGTGGGATTATCGAGTGGGATGTTTGTTACTACAAAGAGAATTAAAAATTATTTTTGATTGAGATCACTGAATGGGTGTTTGTTACTAAGATTATAATTTAAATTTAGATTGTTTTGAGATCACCGAGTGGGGTGTTTATTACTACGAAGAGAATTAAAACTTTTTTTTTGTGTATGAGATCACTGAGTGGGGTGTTTGTTATAAAAATTCCCATAGAAACCACACCTGCCGAGCGACAAGGAGGCAGAGCATTGCAATTTCAAAGCTCATCACCCAAGTTCTCAGGCTATGTAACTTCTAAGAAAATTGAAATGTATTTTTTTATGAGATCACTGTGTGGGGTGTTTGTTACAAATATTAGAATTAAAATTTATATTTGTGTGGGATTATGGAGTGGGATGTTTGTTACTACAAAGAGAATTAAAAATTATTTTTGATTGAGATCACTGAATGGGTGTTTGTTACTAAGATTAGAATTTAAATTTAGATTGTTTTGAGATCACCGAGTGGGGTGTTTATTACTACGAAAAGAATTTTAAATTTATTTTTTGTGTAAGATCATTAAGTGGGGTGTTTGTTACAAAGATTCCCATAGAAACCACACTTGCCGAGCGACAAGGAGGCAGAGCATTGCAATTTCAAAGCTCATCATCCAAGTTCTCAGGCTATGTAACTTCTAAGAAAATTGAAATGTATTTTTTTATGAGATCACTGTGTGGGGTGTTTGTTACAAATATAAGAATTAAAATTTATATTTGTGTGGGATTATCGAGTGGGATGTTTGTTACTACGAAGAGAATTAAAAATTATTTTAGTGTGAGATCACGGAATGGGTGTTTATTACTAAGATTAGAATTTAAATTTAGATTGGTTTGGGATCACCGAGTGGGGTGTTTATTACTACGAAGAGGCGGTCAATTTTTTTTTGTGTGAGATCAATGAGTGGGGTTGATACAAAGATTCCCATAGAAACCACACCTGCCGAGCGACAAGGAGGCAGAGCATTGCAATTTCAAAGCTCATCACCCAAGTTCTCAGGCTATGTAACTTCTAAGAAAATTGAAATGTATTTTTGTATGAGATCACTCTGTGGGGTGTTTGTTACAAATATTAGAATTAAAAATTTATATTTGTGTGGGATTATCGAGTGGGATGTTTGTTACTACGAAGAGAATTAAAAATTATTTTAGTGTGAGATCACGGAATGGGTGTTTGTTACTAAGATTAGAATTTACATTTAGATTGTTTTGAGATCACCGAGTGGGGTGTTTATTACTACGAAGAGAATTAAAACTTTTTTTTTGTGTATGACATCACTGAGTGGGGTGTTTATTACTACGAATAGTATTAAATTTTTTTTTTGTAAGATCATTAAGTGTGGTGTTTGTTACAAAGATTCCCATAGCAACCACACCTGCCGAGCGACAAGGAGGCAGAGCATTTCAATTTCAAAGCTCATCATCCAAGTTCTCAGGCTATGTAACTTCTAAGAGAATTGAAATATAATTTTTCATGAGATCACTGTGTAGGGTGTTTGTTACTAAAATAAGAATTAAAATTTATATTTGTGTGGGATTATAGAGTGGGATGTTTGTTACTACGAAGAGAATTAAAAATTATTTTAGTGTGAGATCACGGAATGGGTGTTTATTACTAAGATTAGAATTTAAATTTAGATTGGTTTGGGATCACCGAGTGGGGTGTTTATTACTACGAAGAGGCGGTCAATTTTTTTTTGTGTGAGATCAATGAGTGGGGTTGATACAAAGATTCCCATAGAAACCACACCTGCCGAGCGACAAGGAGGCAGAGCATTGCAATTTCAAAGCTCATCACCCAAGTTCTCAGGCTATATAACTTCTAAGAGAATTGAAATATATATTTTTTTATGAGATCACTGTGTGGGGTGTTTGTTACAAATATTAGAATTAAAAATTTATATTTGTGTGGGATTATCGAGTGAGGTGTTTGTTTCTACAAAGATTATTTAAAATTATTTTTGTGTGCGATCACTGAAAGTGTGTTTGTTACTAATATTAGAATTTAATTTTAACTTTGTTTGAGATGACCAAGTGGTGTGTTTATTACTATGAAGAGGCGTTCAATTTTTTTTGTGGGAGATCAATGAGTATGGGTTTTGGTACAAAGATTCCAATAGAAACCACACCTGCCGAGCGACAAGGAGACAGGGCATTGCAATTTCAAAGCTCGTCATCCAAGTTCTCAGGCTATGTAATTTCTAAGAGAATTGAAATGTATTTTTTTATGAGATTACTGTGTGGGGTGTTTGTTACAAATATTAGAATTAAAATTTATATTTGTGTGGGATTATCTAATGGGATGGTTGTTACTATGAAAAAAATTAAAATTGTTTTTGTGTGCGATCCCTGAAAAGGTGTTTGTTACTAATATTTGCATTTAAGTTAAGATTGGTTTTAGATGACCGAGTGGTGTGTTTATTACTATTTAAGAGGCGTTCAATTTTTTTTGTGTGGGATCACTGAGTATGGGTTTTGGTACAAAGATTCCCAAAGAAACCACACCTGCCGAGCGACAAGGAGGCAGAGCATTGCAATTTGAAAGCTCATCACCCAAGTTCTCAGGCTATGTAACTTCTAAGAGAATTGAAATGTATTTTTGTATGAGATCACTGTGTGGGGATTTGGTTACAAATATTAGAATTAAAATTTATATTTGTGTGGGATTAATGAGTGGGATGTTTGTTACTACGAAGAGAATTTAAAATTATTTTTGAGTGAGATCACTGAACGGGTGTTTAGTACTTACATTTAAATTTAAGTTTAGATTGGTTTGAGATGACCAAGTGGGGTGTTTATTACTACCAAGAGGCGTTCAACTTTTTTTTTGTGTAAGATCACTGAGTGGTGTTTTGTTACAAAGATTCCCATAGAAACCACACCTGCCGAGCGACAAGGAGTCAGGGCATTGCAATTTCAAAGCTCATCACCCAAGTTCTCAGGCTATGTAACTTCTTAGAGAATTGAAATGTATTTTTGTATGTGATCACTGTGTGGGGTGTTTGTTACAAATATTAGAAATAAAATTTATATTTATGTGGGATTATCGAGTGGGATGTTTGTTACTATGAAAAAAATTAAAATTGTTTTTGTGTGAGATCACTGAAAAGGTGTTTGTTACTAATATTAACATTTAAGTTAAGATTGGTTTTAGATGACCGAGTGGTGTGTTTATTACTATGAAGAGGCGTTCAATTTTTTTTGTGTGAGATCACTGAGTATGGGTTTTGGTACAAAGATTCCCATAGAAACCACACCTGCCGAGCGACAATGAGACAGAGCATTGCAATTTCAAAGCTCGTCATCCAAGTTCTCAGGCTATGTAACTTCTAAGAGAATTGAAATATATTTTTTTATGAGATCACTGTGTAGGGTGTTTGTTACTAAAATAAGAATTAAAATTTATATTTGTGTGGGATTATCGAGTGGGATGTTTGTTACTACAAAGAGAATTAAAAATTTTTTTTGATTGAGATCACTGAATGGGTGTTTGTTACTAAGATTATAATTTAAATTTAGATTGTTTTGAGATCACCGAGTGGGGTGTTTATTACTACGAAGAGAATTAAAACTTTTTTTTTGTGTATGAGATCACTGAGTGGGGTGTTTGTTATAAAAATTCCCATAGAAACCACACCTGCCGAGCGACAAGGAGGCAGAGCATTGCAATTTCAAAGCTCATCACCCAAGTTCTCAGGCTATGTAACTTTTAAGAAAATTGAAATGTATTTTTTTATGAGATCACTGTGTGGGGTGTTTGTTACAAATATTAGAATTAAAATTTATATTTGTGTGGGATTATCGAGTGGGATGTTTGTTACTACAAAGAGAATTAAAAATTATTTTTGATTGAGATCACTGAATGGGTGTTTGTTACTAAGATTAGAATTTAAATTTAGATTGTTTTGAGATCACCGAGTGGGGTGTTTATTACTACGAAAAGAATTTTAAATTTATTTTTTGTGTAAGATCATTAAGTGGGGTGTTTGTTACAAAGATTCCCATAGAAACCACACTTGCCGAGCGACAAGGAGGCAGAGCATTGCAATTTCAAAGCTCATCATCCAAGTTCTCAGGCTATGTAACTTCTAAGAGAATTGAAATATATTTTTTTATGAGATCACTGTGTAGGGTGTTTGTTACTAAAATAAGAATTAAAATTCATATTTGTGTGGGATTATCGAGTGGGATGTTTGTTACTACAAAGATAATTAAAAATTATTTTTGATTGAGATCACTGAATGGGTGTTTGTTACTAAGATTAGAATTTAAATTTAGATTGTTTTGAGATCACCGAGTGGGGTGTTTATTACTACGAAAAGAATTTTAAATTTATTTTTTGTGTAAGATCATTAAGTGGGGTGTTTGTTACAAAGATTCCCATAGAAACCACACTTGCCGAGCGACAAGGAGGCAGAGCATTGCAATTTCAAAGTTCATCATCCAAGTTCTCAGGATATGTAACTTCTAAGAGAATTGAAATATAATTTTTCATGAGATCACTGTGTAGGGTGTTTGTTACTAAAATAAGAATTAAAATTTATATTTGTGTGGGATTATAGAGTGGGATGTTTGTTACTACGAAGAGAATTAAAAATTATTTTAGTGTGAGATCACGGAATGGGTGTTTATTACTAAGATTAGAATTTAAATTTAGATTGGTTTGGGATCACCGAGTGGGGTGTTTATTACTACGAAGAGGCGGTCAATTTTTTTTTGTGTGAGATCAATGAGTGGGGTTGATACAAAGATTCCCATAGAAACCACACCTGAAGAGCGACAAGGAGGCAGAGCATTGCAATTTCAAAGCTCATCACCCAAGTTCTCAGGCTATATAACTTCTAAGAGAATTGAAATATATATTTTTTTATGAGATCACTGTGTGGGGTGTTTGTTACAAATATTAGAATTAAAAATTTATATTTGTGTGGGATTATCGAGTGAGGTGTTTGTTTCTACAAAGATTATTTAAAATTATTTTTGTGTGCGATCACTGAAAGTGTGTTTGTTACTAATATTAGAATTTAATTTTAACTTTGTTTGAGATGACCAAGTGGTGTGTTTATTACTATGAAGAGGCGTTCAATTTTTTTTGTGGGAGATCACTGAGTATGGGTTTTGGTACAAAGATTCCAATAGAAACCACACCTGCCGAGCGACAAGGAGACAGAGCATTGCAATTTCAAAGCTCGTCATCTAAGTTCTCAGGATATGTAACTTCTAAGAGAATTGAAATATATTTTTTTATGAGATCACTGTGTAGGGTGTTTGTTACTAAAATAAGAATTAAAATTTATATTTGTGTGGGATTATCGAGTGGGATGTTTGTTACTACAAAGAGAATTAAAAATTATTTTTGATTGAGATCACTGAATGGGTGTTTGTTACTAAGATTATAATTTAAATTTAGATTGTTTTGAGATCACCGAGTGGGGTGTTTATTACTACGAAGATAATTAAAACTTTTTTTTTGTGTATGAGATCACTGAGTGGGGTGTTTGTTATAAAAATTCCCATAGAAACCACACCTGCCGAGCGACAAGGAGGCAGAGCATTGCAATTTCAAAGCTCATCACCCAAGTTCTCAGGCTATGTAACTTCTAAGAAAATTGAAATGTATTTTTTTATGAGATCACTGTGTGGGGTGTTTGTTACAAATATTAGAATTAAAATTTATATTTGTG
Source organism: Metellina segmentata (assembly GCA_947359465.1). Classification (NCBI taxonomy): domain Eukaryota; kingdom Metazoa; phylum Arthropoda; class Arachnida; order Araneae; family Tetragnathidae; genus Metellina; species Metellina segmentata. Next base: position 55,705,134 of record OX375873.1, read on the forward strand.
TGGGATTATCGAGTGGGATGTTTGTTACTACAAAGAGAATTAAAAATTATTTTTGATTGAGATCACTGAATGGGTGTTTGTTACTAAGATCAGAATTTAAATTTAGATTGTTTTGAGATCACCGAGTAGGGTGTTTATTACTACGAAAAGAATTTTAAATTTATTTTTTGTGTAAGATCATTAAGTGGGGTGTTTGTTACAAAGATTCCCATAGAAACCACACTTGCCGAGCGACAAGGAGGCAGAGCATTGCAATTTCAAAGCTCATCATCCAAGTTCTCAGGCTATGTAACTTCTAAGAGAATTGAAATATATTTTTTATGAGATCACTGTGTAGGGTGTTTGTTACTAAAATAAGAATTAAAATTCATATTTGTGTGGGATTATAGAGTGGGATGTTTGTTACTACGAAGAGAATTAAAAATTATTTTAGTGTGAGATCACGGAATGGGTGTTTATTACTAAGATTAGAATTTAAATTTAGATTGGTTTGGGATCACCGAGTGGGGTGTTTATTACTACGAAGAGGCGGTCAATTTTTTTTGTGTGAGATCAATGAGTGGGGTTGATACAAAGATTCCCATAGAAACCACACCTGAAGAGCGACAAGGAGGCAGAGCATTGCAATTTCAAAGCTCATCACCCAAGTTCTCAGGCTATATAACTTCTAAGAGAATTGAAAATATTTTTTTATGAGATCACTGTTTGGGGTGTTTGTTACAAATATTAGAATTAAAAATTTATATTTGTGTGGGATTATCGAGTGAGGTGTTTGTTTCTACAAAGATTATTTAAAATTATTTTTGTGTGAGATCACTGAAAGTGTGTTTGTTACTAATATTAGAATTTAATTTTAACTTTGTTTGAGATGACCAAGTGGTGTGTTTATTACTATGAAGAGGCGTTCAATTTTTTTTGTGTGAGATCACTGAGTATGGGTTTTGGTACAAAGATTCCCATAGAAACCACACCTGCCGAGCGACAAGGAGGCAGAGGATTGCAATTTCAAAGCTCTTCACCCAAGTTCTCAGGCTATGTAACTTCTAAGAAAATTGAAATGTATTTTTTTATGAGATCACTGTGTGGGGTGTTTGTTACAAATATTAGAATTAAAATTTATATTTGTGTGGGATTATCGAGTGGGGTATTTGTTACTAAGAATATTATTTAAAATTATTTTTGTGTGAGATCACGGAATGGGTGTTTGTTACTAAGATAACAATTTAAATTTAGATTGGTTTGGGATCACCGAGTGGGGTGTTTATTACTACGAAGAGAATTAATATTTTTTTTTGTGCAAGATCATTAAGTGGGGTTTTTGTTACAAAGATTCCCATAGAAACCACACCTGCCGAGCGACAAGGAGGCAGAGCATTGCAATTTCAAAGCTCATCAACCAATGTTCTCAGTCTGTGTAACTTCTAAGAGAATTGAAATGTATTTTTTTATGAGATCACTGTGTGGGGTGTTTGTTACAAATATTAGAATTACAATTTATATTTGTGTGGGATTATCTAATGATATGTTTGTTACTATGAAAAAAATTAAAATTGTTTTTGTGTACGATCACTGAAAATGTGTTTGTTACTAATATTAGCATTTAAGTTAAGATTGGTTTTAGATGACCGAGTGGTGTGTTATTACTATGAAGAGGCGGTCAATTTTTTTTGTGTGAGATCAATGAGTGGGGTTGATACAAAGATTCCCATAGAAACCACACCTGAAGAGCGACAAGGAGGCAGAGCATTGCAATTTCAAAGCTCATCACCCAAGTTCTCAGGCTATATAACTTCTAAGAGAATTGAAATATATATTTTTTTATGAGATCACTGTGTGGGGTGTTTGTTACAAATATTAGAATTAAAAATTTATATTTGTGTGGGATTATCGAGTGAGGTGTTTGTTTCTACAAAGATTATTTAAAATTATTTTTGTGTGCGATCACTGAAAGTGTGTTTGTTACTAATATTAGAATTTAATTTTAACTTTGTTTGAGATGACCAAGTGGTGTGTTTATTACTATGAAGAGGCGTTCAATTTTTTTTGTGGGAGATCACTGAGTATGGGTTTTGGTACAAAGATTCCCATAGAAACCACACCTGCCGAGCGACAAGGAGGCAGAGCATTGCAATTTCAAAGCTCATCACCCAAGTTCTCAGGCTATGTAACTTCTAAGAGAATTGAAATGTATTTTTGTATGAGATCACTGTGTGGGGAATTGGTTACAAATATTAGAATTAAAATTTATATTTGTGTGGGATTAATGAGTGGGATGTTTGTTACTACGAAGAGAATTTAAAATTATTTTTGAGTGAGATCACTGAACGGGTGTTTAGTACTTACATTTAAATTTAAGTTTAGATTGGTTTGAGATGACCAAGTGGGGTGTTTATTACTACCAAGAGGCGTTCAACTTTCTTTTTGTGTAAGATCACTGAGTGGTGTTTTGTTACAAAGATTCCCATAGAAACCACACCTGCCGAGCGACAAGGAGGCAGGGCATTGCAATTTCAAATCTCATCACCCAAGTTCTCAGGCTATGTAACTTCTAAGAGAATTGAAATGTATTTTTGTATGTGATCACTGTGTGGGGTGTTTGTTACAAATATTAGAAATAAAATTTATATTTGTGTGGGATTATCGAGTGGGATGTTTGTTACTACAAAGAGAATTAAAAATTATTTTTGATTGAGATCACTGAATGGGTGTTTGTTACTAAGATTATAATTTAAATTTAGATTGTTTTGAGATCACCGAGTGGGGTGTTTATTACTACGAAGATAATTAAAACTTTTTTTTTGTGTATGAGATCACTGAGTGGGGTGTTTGTTATAAAAATTCCCATAGAAACCACACCTGCCGAGCGACAAGGAGGCAGAGCATTGCAATTTCAAAGCTCATCACCCAAGTTCTCAGGCTATGTAACTTCTAAGAAAATTGAAATGTATTTTTTTATGAGATCACTGTGTGGGGTGTTTGTTACAAATATTAGAATTAAAATTTATATTTGTGTGGGATTATCGAGTGGGATGTTTGTTACTACAAAGAGAATTAAAAATTATTTTTGATTGAGATCACTGAATGGGTGTTTGTTACTAAGATTAGAATTTAAATTTAGATTGTTTTGAGATCACCGAGTAGGGTGTTTATTACTACGAAAAGAATTTTAAATTTATTTTTTGTGTAAGATCATTAAGTGGGGTGTTTGTTACAAAGATTCCCATAGAAACCACACTTGCCGAGCGACAAGGAGGCAGAGCATTGCAATTTCAAAGCTCATCATCCAAGTTCTCAGGCTATGTAACTTCTAAGAGAATTGAAATATATTTTTTTATGAGATCACTGTGTAGGGTGTTTGTTACTAAAATAAGAATTAAAATTCATATTTGTGTGGGATTATCGAGTGGGATGTTTGTTACTACAAAGATAATTAAAAATTATTTTTGATTGAGATCACTGAATGGGTGTTTGTTACTAAGATTAGAATTTAAATTTAGATTGTTTTGAGATCACCGAGTGGGGTGTTTATTACTACGAAAAGAATTTTAAATTTATTTTTTGTGTAAGATCATTAAGTGGGGTGTTTGTTACAAAGATTCCCATAGAAACCACACTTGCCGAGCGACAAGGAGGCAGAGCATTGCAATTTCAAAGTTCATCATCCAAGTTCTCAGGATATGTAACTTCTAAGAGAATTGAAATATAATTTTTCATGAGATCACTGTGTAGGGTGTTTGTTACTAAAATAAGAATTAAAATTTATATTTGTGTGGGATTATAGAGTGGGATGTTTGTTACTACGAAGAGAATTAAAAATTATTTTAGTGTGAGATCACGGAATGGGTGTTTATTACTAAGATTAGAATTTAAATTTAGATTGGTTTGGGATCACCGAGTGGGGTGTTTATTACTACGAAGAGGCGGTCAATTTTTTTTTGTGTGAGATCAATGAGTGGGGTTGATACAAAGATTCCCATAGAAACCACACCTGAAGAGCGACAAGGAGGCAGAGCATTGCAATTTCAAAGCTCATCACCCAAGTTCTCAGGCTATATAACTTCTAAGAGAATTGAAAATATTTTTTTATGAGATCACTGTTTGGGGTGTTTGTTACAAATATTAGAATTAAAAATTTATATTTGTGTGGGATTATCGAGTGAGGTGTTTGTTTCTACAAAGATTATTTAAAATTATTTTTGTGTGAGATCACTGAAAGTGTGTTTGTTACTAATATTAGAATTTAATTTTAACTTTGTTTGAGATGACCAAGTGGTGTGTTTATTACTATGAAGAGGCGTTCAATTTTTTTTGTGTGAGATCACTGAGTATGTGGGTTTTGGTACAAAGATTCCCATAGAAACCACACCTGCCGAGCGACAAGGAGGCAGAGGATTGCAATTTCAAAGCTCTTCACCCAAGTTCTCAGGCTATGTAACTTCTAAGAAAATTGAAATGTATTTTTTTATGAGATCACTGTGAGGGGTGTTTGTTACAAATATTAGAATTAAAATTTATATTTGTGTGGGATTATCGAGTGGGGTATTTGTTACTAAGAATATTATTTAAAATTATTTTTGTGTGAGATCACGGAATGGGTGTTTGTTACTAAGATAACAATTTAAATTTAGATTGGTTTGGGATCACCGAGTGGGGTGTTTATTACTACGAAGAGAATTAATATTTTTTTTTGTGCAAGATCATTAAGTGGGGTTTTTGTTACAAAGATTCCCATAGAAACCACACCTGCCGAGCGACAAGGAGGCAGAGCATTGCAATTTCAAAGCTCATCAACCAATGTTCTCAGTCTGTGTAACTTCTAAGAGAATTGAAATGTATTTTTTTATGAGATCACTGTGTGGGGTGTTTGTTACAAATATTAGAATTACAATTTATATTTGTGTGGGATTATCTAATGGGATGTTTGTTACTATGAAAAAAATTAAAATTGTTTTTGTGTACGATCACTGAAAATGTGTTTGTTACTAATATTAGCATTTAAGTTAAGATTGGTTTTAGATGACCGAGTGGTGTGTTATTACTATGAAGAGGCGGTCAATTTTTTTTGTGTGAGATCAATGAGTGGGGTTGATACAAAGATTCCCATAGAAACCACACCTGAAGAGCGACAAGGAGGCAGAGCATTGCAATTTCAAAGCTCATCACCCAAGTTCTCAGGCTATATAACTTCTAAGAGAATTGAAATATATATTTTTTTATGAGATCACTGTGTGGGGTGTTTGTTACAAATATTAGAATTAAAAATTTATATTTGTGTGGGATTATCGAGTGAGGTGTTTGTTTCTACAAAGATTATTTAAAATTATTTTTGTGTGCGATCACTGAAAGTGTGTTTGTTACTAATATTAGAATTTAATTTTAACTTTGTTTGAGATGACCAAGTGGTGTGTTTATTACTATGAAGAGGCGTTCAATTTTTTTTGTGTGAGATCACTGAGTATGTGGGTTTTGGTACAAAGATTCCCATAGAAACCACACCTGCCGAGCGACAAGGAGGCAGAGGATTGCAATTTCAAAGCTCTTCACCCAAGTTCTCAGGCTATGTAACTTCTAAGAAAATTGAAATGTATTTTTTTATGAGATCACTGTGTGGGGAATTGGTTACAAATATTAGAATTAAAATTTATATTTGTGTGGGATTAATGAGTGGGATGTTTGTTACTACGAAGAGAATTTAAAATTATTTTTGAGTGAGATCACTGAACGGGTGTTTAGTACTTACATTTAAATTTAAGTTTAGATTGGTTTGAGATGACCAAGTGGGGTGTTTATTACTACCAAGAGGCGTTCAACTTTCTTTTTGTGTAAGATCACTGAGTGGTGTTTTGTTACAAAGATTCCCATAGAAACCACACCTGCCGAGCGACAAGGAGGCAGGGCATTGCAATTTCAAATCTCATCACCCAAGTTCTCAGGCTATGTAACTTCTAAGAGAATTGAAATGTATTTTTGTATGTGATCACTGTGTGGGGTGTTTGTTACAAATATTAGAAATAAAATTTATATTTATGTGGGATTATCGAGTGGGATGTTTGTTACTATGAAAAAAATTAAAATTGTTTTTGTGTGAGATCACTGAAAAGGTGTTTGTTACTAATATTAACATTTAAGTTAAGATTGGTTTTAGATGACCGAGTGGTGTGTTTATTACTATGAAGAGGCGTTCAATTTTTTTTGTGTGAGATCACTGAGTATGGGTTTTGGTACAAAGATTCCCATAGAAACCACACCTGCCGAGCGACAATGAGACAAAGCATTGCAATTTCAAAGCTCGTCATCCAAGTTCTCAGGCTATGTAACTTCAAAGAGAATTGAAATATATTTTTTTATGAGATCACTGTGTAGGGTGTTTGTTACTAAAATAAGAATTAAAATTTATATTTGTGTGGGATTATCGAGTGGGATGTTTGTTACTACAAAGAGAATTAAAAATTATTTTTGATTGAGATCACTGAATGGGTGTTTGTTACTAAGATTATAATTTAAATTTAGATTGTTTTGAGATCACCGAGTGGGGTGTTTATTACTACGAAGAGAATTAAAACTTTTTTTTTGTGTATGAGATCACTGAGTGGGGTGTTTGTTATAAAAATTCCCATAGAAACCACACCTGCCGAGCGACAAGGAGGCAGAGCATTGCAATTTCAAAGCTCATCACCCAAGTTCTCAGGCTATGTAACTTCTAAGAAAATTGAAATGTATTTTTTTATGAGATCACTGTGTTACAAATATTAGAATTAAAATTTATATTTGTGTGGGATTATCGAGTGGGATGTTTGTTACTACAAAGAGAATTAAAAATTATTTTTGATTGAGATCACTGAATGGGTGTTTGTTACTAAGATTAGAATTTAAATTTAGATTGTTTTGAGATCACCGAGTGGGGTGTTTATTACTACGAAAAGAATTTTAAATTTATTTTTTGTGTAAGATCATTAAGTGGGATGTTTGTTACAAAGATTCCCATAGAAACCACACTTGCCGAGCGACAAGGAGGCAGAGCATTGCAATTTCAAAGTTCATCATCCAAGTTCTCAGGATATGTAACTTCTAAGAGAATTCAAATATATTTTTTTATGAGATCACTGTGTAGGGTGTTTGTTACTAAAATAAGAATTAAAATTTATATTTGTGTGGGATTATCGAGTGGGATATTTGTTACTACAAAGAGAATTAAAAATTATTTTTGATTCAGATCACTGAATGGGTGTTTGTTACTAAGATTATATTTTAAATTTAGATTGTTTTGAGATCACCGAGTGGGGTGTTTATTACTACGAAGAGAATTAAAACTTTTTTTTTGTGTATGAGATCACTGAGTGGGGTGTTTGTTATAAAAATTCCCATAGAAACCACACCTGCCGAGCGACAAGGAGGCAGAGAATTGCAATTTCAAAGCTCATCACCCAAGTTCTCAGGCTATGTAACTTCTAAGAAAATTGAAATGTATTTTTTTATGAGATCACTGTGTGGGGTGTTTGTTACAAATATTAGAATTAAAATTTATATTTGTGTGGGATTATCGAGTGGGGTATTTGTTACTACGAATATTATTTAAAATTATTTTTTTGTGAGATCACGGAATGGGTGTTTGTTACTAAGATTAGAATTTAAATTTAGATTGGTTTGGGATCACCGAGTGGGGTGTTTATTACTACGAAGAGAATTAAAAATTTTTTTTTGTAAGATCATTAAGTGTGGTGTTTGTTACAAAGATTCCCATAGAAACCACACCTGCCGAGCGACAAGGAGGCAGAGCATTGCAATTTCAAAGCTCATCACCCAAGTTCTCAGGCTATGTAACTTCTAAGAACATTGAAATGTATTTTTTTATGAGATCACTGTGTGGGGTGTTCGTAACAAATATTAGAATTAAAATTTATATTTGTGTGGGATTATCGAGTAGGGTATTTGTTACTACGAATATTATTTAAAATTATTTTTGTGTGAGATCACGGTATGGGTGTTTGTTACTAAGATTAGAATTTAAATTTAGATTGTTTTGAGATCACCGAGTGGGGTGTTTATTACTACGAAGAGAATTAAAACTTTTTTTTTGTGTATGAGATCACTGAGTGGGGTGTTTGTTATAAAAATTCCCATAGAAACCACACCTGCCGAGCGACAAGGAGGCAGAGCATTGCAATTTCAAAGCTCATCACCCAAGTTCTCAGGCTATGTAACTTCTAAGAAAATTGAAATGTATTTTTTTATGAGATCACTGTGTGGGGTGTTTGTTACAAATATTAGAATTAAAATTTATATTTGTGTGGGATTATCGAGTGGGATGTTTGTTACTACAAAGAGAATTAAAAATTATTTTTGATTGAGATCACTGAATGGGTGTTTGTTACTAAGATTAGAATTTAAATTTAGATTGTTTTGAGATCACCGAGTGGGGTGTTTATTACTACGAAAAGAATTTTAAATTTATTTTTTGTGTAAAATCATTAAGTGGGATGTTTGTTACAAAGATTCCCATAGAAACCACACTTGCCGAGCGACAAGGAGGCAGAGCATTGCAATTTCAAAGTTCATCATCCAAGTTCTCAGGATATGTAACTTCTAAGAGAATTGAAATATATTTTTTTATGAGATCACTGTGTAGGGTGTTTGTTACTAAAATAAGAATTAAAATTTATATTTGTGTGGGATTATCGAGTGGGATATTTGTTACTACAAAGAGAATTAAAAATTATTTTTGATTGAGATCACTGAATGGGTGTTTGTTACTAAGATTATAATTTAAATTTAGATTGTTTTGAGATCACCGAGTGGGGTGTTTATTACTACGAAGAGAATTAAAACTTTTTTTTTGTGTATGAGATCACTGAGTGGGGTGTTTGTTATAAAAATTCCCATAGAAACCACACCTGCCAAGCGACAAGGAGGCAGAGCATTGCAATTTCAAAGCTCATCACCCAAGTTCTCAGGCTATGTAACTTCTAAGAAAATTGAAATGTATTTTTTTATGAGATCACTGTGTGGGGTGTTTGTTACAAATATTAGAATTAAAATTTATATTTGTGTGGGATTATCGAGTGGGGTATTTGTTACTACGAATATTATTAAAAATTATTTTTGTGTGAGATCACGGAATGGGTGTTTGTAACTAAGATTAGAATTTAAATTTAGATTGGTTTGGGATCACCGAGTGGGGTGTTTATTACTACGAAGAGTATTAAAATTTTTTTTTGTAAGATCATTATAAGTGTGGTGTTTGTTACAAAGATTCCCATAGAAACCACACCTGCCGAGCGACAAGGAGGCAGAGCATTGCAATTTCAAAGCTCATCACCCAAGTTCTCAGTCTATATAACTTCTAAGAGAATTGAAAATATTTTTTTATGAGATCACTGTGTGGGGTGTTTGTTACAAATATTAGAATTACAATTTATATTTGTGTGGGATTATGTAATGGGATGTTTGTTACTATGAAAAAAATTAAAATTGTTTTTGTGTGCGATCACTGAAAAGGTGTTTGTTACTAATATTAGCATTTAAGTTAAGATTGGTTTTAGATGACCGAGTGGTGTGTTATTACTATGAAGAGGCGTTCAATTTTTTTTGTGTGAGATCACTGAGTATGGGTTTTGGTACAAAGATTCCCATAAAAAGCACACCTGCCGAGCGACAAGGAGGCAGAGCACTGCAATTTCAAAGCTTATCACCCAATTTCTCAGGCTATATAACTTCTAAGAGAATTGAAAATATTTTTTATGAGATCACTGTGTGGGGTGTTTGTTACAAATATTAGAATTAAAAATTTATATTTGTGTGGGATTATCGAGTGAGGTGTTTGTTTCTACAAAGATTATTTAAAATTATTTTTGTGTGAGGTCACTGAAAGTGTGTTTGTTACTAATATTAGAATTTTATTTTAACTTTTTTTGAGATGACCAAGTGGTGTGTTTAGTACTATGAAGAGACGTTCAATTTTTTTTGTGTGAGATCACTGAGTATGGGTTTTGGTACAAAGATTCCCATAGAAACCACACCTGCCGAGCCACAAGGAGGCAGAGGATTGCAATTTCAAAGCTCATCACCCAAGTTCTCAGGCTATGTAACTTCTAAGAAAATTGAAATGTATTTTTTTATGAGATCACTGTGTGGGGTGTTTGTTACAAATATTAGAATTAAAATTTATATTTGTGTGGGATTATCGAGTGGGGTATTTGTTACTAAGAATATTATTTAAAATTATTTTTGTGTGAGATCACGGAATGGGTGTTTATTACTAAGATTAGAATTTAAATTTAGATTGGTTTGGGATCACCGATTGTGGTGTTTATTACTACGAAGAGAATTAAAATTTATTTTTTGTGTAAGATCATTAAGTGGGGTGTTTGTTACAAAGATTCCCATAGAAACAACCCTTGCCGAGCGACAAGGAGGCAGAGCATTGCAATTTTAAAGCTCATCACCCAAGTTCTCAGGCTATGTAACTTTTAAGAGAATTGAAATGTATTTTTGTATGAGATCACTGTGTGGGGTGTTTGTTACAAATATTAGAATTAAAAATTTATATTTGTGTGGGATTATCGAGTGGGGTGTTTGTCACTACAAAGATTATTTAAAAAATTTTTTGTGTGAGATCACTGAAAGTGTGTTTGTTACTAATATTAGAATTTAAGTTTAACTTTGTTTGAGATGACCAAGTGGGGTGTTTATTACTACGAAGAGGCGGTCAATTTTTTTTTGTGTGAGATCAATGAGTGGGGTTGATACAAAGATTCCCATAGAAACCACACCTGCCGAGCGACAAGGAGGCAGAGCATTGCAATTTCAAAGCTCATCACCCAAGTTCTCAGGCTATGTAACTTCTAAGAAAATTGAAATGTATTTTTTTTTGAGATCACTGTGTGGGGTGTTCGTTACAAATATTAGAATTACAATTTATATTTGTGTGGGATTATCGAGTAGGGTATTTGTTACTACGAATATTATTTAAAATTATTTTTGTGTGAGATCACGGAATGGGTGTTTGTTACTAAGATTAGAATTTAAATTTAGATTGGTTTGGGATCACCGAGTGGGGTGTTTATTACTACGAAGAGTATTAAAATTTTTTTTTTTGTAAGATCATTAAGTGTGGTGTTTGTTACAAAGATTCCCATAGAAACCACACCTGCCGAGCGACAAGGAGGCAGAGCATTGCAATTTCAAAGCTCATCACCCAAGTTCTCAGTCTATATAACTTCTAAGAGAATTGAAAATATTTTTTTATGAGATCACTGTGTGGGGTGTTTGTTACAAATATTAGAATTACAATTTATATTTGTGTGGGATTATCTAATGGGATGTTTGTTACTATGAAAAAAATTAAAATTGTTTTTGTGTGCGATCACTGAAAAGGTGTTTGTTACTAATATTAGCATTTAAGTTAAGATTGGTTTTAGATGACCGAGTGGTGTGTTATTACTATGAAGAGGCGTTCAATTTTTTTTGTGTGAGATCACTGAGTATGGGTTTTGGTACAAAGATTCCCATAGAAAGCACACCTTACGAGCGACAGTGAGGCAGAGCATTGCAATTTCAAAGCTCATCACCCAAGTTCTCAGTCTATATAACTTCTAAGAGAATTGAAAATATTTTTTTATGAGACCACTGTGTGGGGTGTTTGTTACAAATATTAGAATTTAAAATTTATATTTGTGTGGGATTATCGAGTGAGGTGTTTGTTTCTACAAAGATTATTTAAAATTATTTTTGTGTGAGATCACTGAAAGTGTGTTTGTTACTAATATTAGAATTTAATTTTAACTTTGTTTGAGATGACCAAGGTGGTGTGTTTATTACTATGAAGAGGCGTTCAATTTTTTTTGTGTGAGATCACTGAGTATGGGTTTTGGTACAAAGATTCCCATAGAAACCACACCTGCCGAGCGACAAGGAGGCAGAGGATTGCAATTTCAAAGCTCATCACCCAAGTTCTCAGACTATGTAACTTCTAAGAAAATTGAAATGTATTTTTTTATGAGATCACTGTGTGGGGTGTTTGTTACAAATATTAGAATTAAAATTTATATTTGTGTGGGATTATCGAGTGGGGTATTTGTTACTACGAATATTATTAAAAATTATTTTTGTGTGAGATCACGGAATGGGTGTTTGTAACTAAGATTAGAATTTAAATTTAGATTGGTTTGGGATCACCGAGTGGGGTGTTTATTACTACGAAGAGAATTAATATTTTTTTTTGTGTAAGATCATTAAGTGGGGTTTTTGTTACAAAGATTCCCATAGAAACCACACCTGCCGAGCGACAAGGAGGCAGAGCATTGCAATTTTAAAGCTCATCACCCAAGTTCTCAGGCTATGTAACTTTTAAGAGAATTGAAATGTATTTTTGTATGAGATCACTGTGTGGGGTGTTTGTTATAAATATTAGAATTAAAAATTTATATTTGTGTGGGATTATCGAGTGGGGTGTTTGTTACTACAAAGATTATTTAAAAAATTTTTTTTGTGTGATCACTGAAAGTGTGTTTGTTACTAATATTAGAATTTAAGTTTAACTTTGTTTGAGATGACCAAGTGGGGTGTTTATTACTACGAAGAGGCGGTCAATTTTTTTTAGTGTGAGATCAATGAGTGGGGTTGATACAAAGATTCCCATAGAAACCACACCTGCCGAGCGACAAGGAGGAAGAGCATTGCAATTTCAAAGCTCATCACCCAAGTTTTCAGGCTATGTAACTTCTAAGAAAATTGAAATGTATTTTTTTATGAGATCACTGTGTGGGGTGTTCGTTACAAATATTATAATTACAATTTATATTTGTGTGGGATTATCGAGTAGGGTATTTGTTACTACGAATATTATTTAAAATTATTTTTGTGTGAGATCACGGAATGGGTGTTTGTTACTAAGATTAGAATTTAAATTTAGATTGGTTTGGGATCACCGAGTGGGGTGTTTATTACTACGAAGAGTATTAAAAATTTTTTTTTTGTAAGATCATTAAGTGTGGTGTTTGTTACAAAGATTCCCATAGAAACCACACCTGCCGAGCGACAAGGAGGCAGAGCATTGCAATTTGAAAGCTCATCACCCAAGTTCTCAGTCTATATAACTTCTAAGAGAATTGAAAATATTTTTTTATGAGATCACTGTGTGGGGTGTTTGTTACAAATATTAGAATTACAATTTATATTTGTGTGGGATTATCTAATGGGATGTTTGTTACTATGAAAAAAATTAAAATTGTTTTTGTGTGCGATCACTGAAAAGGTGTTTGTTACTAATATTAGAATTTAATTTTAACTTTGTTTGAGATGACCAAGTGGTGTGTTTATTACTATGAAGAGGCGTTCAATTTTTTTTTGTGTGAGATCACTGAGTATGGGTTTTGGTACAAAGATTCCCATAGAAACCACACCTGCTGAGCGACAAGGAGGCAGAGTATTGCAATTTCAAAGCTCTTCACCCAAGTTCTCAGGCTATGTAACTTCTAAGAAAATTGAAATGTATTTTTTTATGAGATCACTGTGTGGGGTGTTTGTTACAAATATTAGAATTAAAATTTATATTTGTGTGGGATTATCGAGTGGGGTATTTGTTACTAAGAATATTATTTAAAAGTATTTTTGTGTGAGATCACGGAATGGGTGTTTGTTACTAAGATAACAATTTAAATTTAGATTGGTTTGGGATCACCGAGTGGGGTGTTTATTACTACGAAGAGAATTAATATTTTTTTTTTGTGCAAGATCATTAAGTGGGGTTTTTGTTACAAAGATTCCCATAGAAACCACACCTGCCGAGCGACAAGGAGGCAGAGCATTGCAATTTCAAAGCTCATCAACCAATGTTCTCAGTCTGTGTAACTTCTAAGAGAATTGAAATGTATTTTTTATGAGATCACTGTGTGGGGTGTTTGTTACAAATATTAGAATTATAATTTATATTTGTGTGGGATTATCTAATGGGATGTTTGTTACTATGAAAAAAATTAAAATTGTTTTTGTGTGCGATCACTGAAAAGGTGTTTGTTACTAATATTAGCATTTAAGTTAAGATTGGTTTTAGATGACCGAGTGGTGTGTTATTACTATGAAGAGGCGTTCAATTTTTTTTGTGTGAGATCACTGAGTATGGGTTTTGGTACAAAGATTCCCATAGAAAGCACACCTTCCGAGCGACAAGGAGGCAGAGCATTGCAATTTCAAAGCTCATCACCCAAGTTCTCAGTCTATATAACTTCTAAGAGAATTGAAAATATTTTTTTATGAGACCACTGTGTGGGGTGTTTGTTACAAATATTAGAATTAAAAATTTATATTTGTGTGGGATTATCGAGTGAGGTGTTTGTTTCTACAAAGATTATTTAAAATTATTTTTGTGTGAGATCACTGAAAGTGTGTTTGTTACTAATATTAGAATTTAATTTTAACTTTGTTTGAGATGACCAAGTGGTGTGTTTATTACTATGAAGAGGCGTTCAATTTTTTTTGTGTGATATCACTGAGTATGGGTTTTGGTACAAAGATTCCCATAGAAACCACACCTGCCGAGCGACAAGGAGGCAGAGGATTGCAATTTCAAAGCTCATCACCCAAGTTCTCAGGCTATGTAACTTCTAAGAAAATTGAAATGTATTTTTTTATGAGATCACTGTGTGGGGTGTTTGTTACAAATATTAGAATTAAAATTTATATTTGTGTGGGATTATCGAGTGGGGTATTTGTTACTACGAATATTATTAAAAATTAATTTTGTGTGAGATCACGGAATGGGTGTTTGTAACTAAGATTAGAATTTAAATTTAGATTGGTTTGGGATCACCGAGTGGGGTGTTTATTACTACGAAGAGAATTAATATTTTTTTTTGTGTAAGATCATTAAGTGGGGTTTTTGTTACAAAGATTCCCATAGAAACCACACCTGCCGAGCGACAAGGAGGCAGAGCATTGCAATTTTAAAGCTCATCACCCAAGTTCTCAGGCTATGTAACTTCTAAGAAAATTGAAATGTATTTTTTTATGAGATCACTGTGTGGGGTGTTCGTTACAAATATTATAATTACAATTTATATTTGTGTGGGATTATCGAGTAGGGTATTTGTTACTACGAATATTATTTAAAATTATTTTTGTGTGAGATCACGGAATGGGTGTTTGTTACTAAGATTAGAATTTAAATTTAGATTGGTTTGGGATCACCGAGTGGGGTGTTTATTACTACGAAGAGTATTAAAAATTTTTTTTTTGTAAGATCATTAAGTGTGGTGTTTGTTACAAAGATTCCCATAGAAACCACACCTGCCGAGCGACAAGGAGGCAGAGCATTGCAATTTCAAAGCTCATCACCCAAGTTCTCAGTCTATATAACTTCTAAGAGAATTGAAAATATTTTTTATGAGATCACTGTGTGGGGTGTTTGTTACAAATATTAGAATTAAAAATTTATATTTGTGTGGGATTATCGAGTGAGGTGTTTGTTTCTACAAAGATTATTTAAAATTATTTTTGTGTGAGATCACTGAAAGTGTGTTTGTTACTAATATTAGAATATAATTTTAACTTTGTTTGAGATGACCAAGTGGTGTGTTTATTACTATGAAGAGGCGTTCAATTTTTTTTGTGTGAGATCACTGAGTATGGGTTTTGGTACAAAGATTCCCATAGAAACCACACCTGCCGAGCGACAAGGAGGCAGAGGATTGCAATTTCAAAGCTCTTCACCCAAGTTCTCAGGCTATGTAACTTCTAAGAAAATTGAAATGTATTTTTTTATGAGATCACTGTGTAAGGTGTTTGTTACAAATATTAGAATTAAAATTTATATTTGTGTGGGATTATCGAGTGGGGTATTTGTTACTAAGAATATTATTTAAAATTATTTTTGTGTGAGATCACGGAATGGGTGTTTGTTACTAAGATTAGAATTTAAATTTAGATTGGTTTGGGATCACCGAGTGGGGTGTTTATTACTACGAAGAGAATTAATATTTTTTTTTGTGCAAGATCATTAAGTGGGGTTTTTGTTACAAAGATTCCCATAGAAACCACACCTGCCGAGCGACAAGGAGGCAGAGCATTGCAATTTCAAAGCTCATCAACCAATGTTCTCAGTCTGTGTAACTTCTAAGAGAATTGAAATGTATTTTTTTATGAGATCACTGTGTGGGGTGTTTGTTACAAATATTAGAATTACAATTTATATTTGTGTGGGATTATCTAATGGGATGTTTGTTACTATGAAAAAAATTAAAATTGTTTTTGTGTGCGATCACTGAAAAGGTGTTTGTTACTAATATTAGCATTTAAGTTAAGATTGGTTTTAGATGACCGAGTGGTGTGTTATTACTATGAAGAGGCGTTCAATTTTTTTTGTGTGAGATCACTGAGTATGGGTTTTGGTACAAAGATTCCCATAGAAAGCACACCTTCCGAGCGACAAGGAGGCAGAGCATTGCAATTTCAAAGCTCATCACCCAAGTTCTCAGTCTATATAACTTCTAAGAGAATTGAAAATATTTTTTTATGAGACCACTGTGTGGGGTGTTTGTTACAAATATTAGAATTAAAAATTTATATTTGTGTGGGATTATCGAGTGAGGTGTTTGTTTCTACAAAGATTATTTAAAATTATTTTTGTGTGAGATCACTGAAAGTGTGTTTGTTACTAATATTAGAATTTAATTTTAACTTTGTTTGAGATGACCAAGTGGTGTGTTTATTACTATGAAGAGGCGTTCAATTTTTTTTGTGTGAGATCACTGAGTATGGGTTTTGGTACAAAGATTCCCATAGAAACCACACCTGCCGAGCGACAAGGAGGCAGAGGATTGCAATTTCAAAGCTCATCACCCAAGTTCTCAGGCTATGTAACTTCTAAGAAAATTGAAATGTATTTTTTTATGAGATCACTGTGTGGGGTGTTTGTTACAAATATTAGAATTAAAATTTATATTTGTGTGGGATTATCGAGTGGGGTATTTGTTACTACGAATATTATTAAAAATTATTTTTGTGTGAGATCACGGAATGGGTGTTTGTAACTAAGATTAGAATTTAAATTTAGATTGGTTTGGGATCACCGAGTGGGGTGTTTATTACTACGAAGAGAATTAATATTTTTTTTTGTGTAAGATCATTAAGTGGGGTTTTTGTTACAAAGATTCCCATAGAAACCACACCTGCCGAGCGACAAGGAGGCAGAGCATTGCAATTTTAAAGCTCATCACCCAAGTTCTCAGGCTATGTAACTTCTAAGAAAATTGAAATGTATTTTTTTATGAGATCACTGTGTGGGGTGTTCGTTACAAATATTATAATTACAATTTATATTTGTGTGGGATTATCGAGTAGGGTATTTGTTACTACGAATATTATTTAAAATTATTTTTGTGTGAGATCACGGAATGGGTGTTTGTTACTAAGATTAGAATTTAAATTTAGATTGGTTTGGGATCACCGAGTGGGGTGTTTATTACTACGAAGAGTATTAAAAAATTTTTTTTTGTAAGATCATTAAGTGTGTGGTGTTTGTTACAAAGATTCCCATAGAAACCACACCTGCCGAGCGACAAGGAGGCAGAGCATTGCAATTTCAAAGCTCATCACCCAAGTTCTCAGTCTATATAACTTCTAAGAGAATTGAAAATATTTTTTTATGAGATCACTGTGTGGGGTGTTTGTTACAAATATTAGAATTAAAAATTTATATTTGTGTGGGATTATCGAGTGAGGTGTTTGTTTCTACAAAGATTATTTAAAATTATTTTTGTGTGAGATCACTGAAAGTGTGTTTGTTACTAATATAAGAATTTAATTTTAACTTTGTTTGAGATGACCAAGTTGTGTGTTTATTACTATGAAGAGGCGTTCAATTTTTTTTGTGTGAGATCACTGAGTATGGGTTTTGGTACAAAGATTCCCATAGAAACCACACCTGCCGAGCGACAAGGAGGCAGAGCATTGCAATTTCAAAGCTCATCACCCAAGTTCTCAGGCTATTTAACTTCTAAGAAAATGGAAATGTATTTTTTTATGAGATCACTGTGTGGGGTGTTTGTTACAAATATTAGAATTACAATTTATATTTGTGTGGGATTATCGAGTGGGATGTCTGTTACTACAAAGAGACTTAAAAATTATTTTTGATTGAGATCACTGAATGGGTGTTTGTTACTAAGGTTACAATTTAAATTTAGATTGTTTTGAGATCACCGAGTGGGGTGTTTATTACTACGAAGAGAATTAAATTTTTTTTTGTGTATGAGATCACTGAGTGGGGTGTTTGTTATAAAGATTCCCATAGAAACCACACCTGCCGAGCGACAAGGATGCAGAGCATTGCAATTTCAAAGCACACCTGCCGAGCGACAAGGAGGCAGAGCATGGCAATTTCAAAGCTCATCACCCAAGTTCTCAGGCTATTTAACTTCTAAGAGAATTGAAATGTATTTTTGTATGAGATCACTGTGTGGGGTGTTTGTTACAAATATTAGAATTAAAAATTTATATTTGTGTGGGATTATCGAGTGGGGTGTTCGTTACTACAAAGATTATTTAAAAAAAATTTTGTGTGAGATCACTGAAAGTGTGTTTGTTACTAATATTAGAATTTAAGTTTAACTTTGTTTGAGACGACCAAGTGGGGTGTTTATTACTACGAAGAGGCGGTCAATTTTTTTTTGTGTGAGATCAATGAGTGGGGTTGATACAAAGATTCCCATACAAACCACACCTGCCGAGCGACAAGGAGGCACAGCATTGCAATTTCAAAGCTCATCATCCAAGTTCTCAGGCTATGTAACTTCTAAGAGAATTGAAATATATTTTTTTATGAGATCACTGTGTAGGGTGTTTGTTACTAAAATAAGAATTAAAATTTATATTTGTGTGGGATTATCGAGTGGGATGTTTGTTACTACAAAGAGAATTAAAAATTATTTTTGAGTGAGAT
The DNA here is from genome assembly GCA_947359465.1 of Metellina segmentata. NCBI lineage: Eukaryota > Metazoa > Arthropoda > Arachnida > Araneae > Tetragnathidae > Metellina > Metellina segmentata. Next base: position 55,724,068 of record OX375873.1, read on the forward strand.
CACTGAACGGGTGTTTAGTACTAACATTTAAATTTAAGTTTAGATTGGTTTGAGATGACCGAGTGGGGTGTTTATTACTATGAAGAGGCGTTCAATTATTTTTTTGAGATCACTGAGTGGGGTTTTTGTTACAAAGATTCCCATAGAAACCACACCTGCCGAGCGACAAGGAGGCAGAGCATTGCAATTTCAAAGCGTATCACCCAAGTTCTCAGGCTATTTAACTTCTAAGAGAATTGAAATGTATTTTTGTATGAGATCACTGTGTGGGGTGTTTGTTACAAATATTAGAATTACAATTTATATTTGTTTGGGATTATCTAATGGGATGTTTGTTACTATGAAAAAATTTAAAATTGTTTTTGTGTGCGATCACTGAAAAGGTGTTTGTTACTAATATTAGCATTTAAGTTAAGATTGGTTTTAGATGACCGAGTGGTGTGTTATTACTATGAAGAGGCGTTCAATTTTTTTGTGTGAGATCACTGAGTATGGGTTTTGGTACAAAGATTCCCATAGAAAGCACACCTGCCGAGCGACAAGGAGGCAGAGCATTGCAATTTCAAAGCTCATCACCCAAGTTCTCAGTCTATATAACTTCTAAGAGAATTGAAATGTATTTTTTTATGAGATCACTGTGTGGGGTGTTCGTTACAAATATTATAATTACAATTTATATTTGTGTGGGATTATCGAGTAGGGTATTTGTTACTACGAATATTATTTAAAATTATTTTTGTGTGAGATCACGGAATGGGTGTTTGTTACTAAGATTAGAATTTAAATTTAGATTGGTTTGGGATCACCGAGTGGGGTGTTTATTACTACGAAGAGTATTAAAAAAATTTTTTTTTGTAAGATCATTAAGTGTGTGGTGTTTGTTACAAAGATTCCCATAGAAACCACACCTGCCGAGCGACAAGGAGGCAGAGCATTGCAATTTCAAAGCTCATCACCCAAGTTCTCAGTCTATATAACTTCTAAGAGAATTGAAAATATTTTTTTATGAGATCACTGTGTGGGGTGTTTGTTACAAATATTAGAATTAAAAATTTATATTTGTGTGGGATTATCGAGTGAGGTGTTTGTTTCTACAAAGATTATTTAAAATTATTTTTGTGTGAGATCACTGAAAGTGTGTTTGTTACTAATATTAGAATATAATTTTAACTTTGTTTGAGATGACCAAGTGGTGTGTTTATTACTATGAAGAAACGTTCAATTTTTTTTGTGTGAGATCACTGAGTATGGGTTTTGGTACAAAGATTCCCATAGAAACCACACCTGCCGAGCGACAAGGAGGCAGAGGATTGCAATTTCAAAGCTCTTCACCCAAGTTCTCAGGCTATGTAACTTCTAAGAAAATTGAAATGTATTTTTTTATGAGATCACTGTGTGGGGTGTTTGTTACAAATATTAGAATTAAAATTTATATTTGTGTGGGATTATCGAGTGGGGTATTTGTTACTAAGAATATTATTTAAAATTATTTTTGTGTGAGATCACGGAATGGGTGTTTGTTACTAAGATAACAATTTAAATTTAGATTGGTTTGGGATCACCGAGTGGGGTGTTTATTACTACGAAGAGAATTAATATTTTTTTTTGTGCAAGATCATTAAGTGGGGTTTTTGTTACAAAGATTCCCATAGAAACCACACCTGCCGAGCGACAAGGAGGCAGAGCATTGCAATTTCAAAGCTCATCAACCAATGTTCTCAGTCTGTGTAACTTCTAAGAGAATTGAAATGTATTTTTTATGAGATCACTGTGTGGGGTGTTTGTTACAAATATTAGAATTACAATTTATATTTGTGTGGGATTATCTAATGGGATGTTTGTTACTATGAAAAAAATTAAAATTGTTTTTGTGTGCGATCACTGAAAAGGTGTTTGTTACTAATATTAGCATTTAAGTTAAGATTGGTTTTAGATGACCGAGTGGTGTGTTATTACTATGAAGAGGCGTTCAATTTTTTTTGTGTGAGATCACTGAGTCTGGGTTTTGGTACAAAGATTCCCATAGAAAGCACACCTTCCGAGCGACAAGGAGGCAGAGCATTCCAATTTCAAAGCTCATCACCCAAGTTCTCAGTCTATATAACTTCTAAGAGAATTGAAAATATTTTTTTATGAGACCACTGTGTGGGGTGTTTGTTACAAATATTAGAATTAAAAATTTATATTTGTGTGGGATTATCGAGTGAGGTGTTTGTTTCTACAAAGATTATTTAAAATTATTTTTGTGTGAGATCACTGAAAGTGTGTTTGTTACTAATATTAGAATTTAATTTTAACTTTGTTTGAGATGACCAAGTGGTGTGTTTATTACTATGAAGAGGCGTTCAATTTTTTTTGTGTGAGATCACTGAGTATGGGTTTTGATACAAAGATTCCCATAGAAACCACACCTGCCGAGCGACAAGGAGGCAGAGGATTGCAATTTCAAAGCTCATCACCCAAGTTCTCAGGCTATGTAACTTCTAAGAAAATTGAAATGTATTTTTTTATGAGATCACTGTGTGGGGTGTTTGTTACAAATATTAGAATTAAAATTTATATTTGTGTGGGATTATCGAGTGGGGTATTTGTTACTACGAATATTATTAAAAATTATTTTTGTGTGAGATCACGGAATGGGTGTTTGTAACTAAGATTAGAATTTAAATTTAGATTGGTTTGGGATCACCGAGTGGGGTGTTTATTACTACGAAGAGAATTAATATTTTTTTTTGTGTAAGATCATTAAGTGGGGTTTTTGTTACAAAGATTCCCATAGAAACCACACCTGCCGAGCGACAAGGAGGCAGAGCATTGCAATTTTAAAGCTCATCACCCAAGTTCTCAGGCTATGTAACTTTTAAGAGAATTGAAATGTATTTTTGTATGAGATCACTGTGTGGGGTGTTTGTTACAAATATTAGAATTAAAAATTTATATTTGTGTGGGATTATCGAGTGGAGTGTTTGTTACTACAAAGATTATTTAAAAAAAATTTTGTGTGAGATCACTGAAAGTGTGTTTGTTACTAATATTAGAATTTAAGTTTAACTTTGTTTGAGATGACCAAGTGGGGTGTTTATTACTACGAAGAGGCGGTCAATTTTTTTTTGTGTGAGATCAATGAGTGGGGTTGATACAAAGATTCCCATAGAAACCACACCTGCCGAGCGACAAGGAGGCAGAGCATTGCAATTTCAAAGCTCATCACCCAAGTTCTCAGGCTATGTAACTTCTAAGAAAATTGAAATGTATTTTTTTATGAGATCACTGTGTGGGGTGTTCGTTACAAATATTATAATTACAATTTATATTTGTGTGGGATTATCGAGTAGGGTATTTGTTACTACGAATATTATTTAAAATTATTTTTGTGTGAGATCACGGAATGGGTGTTTGTTACTAAGATTAGAATTTAAATTTAGATTGGTTTGGGATCACCGAGTGGGGTGTTTATTACTACGAAGAGTATTAAAAAATTTTTTTTGTAAGATCATTAAGTGTGGTGTTTGTTACAAAGATTCCCATAGAAACCACACCTGCCGAGCGACAAGGAGGCAGAGCATTGCAATTTCAAAGCTCATCAACCAATGTTCTCAGTCTGTGTAACTTCTAAGAGAATTGAAATGTATTTTTTTATGAGATCACTGTGTGGGGTGTTTGTTACAAATATTAGAATTACAATTTATATTTGTGTGGGATTATCTAATGGGATGTTTGTTACTATGAAAAAAATTAAAATTGTTTTTGTGTGCGATCACTGAAAAGGTGTTTGTTACTAATATTAGCATTTAAGTTAAGATTGGTTTTAGATGACCGAGTGGTGTGTTATAACTATGAAGAGGCGTTCAATTTTTTTTGTGTGAGATCACTGAGTATGGGTTTTGGTACAAAGATTCCCATAGAAAACACACCTTCCGAGCGACAAGGAGGCAGAGCATTGCAATTTCAAAGCTCATCACCCAAGTTCTCAGTCTATATAACTTCTAAGAGAATTGAAAATATTTTTTTATGAGACCACTGTGTGGGGTGTTTGTTACAAATATTAGAATTAAAAATTTATATTTGTGTGGGATTATCGAGTGAGGTGTTTGTTTCTACAAAGATTATTTAAAATTATTTTTGTGTGAGATCACTGAAAGTGTGTTTGTTACTAATATTAGAATTTAATTTTAACTTTGTTTGAGATGACCAAGTGGTGTGTTTATTACTATGAAGAGGCGTTCAATTTTTTTTGTGTGAGATCACTGAGTATGGGTTTTGGTACAAAGATTCCCATAGAAACCACACCTGCCGAGCGACAAGGAGGCAGAGCATGGCAATTTCAAAGCTCATCACCCAAGTTCTCAGGCTATTTAACTTCTAAGAGAATTGAAATGTATTTTTGTATGAGATCACTGTGTGGGGTGTTTGTTACAAATATTAGAATTAAAAATTTATATTTGTGTGGGATTATCGAGTGGGGTGTTTGTTACTACAAAGATTATTTAAAAAAAATTTTGTGTGAGATCACTGAAAGTGTGTTTGTTACTAATATTAGAATTTAAGTTTAACTTTGTTTGAGACGACCAAGTGGGGTGTTTATTACTACGAAGAGGCGGTCAATTTTTTTTTGTGTGAGATCAATGAGTGGGGTTGATACAAAGATTCCCATAGAAACCACACCTGCCGAGCGACAAGGAGGCACAGCATTGCAATTTCAAAGCTCATCATCCAAGTTCTCAGGCTATGTAACTTCTAAGAGAATTGAAATATATTTTTTTATGAGATCACTGTGTAGGGTGTTTGTTACTAAAATAAGAATTAAAATTTATATTTGTGTGGGATTATCGAGTGGGATGTTTGTTACTACAAAGAGAATTAAAAATTATTTTTGAGTGAGATCACTGAACGGGTGTTTAGTACTAACATTTAAATTTAAGTTTAGATTGGTTTGAGATGACCGAGTGGGGTGTTTATTACTATGAAGAAGCGTTCAATTATTTTTTTGAGATCACTGAGTGGGGTTTTTGTTACAAAGATTCCCATAGAAACCACACCTGCCGAGCGACAAGGAGGCAGAGCATTGCAATTTCAAAGCGTATCACCCAAGTTCTCAGGCTATTTAACTTCTAAGAGAATTGAAATGTATTTTTGTATGAGATCACTGTGTGGGGTGTTTGTTACAAATATTAGAATTACAATTTTAATTTGTTTGGGATTATCTAATGGGATGTTTGTTACTATGAAAAAAATTAAAATTGTTTTTGTGTGCGATCACTGAAAAGGTGTTTGTATCTAATATTAGCATTTAAGTTAAGATCGGTTTTAGATGACCGAGTGGGGTGTTTATTACTACGAAAAGGCGGTCAATTTTTTTTTGTGTGAGATCAATGAGTGGGGTTGATACAAAGATTCCCATAGAAACCACACCTGCCGAGCGACAAGGAGGCAGAGCATTGCAATTTCAAAGCTCATCACCCAAGTTCTCAGGCTATGTAACTTCTAAGAGAATTGAAAAGTATTTTTGTATGAGATCACTGTGTAAGGTGTTTGTTACAAATATTAGAATATAAAATTTATATTTGAGTGGGATTATGGAGTGGGATGTGTGTTACTACAAAGAGAATTTAAAATTATTTTTGAGTGAGATCACTGAATGGGTGTTTAGTACTAATATTTAAATTTAAGTTTAGATTGGTTAGAGATGACCGAGTGGGGTGTTTATTACTATGAAGACGCGTTCAATTTTTTTTTTTTGAGATCACTGAGTGGGGTTTTTGTTACAAAGATTCCCATAGAAACCACACCTGCCGAGCGACAAGGAGGCAGAGCATTGCAATTTCAAAGCTCGTCACCCAAGTTCTCAGGCTATTTAACTTCTAAGAGAATTGAAATGTATTTTTGTATGAGATCACTGTGTGGGGTGTTTGTTACAAATATTAGAATTACAATTTATATTTGTGTGGGATTATCTAATGGGATGTTTGTTACTATGAAAAAAATTAAAATTGTTTTTGTGTGCGATCACTGAAAAGGTGTTGGTTACTAATATTAGCATTTAAGTTAAGATTGGTTTTAGATGACCGAGTGGTGTGTTTATTACTACGAAGAGAATTAAAATTTACATTTGTGTGGGATTATCGAGTGGGGTATTTGTTACTACGAATATTAATTAAAATTATTTTTTTGTGAGATCACGGTATGGGTGTTTGTTACTAAGATTAGAATTTAAATTTAGATTGTTTTGAGATCACCGAGTGGGGTGTTTATTACTACGAAGAGAATTAAAACTTTTTTTTGTGTGTATGAGATCACTGAGTGGGGTGTTTGTTATAAAGATTCCCATAGAAACCACACCTGCCGAGCGACAAGGAGGCAGAGAATTGCAATTTCAAAGCTCATCACCCAAGTTCTCAGGCTATGTAACTTCTAAGAAAATTGAAATGTATTTTTTTATGAGATCACTGTGTGGGGTTTTTGTTACAAATATTAGAATTAAAATTTATATTTGTGTGGGATTATCGAGTGGGGTATTTGTTACAACGAATATTATTTAAAATTATTTTTGTGTGAGATCACGGTATGGGTGTTTGTTACTAAGATTAGAATTTAAATTTAGATTGGTTTGGGATCACCGAGTGGGGTGTTTATTACTACGAAGAGAATTAAAAATTTTTTTTTTGTAAGATCATTAAGTGTGGTGTTTGTTACAAAGATTCCCATAGAAACCACACCTGCCGAGCGACAAGGAGGCAGAGCATTGCAATTTCAAAGCTTGTCACCCAAGTTCTCAGGCTATGTAATTTCTAAGAGAATTGAAATGTTTTTTTATGAGATCACTGTGTGGGGTGTTTGTTACAAATATTAGAATTAAAATTTATATTTGTGTGGGATTATCGAGTGGGGTATTTGTTACTACGAATATTAATTAAAATTATTTTTGTGTGAGATCACGGAATGGGTGTTTGTTACTAAGATTATAATTTAAATTTAGATTGGTTTGGGATCATCGAGTGGGGTGTTTATTACTACGAAGAGAATTAAATTTTTTTTTGTGTGTAAGATCATTAAGTGGGGTTTTTGTTACAAAGATTCCCATAGAAACCACACCTGCCGAGCGACAAGGAGGCAGAGCATTGCAATTTCAAAGCTCATCACCCAAGTTCTCAGGCTATGTAACTTCTAAGAGAATTGAAATGTATTTTTGTATGAGATCACTGTGTGGGGTGTTGGTTACAAATATTAGAAATTAAATTTATATTTGTGTGGGATTATCGAGTGGGGTATTTGTTAATACGAATATAATTTAAAATTATTTTTGTGTGAGATCACGGAATGGGTGTTTGTTACTAAGATTAGAATTTAAATTTAGATTGGTTTGGGATCACCGAGTGGGGTGTTTATTACTACGAAGAGAATTAAAATTTTTTTTTGTGTAAGATCATTAAGTGGGGTTTTTGTTACAAAGATTCCCATAGAAACCACACCTGCCGAGCGACAAGGAGGCAGAGCATGGCAATTTCAAAGCTCATCACCCAAGTTCTCAGGCTATTTAACTTCTAAGAGAATTGAAATGTATTTTTGTATGAGATCACTGTGTGGGGTGTTTGTTACAAATATTAGAATTAAAAATTTATATTTGTGTGGGATTATCGAGTGGGGTGTTTGTTACTACAAAGATTATTTAAAAAATTTTTTGTTTGAGATCACTGAAAGTGTGTTTGTTACTAATATTAGAATTTAAGTTTAATTTTGTTTGAGATGACCAAGTGGGGTGTTTATTACTACGAAGAGGCGGTCAATTTTTTTGTGTGTGAGATCAATGAGTGGGGTTGATACAAAGATTCCCATAGAAACCACACCTGCCGAGCGACAAGGAGGCACAGCATTGCAATTTCAAAGCTCATCATCCAAGTTCTCAGGCTATGTAACTTCTAAGAGAATTGAAATATATTTTTTATGAGATCACTGTGTAGGGTGTTTGTTACTAAAATAAGAATTAAAATTTATATTTGTGTGGGATTATCGAGTGGGATGTTTGTTACTACAAAGAGAATTAAAAATTATTTTTGATTGAGATCACTGAATGGGTGTTTGTTACTAAGATTATAATTTAAATTTAGATTGTTTTGAGATCACCGAGTGGGGTGTTTATTACTACGAAGAGAATTAAAACTTTTTTTTGTGTGTATGAGATCACTGAGTGGGGTGTTTGTTATAAAGATTCCCATAGAAACCACACCTGCCGAGCGACAAGGAGGCAGAGAATTGCAATTTCAAAGCTCATCACCCAAGTTCTCAGGCGATGTAACTTCTAAGAAAATTGAAATGTATTTTTTTATGAGATCACTGTGTAAGGTTTTTGTTACAAATATTAGAATTAAAATTTATATTTGTGTGGGATTATCGAGTGGGGTATTTGTTACTACGAATATTATTTAAAATTATTTTTGTGTGAGATCACGGTATGGGTGTTTGTTACTAAGATTAGAATTTAAATTTAGATTGGTTTGGGATCACCGAGTGGGGTGTTTATTACTACGAAGAGAATTAAAATTTTTTTTTTTTGTAAGATCATTAAGTGTGGTGTTTGTTACAAAGATTCCCATAGAAACCACACCTGCCGAGCGACAAGGAGGCAGAGCATTGCAATTTCAAAGCTCGTCACCCAAGTTCTCAGGCTATGTAATTTCTAAGAGAATTGAAATGTTTTTTTATGAGATCACTGTGTGGGGTGTTTTTTACAAATATTAGAATTAAAATTTATATTTGTGTGGGATTATCGAGTGGGGTATTTGTTACTACGAATATTAATTAAAATTATTTTTGTGTGAGATCACGGAATGGGTGTTTGTTACTAAGATTATAATTTAAATTTAGATTGGTTTGGGATCATCGAGTGGGGTGTTTATTACTACGAAGAGAATTAAATTTTTTTTTGTGTAAGATCATTAAGTGGGGTTTTTGTTACAAAGATTCCCATAGAAACCACACCTGCCGAGCGACAAGGAGGCAGAGCATTGCAATTTCAAAGCTCATCACCCAAGTTCTCAGGCTATGTAACTTCTAAGAGAATTGAAATGTATTTTTGTATGAGATCACTGTGTGGGGTGTTGGTTACAAATATTAGAAATTAAATTTATATTTGTGTGGGATTATCGAGTGGGGTATTTGTTAATACGAATATAATTTAAAATTATTTTTGTGTGAGATCACGGAATGGGTGTTTGTTACTAAGATTAGAATTTAAATTTAGATTGGTTTGGGATCACCGAGTGGGGTGTTTATTACTACGAAGAGAATTAAATTTTTTTTTGTGTAAGATCATTAAGTGGGGTTTTTGTTACAAAGATTCCCATAGAAACCACACCTGCCGAGCGACAAGGAGGCAGAGCATGGCAATTTCAAAGCTCATCACCCAAGTTCTCAGGCTATTTAACTTCTAAGAGAATTGAAATGTATTTTTGTATGAGATCACTGTGTTAGGTGTTTGTTACAAATATTAGAATTAAAAATTTATATTTGTGTGGGATTATCGAGTGGGGTGTTTGTTACTACAAAGATTATTTAAAAATTTTTTTGTTTGAGATCATTGAAAGTGTGTTTGTTACTAATATTAGAATTTAAGTTTAATTTTGTTTGAGATGACCAAGTGGGGTGTTTATTACTACGAAGAGGCGGTCAATTTTTTTGTGTGTGAGATCAATGAGTGGGGTTGATACAAAGATTCCCATAGAAACCACACCTGCCGAGCGACAAGGAGGCACAGCATTGCAATTTCAAAGCTCATCATCCAAGTTCTCAGGCTATGTAACTTCTAAGAGAATTGAAATATATTTTTTATGAGATCACTGTGTAGGGTGTTTGTTACTAAAATAAGAATTAAAATTTATATTTGTGTGGGATTATCGAGTGGGATGTTTGTTACTACAAAGAGAATTAAAAATTATTTTTGATTGAGATCACTGAATGGGTGTTTGTTACTAAGATTATAATTTAAATTTAGATTGTTTTGAGATCACCGAGTGGGGTGTTTATTACTACGAAGAGAATTAAAACTTTTTTTTTGTGTAAGATCATTAAGAGGGGTTTTTGTTGCAAAGATTCCCATAGAAACCACACCTGCCGAGCGACAAGGAGGCAGAGCATTGCAATTTCAAAGCTCATCACCCAAGTTCTCAGGGTATTTAACTTCTAAGAGAATTGAAATGTATTTTTGTATGAGATCACTGTGTGGGGTGTTGGTTACAAATATTAGAAATTAAATTTATATTTGTGTGGGATTATGGAGTGGTATGTGTGTTACTACAAAGAGAATTTAAAATTATTTTTGAGTGAGATCACTGAATGGGTGTTTAGTACTAATATTTAAATTTAAGTTTAGATTGGTTTGAGATGACCGAGTGGGGTGTTTATTACTATGAAGAGGCGTTCAATTTTTTTTTTTGAGATCACTGAGTGGGGTTTTTGTTACAAAAATTCCCATGGAAACCACACCTGCCGAGCGACAAGGAGGCAGAATATTGCAATTTCAAAGCTCGTCACCCAAGTTCTCAGGCTATGTAAATTCTAAGAGAATTGAAATGTATTTTTTTATGAGATCACTGTGTGGGGTGTTTGTTACAAATATTAGAATTACAATTTATATTTGTGTGGGATTATCTAATGGGATGTTTGTTACTATGAAAAAAATTAAAATTGTTTTTGTGTGCAATCACTGAAAAGGTGTTTGTTACTAATATTAGCATTTAAGTTAAGATTGGTTTTAGATGACCGAGTGGTGTGTTTATTACTATGAAGAGGCGTTCAATTTTTTTTGTGTGAGATCACTGAGTATGTGTTTTGGTACAAAGATTCCCATAGAAAGCACACCTTCCGAGCGACAAGGAGGCAGAGCATTGCAATTTCAAAGCTCATCACCCAATTTCTCAGGCTATGTAACTTCTAAGAGAATTGAAAAGTATTTTTGTACGAGATCACTGTGTGGGGAGTTGGTTACAAATATTAGAATTAAAATTTATATTTGTGTGGGATTATAGAGTGGGATGTTTGTTACTACAAATATAATTTAAAATTATTTTTGAGTGAGATCACTGAAAGTGTGTTTGTTACTAATATTAGAATTTAAGTTTAACTTTGTTTGAGATGACCAAGTGGGGTGTTTATTACTACGAAGAGGCGGTCAATTTTTTTTTGTGTGAGATCAATGAGTGGGGTTGATACAAAGATTCCCATAGAAACCACACCTGCCGAGCGACAAGGAGGCAGAGCATTGCAATTTCAAAGCTCATCATCCAAGTTCTCAGGCTATGTAACTTCTAAGAGAATTGAAATATATTTTTTTATGTGATCACTGTGTAGGGTGTTTGTTTCTGAAATAAGAATTAAAATTTATATTTGTGTGGGATTATCGAGTGGGATGTTTGTTACTACAAAGAGAATTAAAAATTATTTTTGATTGAGATCACTGAATGGGTGTTTGTTACTAAGATTAGAATTTAAATTTAGATTGTTTTGAGATCACCGAGTGGGGTGTTTATTACTACGAAGAGAATTAAAATTTTTTTTGTGTGTACTAGATCACTGAGTGGGGTGTTTGTTATAAAGATTCCCATAGAAACCACACCATCCGAGCGACAAGGATGCAGAGCATTGCAATTTCAAAGCTCATCACCCAAGTTCTCAGGCTATGTAACTTCTAAGAGAATTGAAATGTATTTTTGTATGAGATCACTAGGACTGGGCCTTAAATCGATGTTAGACGAAATATCGATTTAAAGCTAACATCGGCGATCCGATTTATCTATTTAATCTTCCGTGAAATTCCGGAATTCCGATTTAGCGCAAACGCCGCGATCCGATTTAGCAGCCGATTTAGCGCTAACATCGCGATCCGATTTAGAAACCGATTTAGCGCCAACGTCGCGTTCCGATATAGCAGCCGATTTAGCGCCAACGTAATGTTCCGATATAGCAGCCGATTTAGCGCCAACGTAGTGTTCCGATATAGCAGCCGATTTAGCGCCAACGTAGTGTTCCGATATAGCAGCCGATTTAGCGCCAATGTCGCGATCCGATTTAGCGCCAACGCTACGATCCGATTTTAGCGTGCAGCGATTTACACGCAGAAACCGGTTTAGTACCGAAGACCCTTCGAATGCTTTCCAGCCAAACTCGATTTAAGAGTCGACCGGCGAATCCGATTTTTCGCGCCAAACAAACCAGACAGCCCCATGTAATTCATTCATTATTTAAATTTCGTGCTCCGAACTTTGGCTCTAGGATCTTCCAAGACATATTGCTTTCAACTCGACGCATCTGTTATCCTTTGTCAGTTTTCATATTTGGAATTTAAAATATTAACAGTTTCGTTTCAGCTAATTCTGCAAACTAAGAATATAATTAGTTTGGTTAGTCAATTTTTTATTTTGTTCTTTGTAAATAAGAATATTTTTCGGAAATTTCCTAGCAATTATGGTTGAAAACAAAGAGTAAAGTTTAAAATCGAATTTCGTTTTTTTGCTAATGTATTCCTTTGATGAAATATTAATTAATCACATGTTTAGGTAATATTTAAATATTTTTTTTTTATTCTTTAATTAATTTAAAAAAAAAAACTTCAAAGTAGTCATGCATTGGGTCTGGTTCTCCGATTTTGCCGCGGGACACGTGCTTTTATTATTTTGTCCTTTGAGCCATATGGAATATTTTCCTAAAATTAATACAGTATTTCTGGTTGGAAAAAAAAAAACTTTTATATTTAAAATCCAAATTCATCGAATTTTAGTGAATATTTTTATGCAGCCTTTTGATGAAAAATTAATTTTCATATGTTTGAGTAATATTTGAATATATTAGTTTTAGTTTATTATTATTTTGTAATTAATTAAAAATACTTCAAATTAGAGTCATACATCGGGAACCCGATTTTGCCGCGGGACGAGGTGATATATCGTCATGCTAATTAGCAAAACTCGTAACTGCTTACTTTAACAGTGGAGTTACTTTAAATACTTTTGATAAAACTTTAACACTGGAGTTTCGAACTTAGCTAATCAGCATGACGAAAAAGTGCATTTTATTTACACTAAAAATAATGCACTATTTTTAGTGCATTTTGGGTTTTGTTGATTTTGCTTTTTTAATGAAGTTTTCATTTTTTATTTTACTTAATTAATTACTAAGAAATTTTTAAAATAACGCTAAAACAATATAGATATGTAACAAATAAGAAAAGTTAAAAATCGAAAAATAAAGTTCTGGCGTTTTTCAGATTGAAACTTTTTTTTTTTCCACCAGAGGGGTAAACCCCCTGTTTAAGATAGTTTTTAAATGCATGAATGTGTAACTTGGACTAAAAGGGGTCTTCCATTGGGCTCTGTCCCTCCAACAATAAATGATTAATTCCTTTTTCTCGTGGTATTTAATTATTTTAAATCACAAAGTTCAATTTTTAAAATCCAAATTCATCGAATCTTTCTAAAAAAAATAAGCTTTGCATATATTTGTGCAATGTTTCAGTAACTTAGTTTTAATTACTATTGTTTTGGAATTAATTGAAATACTTAAAAATTCACTAAAATACTTTAAGTTCATTAAATATTTTATTTGTATGATTATTGTCTAATGAAAGTACAGGTTAACAAAAATAACTCAAGTTTAATTTTTTTTATACTTCAGCACATTTTCTCCCAACATGACTCATCCAATGTATCGAGGTCTAGAATGTCCTAAATATGCTCATATTGTCCCACCCGTTGGGGCAGCACATTAAAATTGTGCAAAAGATTTCTACAAAATCAATTGCCCTTCTGCAAGGTGATGCAGGATTATCCCACAAAAAACATCTTGAAATGAATAAAAATGAAGTATCTGCATTAGAAGATTTTGTAGTCAACAAGGTTAATGGAAGATGTAACAAAAAATCTGTCAGGGGACAAATATGCAACAGCATGCTGGTTTGCCTGCATTAAGGAAAATTTTAAAAGATCTGCAAGCAAAGGATACAGACAAACAATTCGTATAAGATATAAAAAAAATTCTGCATTAAAGGAAAGTTATGAATGCATTGACTTGATGCACATTTTAAAATTTGTAGACGTATGTGATCCAAGATTTCGTTTGAATTACATGGAAGATAAAGAAGGGGTAAAAAAAATCACACATGCTATCACAATGTAATGTAAATACGTCCAACAATACAGCAAGTGAAAAAACTGATTATGACAATGACAAGGAAGCAGTGAATGCGATTGATATTCCAGCTAGAAAAGTTGAAAGTGAACTTCAAAACTATTTATCAATGCCAAAAGTTGATTTAAATGAAGATTCATTGACTTGGTGGAGATGTGATTTGTGATTTGCAAAAATCAAATTTCTTTATTGCCTAAAAATGCAGGTTTTTCTGGCCCAAAATAAAAGATCTTAAATAGATCTCAGTTTTAATTTTTTTTTTTTTTTACAACTTTATGTTCTTTAGATCTAGAACCTATTATGTGTTGCCTTTCTTTTTCACATGCAGTTTTGTATACAATATAAGCTATATTTTTTATTTGTTGAATTTTATTCATGAGAAATGTTTTCAACTGAAACAAAAAGTTAAAAATCTGATAATAATTTCATGCAGATGGACATCTATTGTTGCTTAGAATAGCAATAAGCTGTTTTTATATTATTTCATAAAGAACAATTTCATCAAATTTATTAAAACGGTTAAATAATTTTTAGAATGCAAAAGGAGAAATTAAAAAAAAAAATCAAAACTGAAATAAATAAGAAGTGCAATTGGAACATTTAGTTGCATAGTATTGTACAACAAATAAATGTACTAAAATTACTTCAATGAATTTTTCATTTCAGGCAGGATAATTATTATTTCAATCTATTGTTTAAAATTGAAATTATGTACTCCAAGACTTAAATCAGAATAAAAATGGATTTATTGACTTAAAATATGATTAATATTGATATAAGAAAATGCGTGTAGGTGGAGGGGCATTTTTTTTATAGATAACATACCTTTCAAAATATTTTTGAGAAAAACTAAGTATATACAATATAATACAGGGGGCTGCATAACGACCATTTTTGTCACTCTATTAAAAAATAGGTTCCATATTCTGAAGGTTAAATCGATTTATCACTAAATCGCGATATTAGATGGATGATAAATCGATTTAAGAAATTTCTATATCGTCCAGCCCTAGAGATCACTGTGTGGGGTGTTTGTTACAAATATTAGAATTACAATTTATATTTGTGTGGGATTATCTAATGGGATGTTTGTTACTATGAAAAAAATTAAAATTGTTTTTGTGTGCGATCACTGAAAAGGTGTTGGTTACTAATATTAGCATTTAAGTTAAGATTGGTTTTAGATGACCGAGTGGTGTGTTTATTACTATAAAGAGGCGTTCAATTTTTTTTGTGTGAGATCACTGAGTATGGGTTTTGGTACAAAGATTCCCATAGAAAGCACACCTGCCGAGCGACAAGGAGGCAGAGCATTGCAATTTCAAAGCTCATCACCCAAGTTCTCAGGCTATGTAACTTCTAAGAGAATTGAAATGTATTTTTGTATGAGATCACTGTGTGGGGAGTTGGTTACAAATATTAGAATTAAAATTTATATTTGTGTGGGATTATAGAGTGGGATGTTTGTAACTACAAAGATAATTTAAAATTATTTTTGAGTGAGATCACTGAACGGGTGTTTAGTACTAACATTTAAATTTAAGTTTAGATTGGTTTGAGATGACCGAGTGGGGTGTTTATTACTATGAAGAGGCGTTCAATTTTTTTTTGAGATTACTGAGTGGGGTTTTGGTTACAAAGATTCCCATAGAAACCACACTTGCCGAGCGACAAGGAGGCAGAGCATTGCAATTTCAAAGCTCGTCCCCCAAGTTCTCAGGCTATGTAACTTCTAAGAGAATTGAAATGTTTTTTGATGAGATCGCTGTGTGGGGTGTTTGTAACAAATATTAGAATTAAAATTTATATTTGTGTGGGATTATCGAGTGGGGTATTTGTTACTACGAATATTATTTAAAATTATTTTTGTGTGAGATCACGGAATGGGTGTTTGTTACTAAGATTAGAATTTAAATCTAGATTGGTTTGGGATCTCCGAGTGGGGTGTTTATAACTACGAAGATAATTAAATTTTTTTTTTGTGTAAGATCATTAAGTGGGGTGTTTGTTACAAAGATTCCCATAGAAACCACACCTGCCGAGCGACAAGGAGGCAGACCATTGCAATTTCAAAGCTCATCACCCAAGTTCTCAGGCTATGTAACTGCTAAGAAAATTGAAATGTATTTTTTTATGAGATCACTGTGTGGGGTGTTGGTTACAAATATTAGAAATTAAATTTATATTTGTGTGGGATTATCGAGTAGGGTATTTGTTAATACGAATATTATTTAAAATTATTTTTGTGTGAGATCACGGAATGGGTGTTTGTTACTGAGATTAGAATTTGAATTTAGATTGGTTTGAGATGCCCAAGTGGGGCGTTTATTACTACGAAGAGGCGGTCAATTTTTTTTTGTGTGAGTTCAATGAGTGGGGTTAATACAAAGATTCCCATAGAAACCACACCTACCGAGCGAAAAGGAGGCAGAGCATTGCAATTTGAAAGCTCATCACCCAAGTTCTCAGGCTATATAACTTCTAAGAGAATTGAAATATATTTTTTTATGAGATCACTGTGTAGGGTGTTTGTAACAAAAATAAGAATTAAAATTTATATTTGTTAGGGATTATCGAGTGGGATGTTTGTTACTAGAAATAGAATTAAAAATTATTCTTGATTGAGATCACTGAATGGGTGTTTGTTACTAAGATTAGAATTTAAATTAAGATTGTTTTGAGATCACCGAGTGGGGTGTTTATTACTACGAAGAGAATTAAAAAATTTTTTTTGTGTGTGAAATCACTGAGTGGGGTGTTTGTTATAAAGATTCCCATAGAAACCACACCTGCCGAGCGACAAAGAGGCAGAGCATTGCAATTTCAAAGCTCATCACCCAAGTTCTCAGGCTATGTAACTTCTAAGAGAATTGAAATGTATTTTTTTATGAGATCACTGTGTGGGGTGTTTGTTACAAATATTAGAATTATAATTTATATTTGTGTGGGATTATCGAGTGAGGTATTTGTTACTACGAATATTATTAAAAAAATTTTTTGTGTGAGATCACGGAATGGGTGTTTGTTACTAAGATTAGAATTTAAATTTAGATTGGTTTGGGATCACCGAGTGGAGTGTTTATTACTACGAAGAGAATTAAATTTTTTTTTGTGTGTGTAAGATCATTAAGTGGGGTGTTTGTTACAAAGATTCCCATAGACACCACACTTGCCGAGCGACAAGGAGGCAGAGCATTTCAATTTTAAAGCTCATCACCCAAGTTCTCAGGCTATGTAACTTCTAAGAGAATTGAAATGTATTTTTGTATGCGATCACTGTGTGGGGTGTTTGTTACAAATATTAGAATTAAAAATTTATATTTGTGTGGGATTATCGAGTGGGGTGTTTGTTACTACAAAGACTATTTAAAAAAAATTTTGTGTGAGATCACTGAAAGTGTGTTTGTTACTAATATTAGAATTTAAGTTTAACTTTGTTTGAGATGACCAAGTGGTGTGTTTATTACTATGAAGAGGCGTTCAATTTTTTTTGTGTGAGATCACTGAGTATGGGTTTTGGTACAAAGATTCCCATAGAAACCACACCTGCCGAACGACAAGGAGACAGAGCATTGCAATTTCAAAGCTCGTCATCCAAGTTCTCAGGCTATGTAACTTCTAAGAGAATTGAAATATATTTTTTTATGAGATCACTGTGTGGGGTGTTTGTTACAAATATTAGAATTAAAATTTATATTTGTGTGGGATTATCGAGTGGGGTATTTGTTACTACGAATATTATTTAAAATTATTTTTGTGTGAGATCACGAAATGGGTGTTTGTTACTAAGATTAGAATTTAAATTTAGATTGTTTTGAGATCACCGAGTGGGGAGTTTATTACTACGAAGAGAATTAAAAATTTTTTTTTTGTGTATGAGATTACTGAGTGGGGTGTTTGTTATAAAGATTCCCATAGAAACCACACCTGCCGAGCGACAAGGAGGCAGAGCATTGCAATTTCAAACCTCATCACCCAAGTTCTCAGGCTATGTAACTTCTAAGAAAATTGAAATGTATTTTTGTATGAGATCACTGTGTGGGGTGTTTGTTACAAATATTAGAATAAAAATTTATATTTGTGTGGGATTATCGAGTGGGGTGTTTGTTACTACAAATATTATTTAAAAAAAATTTGTGTGAGATCACTTAAAAGGTGTTTGTTATTAATATTAGAATTTAAGTTTAACTTTGTTTGAGATGCCCAAGTGGGGTGTTTATTACTACGAAGAGGCGGTCAATTTTTTTTTGTGTGAGATCAATGAGTGGGGTTGATACAAAGATTCCCATAGAAACCACACCTGCCGAGCGACAAGGAGGCAGAGCATTGCAATTTCAAAGCTCATCATACAAGTTCTCAGGCTATGTAACTTCTAAGAGAATTGAAATATATTTTTTTATGAGATCACTATGTAAGGTGTTTGTTACTAAAATAAGAATTAAAATTTATATTTGTGTGGGATTATCGAGTGGGATGTTTGTTACTACAAAGAGAATAAAAAATTATTTTTAATTGAGATCACTGAATGGGTGTTTGTTACTAAGATTAGAATTTAAATTTAGATTGTTTTGAGATCACCGAGTGGGGTGTTTATTACTACGAAGAGGCGTTCAATTTGTTTTGTGTGAGATCACTGAGTATGGGTTTTGGTACAAAGATTCCCATAGAAACCACACCTGCCGAGCGACAAGGAGACAGAGCATTGGAATTTCAAAGCTCGTCATCCAAGTTCTCAGGCTATGTAACTTCTAAGAGAATTGAAATATATTTTTTTATGAGATCACTGTGTAGGGTGTTTGTTACTAAAATAAGAATTAAAATTTATATTTGTGTGGGATTATTGAGTGGGGTGTTTATTACTACGAAGATAATTAAAAAAAAAATTTTGTGTGTGAGATCACTGAGTGGGGTGTTTGTTATAAAGATTCCCATAGAAACCACACCTGCCGAGCGAAAAGGAGGCAGAGCATTGCAATTTCAAAGCTCATCACCCAAGTTCTCAGGTTATATAACTTCTAAGAGAATTGAAATATATTTTTTTATGAGATCACTGTGTAGGGTGTTTGTAACAAAAATAAGAATTAAAATTTATATTTGTTAGGGATTATCGAGTGGGATGTTTGTTACTAGAAATAGAATTAAAAATTATTCTTGATTGAGATCACTGAATGGGTGTTTGTTACTAAGATTAGAATTTAAATTAAGATTGTTTTGAGATCACCGAGTGGGGTGTTTATTACTACGAAGAGAATTAAAAAATTTTTTTTGTGTGTGAAATCACTGAGTGGGGTGTTTGTTATAAAGATTCCCATAGAAACCACACCTGCCGAGCGACAAAGAGGCAGAGCATTGCAATTTCAAAGCTCATCACCCAAGTTCTCAGGCTATGTAACTTCTAAGAAAATTGAAATGTATTTTTTTATGAGATCACTGTGTGGGGTGTTTGTTACAAATATTAGAATTATAATTTATATTTGTGTGGGATTATCGAGTGAGGTATTTGTTACTACGAATATTATTTAAAAAATTTTTTGTGTGAGATCACGGAATGGGTGTTTGTTACTAAGATTAGAATTTAAATTTAGATTGGTTTGGGATCACCGAGTGGAGTGTTTATTACTACGAAGAGAATTAAAAATTTTTTTGTGTGTGTAAGATCATTAAGTGGGGTGTTTGTTACAAAGATTCCCATAGACACCACACTTGCCGAGCGACAAGGAGGCAGAGCATTTCAATTTTAAAGCTCATCACCCAAGTTCTCAGGCTATGTAACTTCTAAGAGAATTGAAATGTATTTTTGTATGCGATCACTGTGTGGGGTGTTTGTTACAAATATTAGAATTAAAAATTTATATTTGTGTGGGATTATCGAGTGGGGTGTTTGTTACTACAAAGACTATTTAAAAAAAATTTTGTGTGAGATCACTGAAAGTGTGTTTGTTACTAATATTAGAATTTAAGTTTAACTTTGTTTGAGATGACCAAGTGGTGTGTTTATTACTATGAAGAGGCGTTCAATTTTTTTTGTGTGAGATCACTGAGTATGGGTTTTGGTACAAAGATTCCCATAGAAACCACACCTGCCGAGCGACAAGGAGACAGAGCATTGCAATTTCAAAGCTCGTCATCCAAGTTCTCAGGCTATGTAACTTCTAAGAGAATTGAAATATATTTTTTATGAGATCACTGTGTGGGGTGTTTGTTACAAATATTAGAATTAAAATTTATATTTGTGTGGGATTATCGAGTGGGGTATTTGTTACTACGAATATTATTTAAAATTATTTTTGTGTGAGATCACGGAATGGGTGTTTGTTACTAAGATTAGAATTTAAATTTAGATTGTTTTGAGATCACCGAGTGGGGAGTTTATTACTACGAAGAGAATTAAAAATTTTTTTTTTGTGTATGAGATTACTGAGTGGGGTGTTTGTTATAAAGATTCCCATAGAAACCACACCTGCCGAGCGACAAGGAGGCAGAGCATTGCAATTTCAAACCTCATCACCCAAGTTCTCAGGCTATGTAACTTCTAAGAAAATTGAAATGTATTTTTGTATGAGATCACTGTGTGGGGTGTTTGTTACAAATATTAGAATAAAAATTTATATTTGTGTGGGATTATCGAGTGGGGTGTTTGTTACTACAAATATTATTTAAAAAAAATTTGTGTGAGATCACTTAAAAGGTGTTTGTTATTAATATTAGAATTTAAGTTTAACTTTGTTTGAGATGCCCAAGTGGGGTGTTTATTACTACGAAGAGGCGGTCAATTTTTTTTTGTGTGAGATCAATGAGTGGGGTTGATACAAAGATTCCCATAGAAACCACACCTGCCGAGCGACAAGGAGGCAGAGCATTGCAATTTCAAAGCTCATCATACAAGTTCTCAGGCTATGTAACTTCTAAGAGAATTGAAATATATTTTTTTATGAGATCACTATGTAAGGTGTTTGTTACTAAAATAAGAATTAAAATTTATATTTGTGTGGGATTATCGAGTGGGATGTTTGTTACTACAAAGAGAATAAAAAATTATTTTTAATTGAGATCACTGAATGGGTGTTTGTTACTAAGATTAGAATTTAAATTTAGATTGTTTTGAGATCACCGAGTGGGGTGTTTATTACTACGAAGAGGCGTTCAATTTGTTTTGTGTGAGATCACTGAGTATGGGTTTTGGTACAAAGATTCCCATAGAAACCACACCTGCCGAGCGACAAGGAGACAGAGCATTGGAATTTCAAAGCTCGTCATCCAAGTTCTCAGGCTATGTAACTTCTAAGAGAATTGAAATATATTTTTTTATGAGATCACTGTGTAGGGTGTTTGTTACTAAAATAAGAATTAAAATTTATATTTGTGTGGGATTATTGAGTGGGGTGTTTATTACTACGAAGATAATTAAAAAAAAAATTTTGTGTGTGAGATCACTGAGTGGGGTGTTTGTTATAAAGATTCCCATAGAAACCACACCTGCCGAGCGAAAAGGAGGCAGAGCATTGCAATTTCAAAGCTCATCACCCAAGTTCTCAGGTTATATAACTTCTAAGAGAATTGAAATATATTTTTTTATGAGATCACTGTGTAGGGTGTTTGTAACAAAATAAGAATTAAAATTTATATTTGTTAGGGATTATCGAGTGGGATGTTTGTTACTATAAAGAGAATTAAAAATTATTCTTGATTGAGATCACTGAAAGGGTGTTTGTTACTAAGATTATAATTTAAATTAAGATTGTTTTGAGATCACCGAGTGGGGTGTTTATTACTACGAAGAGAATTAAAAATTTTTTTTTGTGTGTGAGATCACTGAGTGGGGTGTTTGTTATAAAGATTCCCATAGAAACCACACCTGCCGAGCGACAAATTTATATTTGTGTGGGATTATCGAGTGGGGTGTTTGTTTCTACAAAGATTATTTAAAATTATTTTTGTTTGAGATCACTGAAAGTGTGTTTGTTACTAATATTAGAATTTAAGTTTAACTTTGTTTGAGATGACCAAGTGGTGTGTTTATTACTATGAAGAGGCGTTAAATTTTTTTTGTGTGAGATCACTGAGTATGGGTTTTGGTACAAAGATTCCCATAGAAACCACACCTGCCGAGCGACAAGGAGACAGAGCATTGCAATTTCAAAGCTCGTCATCCAAGTTCTCAGGCTATGTAACTTCTAAGAGAATTGAAATATATTTTTTTATGAGATCACTGTGTGGGGTGTTTGTTACAAATATTAGAATTAAAATTTATATTTGTGTGGGATTATCGAGTGGGGTATTTATTACTACGAATATTATTTAAAATTATTTTTGTGTGAGATCACGGAATGGGTGTTTGTTACTAAGATTAGAATTTAAATTTAGATTGGTTTGGGATCACCGAGTGGGGTGTTTATTACTACGAAGAGAATTAAAAAATTTTGTTTTGTGTAAGATCATTAAATGGGGTGTTTGTTACAAAGATTCCCATAGAAACCACACTTGCCGAGCGACAAGGAGGTAGAGCATTGCAATTTTAAAGCTCATCACCCAAGTTCTCAGGCTATGTAACTTCTAAGAGAATTGAAATGTATTTTTATATGAAATCACTGTGTGGGGTGTTTGTTACAAATATTAGAATTAAAAATTTATATTTGTGTGGGATTATCGAGTGGGGTGTTTGTTACTACAAAGATTATATAAAAAATTTTTTTGTGTGAGATCACTGAAAGTGTGTTTGTTACAAATATTAGAATTTAAGTTTAACTTTGTTTGAGATGACCAAGTGGTGTGTTTATTACTATGAAGAGGCGTTCAATTTTTTTTGTGTGAGATCACTGAGTATGGGTGTTGGTACAAAGATTCCCATAGAAACCACACCTGCCGAGCGACAAGGAGACAGAGCATTGGAATTTCAAAGCTCGTCATCCAAGTTCTCAGGCTATGTAACTTCTAAGAGAATTGAAATATATTTTTTTATGAGATCACTGTGTAGGGTGTTTGTTACTAAAATAAGAATTAAAATTTATATTTGTGTGGGATTATCGAGTGGGATGTTTGTTACTACAAAGAGAATTAAAAATTATTTTTGATTGAGATCACTGAATGGGTGTTTGTTACTAAGATTAGAATTTAAATTTAAATTGTTTTGAGATCACCGAGTGGGGTGTTTATTACTACGAAGAGAATTAAAAAAAAATTTGTGTGTGTGATATCACTGAGTGGGGTGTTTGTTATAAAGATTCCCATAGAAACCACACCTGCCGAGCGACAAGGAGGCAGAGCATTGCAATTTCAAAGCTCATCACCCAAGTTCTCAGGCTATGTAACTTCTAAGAAAATTGAAATGTATTTTTTATGAGATCACTGTGTGGGGTGTTTGTTACAAATATTAGAATTAAAATTTATATTTGTGTGGGATTATCGAGTGGGGTGTTTGTTTCTACAAAGATTATTTAAAAATATTTTTTTTGAGATCACTGAAAGTGTGTTTGTTACTAATATTAGAATTTAAGTTTAACTTTGTTTGAGATGACCAAGTGGTGTGTTTATTACTATGAAGAGGCGTTCAATTTTTTTTGTGTGAGATCACTGAGTATGGGTGTTGGTACAAAGATTCCCATAGAAACCACACCTGCCGAGAGACAAGGAGACAGAGCATTGCAATTTCAAAGCTCGTAATCCAAGTTCTCAGGCTATGTAACTTCTAAGAGAATTGAAATATATTTTTTTATGAGATCACTGTGTGGGGTGTTTGTTACAAATATTAGAATTAAAATTTATATTTGTGTGGGATTATCGAGTGGGGTATTTGTTACTACGAATATTATTTAAAATTATTTTTGTGTGAGATCACGGAATGGGTGTTTGTTACTAAGATTAGAATTTAAATTTAGATTGGTTTGGGATCACCGAGTGGGGGGTTTATTTCTACGAAGAGAATTAAAAATTTTTTTTTTGTGTAAGATCATTAAATGGGGTGTTTGTTACAAAGATTCCCATAGAAACCACACTTGCCGAGCGACAAGGAGGCAGAGCATTGCAATTTTAAAGCTCATCACCCAAGTTCTCAGGCTATGTAACTTCTAAGAGAATTGAAATGTATTTTTGTATGAGATCACTGTGTGGGGTGTTTGTTACAAATATTAGAATTAAAAATTTATATTTGTGTGGGATTATCGAGTGGGGTGTTTGTTACTACAAAGATTATATAAAAAAAAATTTTGTGTGAGATCACTGAAAGTGTGTTTGTTACAAATATTAGAATTTAAGTTTAACTTTGTTTGAGATGACCAAGTGGGGTGTTTATTACTACGAAGAGGCGGTCAATTTTTTTTTGTGTGAGATCAATGAGTGGGGTTGATACAAAGATTCCCATAGAAACCACACCTGCCGAGCGACAAGGAGGCAGAGCATTGCAATTTCAAAGCTCATCATCCAAGTTCTCAGGCTATGTAACTTCTAAGAGAATTGAAATATATTTTTTTATGAGATCACTGTGTGGGGTGTTTGTTACAAGTATTAGAATTAAAAATTTATATTTGTGTGGGATTATCGAGTGGGGTGTTTGTTTCTACAAAGACTATTTAAAAATATTTTTTTTGAGATCATCGAAAGTGTGTTTGTTACTAATATTAGAATTTAAGTTTAACTTTGTTTGAGATGAACAAGTGGTGTGTTTATTACTATGAAGAGGCGTTCAATTTTTTTTGTGTGAGATCACTGAGTATGGGTTTTGGTACAAAGATTCCCATAGAAACCACACCTGCCGAGCGACAAGGAGGCAGAGCATTGCAATTTCAAAGCTCATCATCCAAGTTCTCAGGCTATATAACTTCTAAGAGAATTGAAATATATTTTTTATGAGATCACTGTGTAGGGTGTTTGTTACAAATATTAGAATTAAAATTTATATTTGTGTGGGATTATCGAGTGGGGTATTTGTTACTACGAATATTATTTAAAATTATTTTTGTGTGAGATCACGGAATGGGTGTTTGTTACTAAGATTAGAATTTAAATTTAGATTGGTTTGGGATCACCGAGTGGGGGGTTTATTACTACGAAGAGAATTAAAAATTTTTTTTTTGTGTAAGATCAATAAATGGGGTGTTTGTTACAAAGATTCCCATAGAAACCACACTTGCCGAGCGACAAGGAGGCAGAGCATTGCAATTTTAAAGCTCATCACCCAAGTTCTCAGGCTATGTAACTTCTAAGAGAATTGAAATGTATTTTTGTATGAGATCACTGTGTGGGGTGTTTGTTACAAATATTAGAATTAAAAATTTATATTTGTGTGGGATTATCGAGTGGGGTGTTTGTTACTATAAAGATTATATAAAAAAAAATTTTGTGTGAGATCACTGAAAGTGTGTTTGTTACAAATATTAGAATTTAAGTTTAACTTTGTTTGAGATGACCAAGTGGGGTGTTTATTACTACGAAGAGGTGGTCAATTTTTTTTGTGTGAGATCAATGAGTGGGGTTGATACAAAGATTCCCATAGAAACCACACCTGCCGAGCAACAAGGAGGCAGAGTATTGCAATTTCAAAGCTCATCATCCAAGTTCTCAGGCTATGTAACTTCTAAGAGAATTGAAATATATTTTTTATGAGATCACTGTGTAGGGTGTTTGTTTCTAAAATAAGAATTAAAATTTATATTTGTGTGGGATTATCGAGTGGGATGTTTGTTACTACAAAGAGAATTAAAAATTATTTTTGATTGAGATCACTGAATGGGTGTTTGTTACTAAGATTAGAATTTAAATTTAAATTGTTTTGAGATCACCGAGTGGGGTGTTTATTACTACGAAGAGAATTAAAAAAAAATTTGTGTGTGTGATATCACTGAGTGGGGTGTTTGTTATAAAGATTCCCATAGAAACCACACCTGCCGAGCGACAAGGAGGCAGAGCATTGCAATTTCAAAGCTCATCACCCAAGTTCTCAGGCTATGTAACTTCTAAGAAAATTGAAATGTATTTTTTATGAGATCACTGTGTGGGGTGTTTGTTACAAATATTAGAATTAAAATTTATATTTGTGTGGGATTATCGAGTGGGGTGTTTGTTTCTACAAAGATTATTTAAAAATATTTTTTTTGAGATCACTGAAAGTGTGTGTGTTACTAATATTAGAATTTAAGTTTAACTTTGTTTGAGATGACCAAGTGGTGTGTTTATTACTACGAAGAGGCGTTCAATTTGTTTTGTGTGAGATCACTGAGTATGGGTTTTGGTACAAAGATTCCCATAGAAACCACACCTGCCGAGCGACAAGGAGACAGAGCATTGGAATTTCAAAGCTCGTCATCCAAGTTCTCAGGCTATGTAACTTCTAAGAGAATTGAAATATATTTTTTTATGAGATCACTGTGTAGGGTGTTTGTTACTAAAATAAGAATTAAAATTTATATTTGTGTGGGATTATTGAGTGGGGTGTTTATTACTACGAAGATAATTAAAAAAAAAATTTTGTGTGTGAGATCACTGAGTGGGGTGTTTGTTATAAAGATTCCCATAGAAACCACACCTGCCGAGCGAAAAGGAGGCAGAGCATTGCAATTTCAAAGCTCATCACCCAAGTTCTCAGGTTATATAACTTCTAAGAGAATTGAAATATATTTTTTTATGAGATCACTGTGTAGGGTGTTTGTAACAAAAATAAGAATTAAAATTTATATTTGTTAGGGATTATCGAGTGGGATGTTTGTTACTAGAAATAGAATTAAAAATTATTCTTGATTGAAATCACTGAATGGGTGTTTGTTACTAAGATTAGAATTTAAATTAAGATTGTTTTGAGATCACCGAGTGGGGTGTTTATTACTACGAAGAGAATTAAAAAATTTTTTTTGTGTGTGAAATCACTGAGTGGGGTGTTTGTTATAAAGATTCCCATAGAAACCACACCTGCCGAGCGACAAAGAGGCAGAGCATTGCAATTTCAAAGCTCATCACCCAAGTTCTCAGGCTATGTAACTTCTAAGAAAATTGAAATGTATTTTTTTATGAGATCACTGTGTGGGGTGTTTGTTACAAATATTAGAATTATAATTTATATTTGTGTGGGATTATCGAGTGAGGTATTTGTTACTACGAATATTATTTAAAAAATTTTTTGTGTGAGATCACGGAATGGGTGTTTGTTACTAAGATTAGAATTTAAATTTAGATTGGTTTGGGATCACCGAGTGGAGTGTTTATTACTACGAAGAGAATTAAAATTTTTTTTGTGTGTGTAAGATCATTAAGTGGGGTGTTTGTTACAAAGATTCCCATAGACACCACACTTGCCGAGCGACAAGGAGGCAGAGCATTTCAATTTTAAAGCTCATCACCCAAGTTCTCAGGCTATGTAACTTCTAAGAGAATTGAAATGTATTTTTGTATGCGATCACTGTGTGGGGTGTTTGTTACAAATATTAGAATTAAAAATTTATATTTGTGTGGGATTATCGAGTGGGGTGTTTGTTACTACAAAGACTATTTAAAAAAAATTTTGTGTGAGATCACTGAAAGTGTGTTTGTTACTAATATTAGAATTTAAGTTTAACTTTGTTTGAGATGACCAAGTGGTGTGTTTATTACTATGAAGAGGCGTTCAATTTTTTTTGTGTGAGATCACTGAGTATGGGTTTTGGTACAAAGATTCCCATAGAAACCACACCTGCCGAGCGACAAGGAGACAGAGCATTGCAATTTCAAAGCTCGTCATCCAAGTTCTCAGGCTATGTAACTTCTAAGAGAATTGAAATATATTTTTTATGAGATCACTCTGTGGGGTGTTTGTTACAAATATTAGAATTAAAATTTATATTTGTGTGGGATTATCGAGTGGGGTATTTGTTACTACGAATATTATTTAAAATTATTTTTGTGTGAGATCACGGAATGGGTGTTTGTTACTAAGATTAGAATTTAAATTTAGATTGTTTTGAGATCACCGAGTGGGGAGTTTATTACTACGAAGAGAATTAAAAATTTTTTTTTTGTGTATGAGATTACTGAGTGGGGTGTTTGTTATAAAGATTCCCATAGAAACCACACCTGCCGAGCGACAAGGAGGCAGAGCATTGCAATTTCAAACCTCATCACCCAAGTTCTCAGGCTATGTAACTTCTAAGAAAATTGAAATGTATTTTTGTATGAGATCACTGTGTGGGGTGTTTGTTACAAATATTAGAATAAAAATTTATATTTGTGTGGGATTATCGAGTGGGGTGTTTGTTACTACAAATATTATTTAAAAAAAATTTGTGTGAGATCACTTAAAAGGTGTTTGTTATTAATATTAGAATTTAAGTTTAACTTTGTTTGAGATGCCCAAGTGGGGTATTTATTACTACGAAGAGGCGGTCAATTTTTTTTTGTGTGAGATCAATGAGTGGGGTTGATACAAAGATTCCCATAGAAACCACACCTGCCGAGCGACAAGGAGGCAGAGCATTGCAATTTCAAAGCTCATCATACAAGTTCTCAGGCTATGTAACTTCTAAGAGAATTGAAATATATTTTTTTATGAGATCACTATGTAAGGTGTTTGTTACTAAAATAAGAATTAAAATTTATATTTGTGTGGGATTATCGAGTGGGATGTTTGTTACTACAAAGAGAATAAAAAATTATTTTTAATTGAGATCACTGAATGGGTGTTTGTTACTAAGATTAGAATTTAAATTTAGATTGTTTTGAGATCACCGAGTGGGGTGTTTATTACTACGAAGAGGCGTTCAATTTGTTTTGTGTGAGATCACTGAGTATGGGTTTTGGTACAAAGATTCCCATAGAAACCACACCTGCCGAGCGACAAGGAGACAGAGCATTGGAATTTCAAAGCTCGTCATCCAAGTTCTCAGGCTATGTAACTTCTAAGAGAATTGAAATATATTTTTTATGAGATCACTGTGTAGGGTGTTTGTTACTAAAATAAGAATTAAAATTTATATTTGTGTGGGATTATTGAGTGGGGTGTTTATTACTACGAAGATAATTAAAAAAAAAATTTTGTGTGTGAGATCACTGAGTGGGGTGTTTGTTATAAAGATTCCCATAGAAACCACACCTGCCGAGCGAAAAGGAGGCAGAGCATTGCAATTTCAAAGCTCATCACCCAAGTTCTCAGGTTATATAACTTCTAAGAGAATTGAAATATATTTTTTTATGAGATCACTGTGTAGGGTGTTTGTAACAAAATAAGAATTAAAATTTATATTTGTTAGGGATTATCGAGTGGGATGTTTGTTACTATAAAGAGAATTAAAAATTATTCTTGATTGAGATCACTGAAAGGGTGTTTGTTACTAAGATTATAATTTAAATTAAGATTGTTTTGAGATCACCGAGTGGGGTGTTTATTACTACGAAGAGAATTAAAAATTTTTTTTTGTGTGTGAGATCACTGAGTGGGGTGTTTGTTATAAAGATTCCCATAGAAACCACACCTGCCGAGCGACAAATTTATATTTGTGTGGGATTATCGAGTGGGGTGTTTGTTTCTACAAAGATTATTTAAAATTATTTTTGTTTGAGATCACTGAAAGTGTGTTTGTTACTAATATTAGAATTTAAGTTTAACTTTGTTTGAGATGACCAAGTGGTGTGTTTATTACTATGAAGAGGCGTTAAATTTTTTTTGTGTGAGATCACTGAGTATGGGTTTTGGTACAAAGATTCCCATAGAAACCACACCTGCCGAGCGACAAGGAGACAGAGCATTGCAATTTCAAAGCTCGTCATCCAAGTTCTCAGGCTATGTAACTTCTAAGAGAATTGAAATATATTTTTTTATGAGATCACTGTGTGGGGTGTTTGTTACAAATATTAGAATTAAAATTTATATTTGTGTGGGATTATCGAGTGGGGTATTTATTACTACGAATATTATTTAAAATTATTTTTGTGTGAGATCACGGAATGGGTGTTTGTTACTAAGATTAGAATTTAAATTTAGATTGGTTTGGGATCACCGAGTGGGGTGTTTATTACTACGAAGAGAATTAAAAAATTTTGTTTTGTGTAAGATCATTAAATGGGGTGTTTGTTACAAAGATTCCCATAGAAACCACACTTGCCGAGCGACAAGGAGGTAGAGCATTGCAATTTTAAAGCTCATCACCCAAGTTCTCAGACTATGTAACTTCTAAGAGAATTGAAATGTATTTTTATATGAAATCACTGTGTGGGGTGTTTGTTACAAATATTAGAATTAAAAATTTATATTTGTGTGGGATTATCGAGTGGGGTGTTTGTTACTACAAAGATTATATAAAAAATTTTTTTGTGTGAGATCACTGAAAGTGTGTTTGTTACAAATATTAGAATTTAAGTTTAACTTTGTTTGAGATGACCAAGTGGTGTGTTTATTACTATGAAGAGGCGTTCAATTTTTTTTGTGTGAGATCACTGAGTATGGGTTTTGGTACAAAGATTCCCATAGAAACCACACCTGCCGAGCGACAAGGAGACAGAGCATTGGAATTTCAAAGCTCGTCATCCAAGTTCTCAGGCTATGTAACTTCTAAGAGAATTGAAATATATTTTTTTATGAGATCACTGTGTAGGGTGTTTGTTACTAAAATAAGAATTAAAATTTATATTTGTGTGGGATTATCGAGTGGGATGTTTGTTACTACAAAGAGAATTAAAAATTATTTTTGATTGAGATCACTGAATGGGTGTTTGTTACTAAGATTAGAATTTAAATTTAAATTGTTTTGAGATCACCGAGTGGGGTGTTTATTACTACGAAGAGAATTAAAAAAAATTTGTGTGTGTGATATCACTGAGTGGGGTGTTTGTTATAAAGATTCCCATAGAAACCACACCTGCCGAGCGACAAGGAGGCAGAGCATTGCAATTTCAAAGCTCATCACCCAAGTTCTCAGGCTATGTAACTTCTAAGAAAATTGAAATGTATTTTTTATGAGATCACTGTGTGGGGTGTTTGTTACAAATATTAGAATTAAAATTTATATTTGTGTGGGATTATCGAGTGGGGTGTTTGTTTCTACAAAGATTATTTAAAAATATTTTTTTTGAGATCACTGAAAGTGTGTTTGTTACTAATATTAGAATTTAAGTTTAACTTTGTTTGAGATGACCAAGTGGTGTGTTTATTACTATGAAGAGGCGTTCAATTTTTTTTGTGTGAGATCACTGAGTATGGGTGTTGGTACAAAGATTCCCATAGAAACCACACCTGCCGAGAGACAAGGAGACAGAGCATTGCAATTTCAAAGCTCGTAATCCAAGTTCTCAGGCTATGTAACTTCTAAGAGAATTGAAATATATTTTTTTATGAGATCACTGTGTGGGGTGTTTGTTACAAATATTAGAATTAAAATTTATATTTGTGTGGGATTATCGAGTGGGGTATTTGTTACTACGAATATTATTTAAAATTATTTTTGTGTGAGATCACGGAATGGGTGTTTGTTACTAAGATTAGAATTTAAATTTAGATTGGTTTGGGATCACCGAGTGGGGGGTTTATTTCTACGAAGAGAATTAAAAATTTTTTTTTTGTGTAAGATCATTAAATGGGGTGTTTGTTACAAAGATTCCCATAGAAACCACACTTGCCGAGCGACAAGGAGGCAGAGCATTGCAATTTTAAAGCTCATCACCCAAGTTCTCAGGCTATGTAACTTCTAAGAGAATTGAAATGTATTTTTGTATGAGATCACTGTGTGGGGTGTTTGTTACAAATATTAGAATTAAAAATTTATATTTGTGTGGGATTATCGAGTGGGGTGTTTGTTACTACAAAGATTATATAAAAAAAAATTTTGTGTGAGATCACTGAAAGTGTGTTTGTTACAAATATTAGAATTTAAGTTTAACTTTGTTTGAGATGACCAAGTGGGGTGTTTATTACTACGAAGAGGCGGTCAATTTTTTTTTGTGTGAGATCAATGAGTGGGGTTGATACAAAGATTCCCATAGAAACCACACCTGCCGAGCGACAAGGAGGCAGAGCATTGCAATTTCAAAGCTCATCATCCAAGTTCTCAGGCTATGTAACTTCTAAGAGAATTGAAATATATTTTTTTATGAGATCACTGTGTGGGGTGTTTGTTACAAGTATTAGAATTAAAAATTTATATTTGTGTGGGATTATCGAGTGGGGTGTTTGTTTCTACAAAGACTATTTAAAAATATTTTTTTTGAGATCATCGAAAGTGTGTTTGTTACTAATATTAGAATTTAAGTTTAACTTTGTTTGAGATGAACAAGTGGTGTGTTTATTACTATGAAGAGGCGTTCAATTTTTTTTGTGTGAGATCACTGAGTATGGGTTTTGGTACAAAGATTCCCATAGAAACCACACCTGCCGAGCGACAAGGAGGCAGAGCATTGCAATTTCAAAGCTCATCATCCAAGTTCTCAGGCTATATAACTTCTAAGAGAATTGAAATATATTTTTTATGAGATCACTGTGTAGGGTGTTTGTTACAAATATTAGAATTAAAATTTATATTTGTGTGGGATTATCGAGTGGGGTATTTGTTACTACGAATATTATTTAAAATTATTTTTGTGTGAGATCACGGAATGGGTGTTTGTTACTAAGATTAGAATTTAAATTTAGATTGGTTTGGGATCACCGAGTGGGGGGTTTATTACTACGAAGAGAATTAAAAATTTTTTTTTTGTGTAAGATCAATAAATGGGGTGTTTGTTACAAAGATTCCCATAGAAACCACACTTGCCGAGCGACAAGGAGGCAGAGCATTGCAATTTTAAAGCTCATCACCCAAGTTCTCAGGCTATGTAACTTCTAAGAGAATTGAAATGTATTTTTGTATGAGATCACTGTGTGGGGTGTTTGTTACAAATATTAGAATTAAAAATTTATATTTGTGTGGGATTATCGAGTGGGGTGTTTGTTACTACAAAGATTATATAAAAAAAAATTTTGTGTGAGATCACTGAAAGTGTGTTTGTTACAAATATTAGAATTTAAGTTTAACTTTGTTTGAGATGACCAAGTGGGGTGTTTATTACTACGAAGAGGTGGTCAATTTTTTTTGTGTGAGATCAATGAGTGGGGTTGATACAAAGATTCCCATAGAAACCACACCTGCCGAGCAACAAGGAGGCAGAGTATTGCAATTTCAAAGCTCATCATCCAAGTTCTCAGGCTATGTAACTTCTAAGAGAATTGAAATATATTTTTTATGAGATCACTGTGTAGGGTGTTTGTTTCTAAAATAAGAATTAAAATTTATATTTGTGTGGGATTATCGAGTGGGATGTTTGTTACTACAAAGAGAATTAAAAATTATTTTTGATTGAGATCACTGAATGGGTGTTTGTTACTAAGATTAGAATTTAAATTTAAATTGTTTTGAGATCACCGAGTGGGGTGTTTATTACTACGAAGAGAATTAAAAAAAAATTTGTGTGTGTGATATCACTGAGTGGGGTGTTTGTTATAAAGATTCCCATAGAAACCACACCTGCCGAGCGACAAGGAGGCAGAGCATTGCAATTTCAAAGCTCATCACCCAAGTTCTCAGGCTATGTAACTTCTAAGAAAATTGAAATGTATTTTTTATGAGATCACTGTGTGGGGTGTTTGTTACAAATATTAGAATTAAAATTTATATTTGTGTGGGATTATCGAGTGGGGTGTTTGTTTCTACAAAGATTATTTAAAAATATTTTTTTTGAGATCACTGAAAGTGTGTGTGTTACTAATATTAGAATTTAAGTTTAACTTTGTTTGAGATGACCAAGTGGTGTGTTTATTACTATGAAGAGGCGTTCAATTTTTTTTGTGTGAGATCACTGAGTATGGGTGTTGGTACAAAGATTCCCATAGAAACCACACCTGCCGAGAGACAAGGAGACAGAGCATTGCAATTTCAAAGCTCGTAATCCAAGTTCTCAGGCTATGTAACTTCTAAGAGAATTGAAATATATTTTTTTATGAGATCACTGTGTGGGGTGTTTGTTACAAATATTAGAATTAAAATTTATATTTGTGTGGGATTATCGAGTGGGGTATTTGTTACTACGAATATTATTTAAAATTATTTTTGTGTGAGATCACGGAATGGGTGTTTGTTACTAAGATTAGAATTTAAATTTAGATTGGTTTGGGATCACCGAGTGGGGGGTTTATTTCTACGAAGAGAATTAAAAATTTTTTTTTTGTGTAAGATCATTAAATGGGGTGTTTGTTACAAAGATTCCCATAGAAACCACACTTGCCGAGCGACAAGGAGGCAGAGCATTGCAATTTTAAAGCTCATCACCCAAGTTCTCAGGCTATGTAACTTCTAAGAGAATTGAAATGTATTTTTGTATGAGATCACTGTGTGGGGTGTTTGTTACAAATATTAGAATTAAAAATTTATATTTGTGTGGGATTATCGAGTGGGGTGTTTGTTACTACAAAGATTATATAAAAAAAAATTTTGTGTGAGATCACTGAAAGTGTGTTTGTTACAAATATTAGAATTTAAGTTTAACTTTGTTTGAGATGACCAAGTGGGGTGTTTATTACTACGAAGAGGCGGTCAATTTTTTTTTGTGTGAGATCAATGAGTGGGGTTGATACAAAGATTCCCATAGAAACCACACCTGCCGAGCGACAAGGAGGCAGAGCATTGCAATTTCAAAGCTCATCATCCAAGTTCTCAGGCTATGTAACTTCTAAGAGAATTGAAATATATTTTTTTATGAGATCACTGTGTGGGGTGTTTGTTACAAGTATTAGAATTAAAAATTTATATTTGTGTGGGATTATCGAGTGGGGTGTTTGTTTCTACAAAGACTATTTAAAAATATTTTTTTTGAGATCATCGAAAGTGTGTTTGTTACTAATATTAGAATTTAAGTTTAACTTTGTTTGAGATGAACAAGTGGTGTGTTTATTACTATGAAGAGGCGTTCAATTTTTTTTGTGTGAGATCACTGAGTATGGGTTTTGGTACAAAGATTCCCATAGAAACCACACCTGCCGAGCGACAAGGAGGCAGAGCATTGCAATTTCAAAGCTCATCATCCAAGTTCTCAGGCTATATAACTTCTAAGAGAATTGAAATATATTTTTTATGAGATCACTGTGTAGGGTGTTTGTTACAAATATTAGAATTAAAATTTATATTTGTGTGGGATTATCGAGTGGGGTATTTGTTACTACGAATATTATTTAAAATTATTTTTGTGTGAGATCACGGAATGGGTGTTTGTTACTAAGATTAGAATTTAAATTTAGATTGGTTTGGGATCACCGAGTGGGGGGTTTATTACTACGAAGAGAATTAAAAATTTTTTTTTTGTGTAAGATCAATAAATGGGGTGTTTGTTACAAAGATTCCCATAGAAACCACACTTGCCGAGCGACAAGGAGGCAGAGCATTGCAATTTTAAAGCTCATCACCCAAGTTCTCAGGCTATGTAACTTCTAAGAGAATTGAAATGTATTTTTGTATGAGATCACTGTGTGGGGTGTTTGTTACAAATATTAGAATTAAAAATTTATATTTGTGTGGGATTATCGAGTGGGGTGTTTGTTACTACAAAGATTATATAAAAAAAAATTTTGTGTGAGATCACTGAAAGTGTGTTTGTTACAAATATTAGAATTTAAGTTTAACTTTGTTTGAGATGACCAAGTGGGGTGTTTATTACTACGAAGAGGTGGTCAATTTTTTTTGTGTGAGATCAATGAGTGGGGTTGATACAAAGATTCCCATAGAAACCACACCTGCCGAGCAACAAGGAGGCAGAGTATTGCAATTTCAAAGCTCATCATCCAAGTTCTCAGGCTATGTAACTTCTAAGAGAATTGAAATATATTTTTTATGAGATCACTGTGTAGGGTGTTTGTTACTAAAATAAGAATTAAAATTTATATTTGTGTGGGATTATCGAGTGGGATGTTTGTTACTACAAAGAGAATAAAAAATTATTTTTAATTGAGATCACTGAATGGGTGTTTGTTACTAAGATTAGAATTTAAATTTAGATTGTTTTGAGATCACCGAGTGGGGTGTTTATTACTACGAAGAGGCGTTCAATTTGTTTTGTGTGAGATCACTGAGTATGGGTTTTGGTACAAAGATTCCCATAGAAACCACACCTGCCGAGCGACAAGGAGACAGAGCATTGGAATTTCAAAGCTCGTCATCCAAGTTCTCAGGCTATGTAACTTCTAAGAGAATTGAAATATATTTTTTATGAGATCACTGTGTAGGGTGTTTGTTACTAAAATAAGAATTAAAATTTATATTTGTGTGGGATTATTGAGTGGGGTGTTTATTACTACGAAGATAATTAAAAAAAAAAATTTTGTGTGTGAGATCACTGAGTGGGGTGTTTGTTATAAAGATTCCCATAGAAACCACACCTGCCGAGCGAAAAGGAGGCAGAGCATTGCAATTTCAAAGCTCATCACCCAAGTTCTCAGGTTATATAACTTCTAAGAGAATTGAAATATATTTTTTTATGAGATCACTGTGTAGGGTGTTTGTAACAAAATAAGAATTAAAATTTATATTTGTTAGGGATTATCGAGTGGGATGTTTGTTACTATAAAGAGAATTAAAAATTATTCTTGATTGAGATCACTGAAAGGGTGTTTGTTACTAAGATTATAATTTAAATTAAGATTGTTTTGAGATCACCGAGTGGGGTGTTTATTACTACGAAGAGAATTAAAAATTTTTTTTTGTGTGTGAGATCACTGAGTGGGGTGTTTGTTATAAAGATTCCCATAGAAACCACACCTGCCGAGCGACAAATTTATATTTGTGTGGGATTATCGAGTGGGGTGTTTGTTTCTACAAAGATTATTTAAAATTATTTTTGTTTGAGATCACTGAAAGTGTGTTTGTTACTAATATTAGAATTTAAGTTTAACTTTGTTTGAGATGACCAAGTGGTGTGTTTATTACTATGAAGAGGCGTTAAATTTTTTTTGTGTGAGATCACTGAGTATGGGTTTTGGTACAAAGATTCCCATAGAAACCACACCTGCCGAGCGACAAGGAGACAGAGCATTGCAATTTCAAAGCTCGTCATCCAAGTTCTCAGGCTATGTAACTTCTAAGAGAATTGAAATATATTTTTTTATGAGATCACTGTGTGGGGTGTTTGTTACAAATATTAGAATTAAAATTTATATTTGTGTGGGATTATCGAGTGGGGTATTTATTACTACGAATATTATTTAAAATTATTTTTGTGTGAGATCACGGAATGGGTGTTTGTTACTAAGATTAGAATTTAAATTTAGATTGGTTTGGGATCACCGAGTGGGGTGTTTATTACTACGAAGAGAATTAAAAAATTTTGTTTTGTGTAAGATCATTAAATGGGGTGTTTGTTACAAAGATTCCCATAGAAACCACACTTGCCGAGCGACAAGGAGGTAGAGCATTGCAATTTTAAAGCTCATCACCCAAGTTCTCAGGCTATGTAACTTCTAAGAGAATTGAAATGTATTTTTATATGAAATCACTGTGTGGGGTGTTTGTTACAAATATTAGAATTAAAAATTTATATTTGTGTGGGATTATCGAGTGGGGTGTTTGTTACTACAAAGATTATATAAAAAATTTTTTTGTGTGAGATCACTGAAAGTGTGTTTGTTACAAATATTAGAATTTAAGTTTAACTTTGTTTGAGATGACCAAGTGGTGTGTTTATTACTATGAAGAGGCGTTCAATTTTTTTTGTGTGAGATCACTGAGTATGGGTTTTGGTACAAAGATTCCCATAGAAACCACACCTGCCGAGCGACAAGGAGACAGAGCATTGGAATTTCAAAGCTCGTCATCCAAGTTCTCAGGCTATGTAACTTCTAAGAGAATTGAAATATATTTTTTTATGAGATCACTGTGTAGGGTGTTTGTTACTAAAATAAGAATTAAAATTTATATTTGTGTGGGATTATCGAGTGGGATGTTTGTTACTACAAAGAGAATTAAAAATTATTTTTGATTGAGATCACTGAATGGGTGTTTGTTACTAAGATTAGAATTTAAATTTAAATTGTTTTGAGATCACCGAGTGGGGTGTTTATTACTACGAAGAGAATTAAAAAAAATTTGTGTGTGTGATATCACTGAGTGGGGTGTTTGTTATAAAGATTCCCATAGAAACCACACCTGCCGAGCGACAAGGAGGCAGAGCATTGCAATTTCAAAGCTCATCACCCAAGTTCTCAGGCTATGTAACTTCTAAGAAAATTGAAATGTATTTTTTATGAGATCACTGTGTGGGGTGTTTGTTACAAATATTAGAATTAAAATTTATATTTGTGTGGGATTATCGAGTGGGGTGTTTGTTTCTACAAAGATTATTTAAAAATATTTTTTTTGAGATCACTGAAAGTGTGTTTGTTACTAATATTAGAATTTAAGTTTAACTTTGTTTGAGATGACCAAGTGGTGTGTTTATTACTATGAAGAGGCGTTCAATTTTTTTTGTGTGAGATCACTGAGTATGGGTGTTGGTACAAAGATTCCCATAGAAACCACACCTGCCGAGAGACAAGGAGACAGAGCATTGCAATTTCAAAGCTCGTAATCCAAGTTCTCAGGCTATGTAACTTCTAAGAGAATTGAAATATATTTTTTTATGAGATCACTGTGTGGGGTGTTTGTTACAAATATTAGAATTAAAATTTATATTTGTGTGGGATTATCGAGTGGGGTATTTGTTACTACGAATATTATTTAAAATTATTTTTGTGTGAGATCACGGAATGGGTGTTTGTTACTAAGATTAGAATTTAAATTTAGATTGGTTTGGGATCACCGAGTGGGGGGTTTATTTCTACGAAGAGAATTAAAATTTTTTTTTTTGTGTAAGATCATTAAATGGGGTGTTTGTTACAAAGATTCCCATAGAAACCACACTTGCCGAGCGACAAGGAGGCAGAGCATTGCAATTTTAAAGCTCATCACCCAAGTTCTCAGGCTATGTAACTTCTAAGAGAATTGAAATGTATTTTTGTATGAGATCACTGTGTGGGGTGTTTGTTACAAATATTAGAATTAAAAATTTATATTTGTGTGGGATTATCGAGTGGGGTGTTTGTTACTACAAAGATTATATAAAAAAAAATTTTGTGTGAGATCACTGAAAGTGTGTTTGTTACAAATATTAGAATTTAAGTTTAACTTTGTTTGAGATGACCAAGTGGGGTGTTTATTACTACGAAGAGGCGGTCAATTTTTTTTTGTGTGAGATCAATGAGTGGGGTTGATACAAAGATTCCCATAGAAACCACACCTGCCGAGCGACAAGGAGGCAGAGCATTGCAATTTCAAAGCTCATCATCCAAGTTCTCAGGCTATGTAACTTCTAAGAGAATTGAAATATATTTTTTTATGAGATCACTGTGTGGGGTGTTTGTTACAAGTATTAGAATTAAAAATTTATATTTGTGTGGGATTATCGAGTGGGGTGTTTGTTTCTACAAAGACTATTTAAAAATATTTTTTTTGAGATCATCGAAAGTGTGTTTGTTACTAATATTAGAATTTAAGTTTAACTTTGTTTGAGATGAACAAGTGGTGTGTTTATTACTATGAAGAGGCGTTCAATTTTTTTTGTGTGAGATCACTGAGTATGGGTTTTGGTACAAAGATTCCCATAGAAACCACACCTGCCGAGCGACAAGGAGGCAGAGCATTGCAATTTCAAAGCTCATCATCCAAGTTCTCAGGCTATATAACTTCTAAGATAATTGAAATATATTTTTTATGAGATCACTGTGTAGGGTGTTTGTTACAAATATTAGAATTAAAATTTATATTTGTGTGGGATTATCGAGTGGGGTATTTGTTACTACGAATATTATTTAAAATTATTTTTGTGTGAGATCACGGAATGGGTGTTTGTTACTAAGATTAGAATTTAAATTTAGATTGGTTTGGGATCACCGAGTGGGGGGTTTATTACTACGAAGAGAATTAAAATTTTTTTTTTTGTGTAAGATCAATAAATGGGGTGTTTGTTACAAAGATTCCCATAGAAACCACACTTGCCGAGCGACAAGGAGGCAGAGCATTGCAATTTTAAAGCTCATCACCCAAGTTCTCAGGCTATGTAACTTCTAAGAGAATTGAAATGTATTTTTGTATGAGATCACTGTGTGGGGTGTTTGTTACAAATATTAGAATTAAAAATTTATATTTGTGTGGGATTATCGAGTGGGGTGTTTGTTACTACAAAGATTATATAAAAAAAAATTTTGTGTGAGATCACTGAAAGTGTGTTTGTTACAAATATTAGAATTTAAGTTTAACTTTGTTTGAGATGACCAAGTGGGGTGTTTATTACTACGAAGAGGTGGTCAATTTTTTTTGTGTGAGATCAATGAGTGGGGTTGATACAAAGATTCCCATAGAAACCACACCTGCCGAGCAACAAGGAGGCAGAGTATTGCAATTTCAAAGCTCATCATCCAAGTTCTCAGGCTATGTAACTTCTAAGAGAATTGAAATATATTTTTTATGAGATCACTGTGTAGGGTGTTTGTTTCTAAAATAAGAATTAAAATTTATATTTGTGTGGGATTATCGAGTGGGATGTTTGTTACTACAAAGAGAATTAAAAATTATTTTTGATTGAGATCACTGAATGGGTGTTTGTTACTAAGATTAGAATTTAAATTTAAATTGTTTTGAGATCACCGAGTGGGGTGTTTATTACTACGAAGAGAATTAAAAAAAAATTTGTGTGTGTGATATCACTGAGTGGGGTGTTTGTTATAAAGATTCCCATAGAAACCACACCTGCCGAGCGACAAGGAGGCAGAGCATTGCAATTTCAAAGCTCATCACCCAAGTTCTCAGGCTATGTAACTTCTAAGAAAATTGAAATGTATTTTTTATGAGATCACTGTGTGGGGTGTTTGTTACAAATATTAGAATTAAAATTTATATTTGTGTGGGATTATCGAGTGGGGTGTTTGTTTCTACAAAGATTATTTAAAAATATTTTTTTTGAGATCACTGAAAGTGTGTGTGTTACTAATATTAGAATTTAAGTTTAACTTTGTTTGAGATGACCAAGTGGTGTGTTTATTACTATGAAGAGGCGTTCAATTTTTTTTGTGTGAGATCACTGAGTATGGGTGTTGGTACAAAGATTCCCATAGAAACCACACCTGCCGAGAGACAAGGAGACAGAGCATTGCAATTTCAAAGCTCGTAATCCAAGTTCTCAGGCTATGTAACTTCTAAGAGAATTGAAATATATTTTTTTATGAGATCACTGTGTGGGGTGTTTGTTACAAATATTAGAATTAAAATTTATATTTGTGTGGGATTATCGAGTGGGGTATTTGTTACTACGAATATTATTTAAAATTATTTTTGTGTGAGATCACGGAATGGGTGTTTGTTACTAAGATTAGAATTTAAATTTAGATTGGTTTGGGATCACCGAGTGGGGGGTTTATTTCTACGAAGAGAATTAAAAATTTTTTTTTTGTGTAAGATCATTAAATGGGGTGTTTGTTACAAAGATTCCCATAGAAACCACACTTGCCGAGCGACAAGGAGGCAGAGCATTGCAATTTTAAAGCTCATCACCCAAGTTCTCAGGCTATGTAACTTCTAAGAGAATTGAAATGTATTTTTGTATGAGATCACTGTGTGGGGTGTTTGTTACAAATATTAGAATTAAAAATTTATATTTGTGTGGGATTATCGAGTGGGGTGTTTGTTACTACAAAGATTATATAAAAAAAAATTTTGTGTGAGATCACTGAAAGTGTGTTTGTTACAAATATTAGAATTTAAGTTTAACTTTGTTTGAGATGACCAAGTGGGGTGTTTATTACTACGAAGAGGCGGTCAATTTTTTTTTGTGTGAGATCAATGAGTGGGGTTGATACAAAGATTCCCATAGAAACCACACCTGCCGAGCGACAAGGAGGCAGAGCATTGCAATTTCAAAGCTCATCATCCAAGTTCTCAGGCTATGTAACTTCTAAGAGAATTGAAATATATTTTTTTATGAGATCACTGTGTGGGGTGTTTGTTACAAGTATTAGAATTAAAAATTTATATTTGTGTGGGATTATCGAGTGGGGTGTTTGTTTCTACAAAGACTATTTAAAAATATTTTTTTTGAGATCATCGAAAGTGTGTTTGTTACTAATATTAGAATTTAAGTTTAACTTTGTTTGAGATGAACAAGTGGTGTGTTTATTACTATGAAGAGGCGTTCAATTTTTTTTGTGTGAGATCACTGAGTATGGGTTTTGGTACAAAGATTCCCATAGAAACCACACCTGCCGAGCGACAAGGAGGCAGAGCATTGCAATTTCAAAGCTCATCATCCAAGTTCTCAGGCTATATAACTTCTAAGAGAATTGAAATATATTTTTTATGAGATCACTGTGTAGGGTGTTTGTTACAAATATTAGAATTAAAATTTATATTTGTGTGGGATTATCGAGTGGGGTATTTGTTACTACGAATATTATTTAAAATTATTTTTGTGTGAGATCACGGAATGGGTGTTTGTTACTAAGATTAGAATTTAAATTTAGATTGGTTTGGGATCACCGAGTGGGGGGTTTATTACTACGAAGAGAATTAAAAATTTTTTTTTTGTGTAAGATCAATAAATGGGGTGTTTGTTACAAAGATTCCCATAGAAACCACACTTGCCGAGCGACAAGGAGGCAGAGCATTGCAATTTTAAAGCTCATCACCCAAGTTCTCAGGCTATGTAACTTCTAAGAGAATTGAAATGTATTTTTGTATGAGATCACTGTGTGGGGTGTTTGTTACAAATATTAGAATTAAAAATTTATATTTGTGTGGGATTATCGAGTGGGGTGTTTGTTACTACAAAGATTATATAAAAAAAAATTTTGTGTGAGATCACTGAAAGTGTGTTTGTTACAAATATTAGAATTTAAGTTTAACTTTGTTTGAGATGACCAAGTGGGGTGTTTATTACTACGAAGAGGTGGTCAATTTTTTTTGTGTGAGATCAATGAGTGGGGTTGATACAAAGATTCCCATAGAAACCACACCTGCCGAGCAACAAGGAGGCAGAGTATTGCAATTTCAAAGCTCATCATCCAAGTTCTCAGGCTATGTAACTTCTAAGAGAATTGAAATATATTTTTTATGAGATCACTGTGTAGGGTGTTTGTTTCTAAAATAAGAATTAAAATTTATATTTGTGTGGGATTATCGAGTGGGATGTTTGTTACTACAAAGAGAATGAATTAAAAATTATTTTTGATTGAGATCACTGAATGGGTGTTTGTTACTAAGATTAGAATTTAAATTTAGATGTTTTGAGATCACCGAGTGGGGTGTTTATTACTACGAAGAGAATTAAAAAAAAAATTTTGTGTGTGAGATCACTGAGTGGGGTGTTTGTTATAAAGATTCCCATAGAAACCACACCTGCCGAGCGACAAGGAGGCAGAGCATTGCAATTTCAAAGCTCATCACCCAAGTTCTCAGGCTATGTAACTTCTAAGAGAAGTGAAATGTATTTTTTTATGAGATCACTGTGTGGGGTGTTTGTTACAAATATTAGAATTAAAATTTATATTTGTGTGGGATTATCGAGTGGGGTATTTGTTACTACAAAGATTATTTAAAATTTTTTTTGTGTGAGATCACTGAAAGTGTGTTTGTTACTAATATTAGAATTTAAGTTTAACTTTGTTTGAGATGACCAAGTGGGGTGTTTATTACTATGAAGAGGCGTTCAATTTTTTTTTTGAGTTCACTGAGTGGGGTTTTTGTTACAAAGATTCCCATAGAAACCACACCTGCCGAGCGACAAGGATGCAGAGCATTGCAATTTCAAAGCTCATCACCCAAGTTCACAGGCTATGTAACTTCTAAGAGAAGTGAAATGTCTTTTTTTATGTGATCACTGTGTAGGGTGTTTGTTTCTGAAATAAGAATTAAAATTTATATTTGTGTGGGATTATCGAGTGGGATGTTTGTTACTACAAAGAGAATTAAAAATTATTTTTGATTGAGATCACTGAATGGGTGTTTGTTAATAAGATTAGAATTTAAATTTAGATTGTTTTGAGATCACCTAGTGGGGTGTTCATTACTACGAAGAGAATTAAAAATTTTTTTGTGTGTGTGAGATCACTGAGTGGGGTGTTTGTTATAAAGATTCCCATAGAAACCACACCTGCCGAGCGACAAG
Source organism: Metellina segmentata (assembly GCA_947359465.1). Taxonomy (NCBI): domain Eukaryota; kingdom Metazoa; phylum Arthropoda; class Arachnida; order Araneae; family Tetragnathidae; genus Metellina; species Metellina segmentata. The sequence continues at coordinate 55,768,399 of OX375873.1, forward strand.
GATGCAGAGCATTGCAATTTCAAAGCTCATCACCCAAGTTCTCAGGCTATGTAACTTCTAAGAGAAGTGAAATGTATTTTTGTATGAGATCACTATGTGGGGTGTTTGTTACAAATATTAGAATTAAAAATTTATATTTGTGTGGGATTATCGAGTGGGGTGTTTGTTTCTACAAAGATTATTTAAAATTATTTTTGTTTGAGATCACTGAAAGTGTGTTTGTTACTAATATTAGAATTTAAGTTTAACTTTGTTTGAGATGATCAAGTGGTGTGTTTATTACTATGAAGAGGCGTTCAATTTTTTTTGTGTGAGATCACTGAGTATGGGTTTTGGTACAAAGATTCCCATAGAAACCACACCTGCCGAGCGACAAGGAGACAGAGCATTGCAATTTCAAAGCTCGTCATCCAGGTTCTCAGGCTATGTAACATCTAAGAGAATTGAAATATATTTTTTTATGAGATCACTGAGTTGGGTGTTTGTTACAAATATTAGAATTAAAATTTATATTTGTGTGGGATTATCGAGTGGGGTATTTGTTACTACGAATATTATTTAAAATTATTTTTGTGTGAGATCACGGAATGGGTGTTTGTTACTAAGATTATAATTTAAATTTAGATTGGTTTGGGATCACCGAGTGGGGTGTTTATTACTACGAAGAGAATTAAATTTTTTTTTTGTGTGTAAGATCATTAAATGGGGTGTTTGTTACATAGATTCCCATAGAAACCACACTTGCCGAGCGACAAGGAGGCAGATCATTGCAATTTTAAAGCTCATCACCCAAGTTCTCAGGCTATGTAACTTCTAAGAGAATTGAAATATATTTTTTATGAGATCACTGTGTGGGGTGTTTGTTACAAGTATTAGAATTAAAAATTTATATTTGTGTGGGATTATCGAGTGGGGTGTTTGTTTCTACAAAGATTATTTAAAAATATTTTTGTTTGAGATCACTGAAAGTGTGTTTGTTACTAATATTAGAATTTAAGTTTAACTTTGTTTGAGATGACCAAGTGGTGTGTTTATTACTATGAAGAGGCGTTCAATTTTTTTTGTGTGAGATCACTGAGTATGGGTTTTGGTACAAAGATTCCCATAGAAACCACACCTGCCGAGCGACAAGGAGACAGAGCATTGCAATTTCAAAGCTCGTCATCCAGGTTCTCAGGCTATGTAACATCTAAGAGAATTGAAATATATTTTTTTATGAGATCACTGTGTGGGGTGTTTGTTACAAATATTAGAATTGAAATTTATATTTGTGTGGGATTATCGAGAGGAGTATTTGTTACTACGAATATTATTTAAAATTATTTTTGTGTGAGATCACGGAATGGGTGTTTGTTACTAAGATTAGAATTTTAATTTAGATTGGTTTGGGATCACCGAGTGGGGTGTTTATTACTACGAAGAGAATTAAAAATTTTTTTTGTGTAAGATCATTAAATGGGGTGTTTGTTACAAAGATTCCCATAGAAACCACACAAGCCGAGCGACAAGGAGGCAGAGCATTGCAATTTTAAAGCTCATCACCCAAGTTCTCAGGCTATGTAACTTCTAAGAGAATTGAAATGTATTTTTGTATGAGATCACTGTGTGGGGTGTTTGTTACAAATATTAGAATTAAAAATTTATATTTGTGTGGGATTATCGAGTGGGGTGTTTGTTACTACAAAGATTATATAAAAAAAATTTTTGTGTGTGATCACTGAATGTGTGTTTGTTACAAATATTAGAATTTAAGTTTAACTTTGTTTGAGATGACCAAGTGGGGTGTTTATTACTACGAAGAGGTGGTCAATTTTTTTTTTGTGTGAGATCAATGAGTGGGGTTGATACAAAGATTCCCATAGAAACCACACCTGCCGAGCGACAAGGAGGCAGAGCATTGCAATTTCAAAGCTCATCATCCAAGTTCTCAGGCTATGTAACTTCTAAGAGAATTGAAATATATTTTTTTATGAGATCACTGTGTAGGGTGTTTGTTTCTAAAATAAGAATTAAAATTTATATTTGTGTGGGATTATCGAGTGGGATGTTTGTTACTACAAAGAGAATTAAAAATTATTTTTGATTGAGATCACTGAATGGGTGTTTGTTACTAAGATTAGAATTTAAATTTAGATTGTTTTGAGATCACCGAGTGGGGTGTTTATTACTACGAAAAGAATTAAAATTTTTTTTTGTGGGTGAGATCACTGAGTGGGGTGTTTGTTATAAAGATTCCCATAGAAACCACACCTGCCGAGCGACAAGGAGGCAGAGCATTGCAATTTCAAAGCTCATCACCCAAGTTCTCAGGCTATGTAACTTCTAAGAAAATTGAAATGTATTTTTTTATGAGATCACTGTGTGGGGTGTTTGTTACAAATATTAGAATTAAAATTTATATTTGTGTGGGATTATCGAGTGGGGTATTTGTTACTACGAATATTATTTAAAATTATTTTTTTGTGAGATCACGGAATGGGTGTTTGTATCTAAGATTAGAATTTAAATTTAGATTGGTTTGGGATCACCGAGTGGGGTGTTTATTACTACGAAGAGAATTAAATTTTTTTTTTTGTGTAAGATCATTAAATGGGGTGTTTGTTACAAAGATTCCCATAGAAACCACCACACTTGCCGAGCGACAAGGAGGCAGAGCATTGCAATTTTAAAGCTCATCACCCAAGTTCTCAGGCTATGTAACTTCTAAGAAAATTGAAATGTATTTTTTTATGAGATCACTGTGTGGGGTGTTTGTTACAAATATTAGAATTAAAATTTATATTTGTGTGGGATTATCGAGTGGGGTATTTGTTACTACGAATATTATTTAAAATTATTTTTTTGTGAGATCACGGAATGGGTGTTTGTTACTAAGATTAGAATTTAAATTTAGATTGGTTTGGGATCACCGAGTGGGGTGTTTATTACTACGAAGAGAATTAAAAATTTTTTTTTTGTGTAAGATCATTAAATGGGGTGTTTGTTACAAAGATTCCCATAGAAACCACCTCACTTGCCGAGCGACAAGGAGGCAGAGCATTGCAATTTTAAAGCTCATCACCCAAGTTCTCAGGCTATGTAACTTCTAAGAGAATTGAAATGTATTTTTGAATGAGATCACTGTGTGGGGTGTTTGTTACAAATATTAGAATTAAAAATTTATATTTGTGTGGGATTATCGAAAGGGGTGTTTGTTACTACAAAGATTATTTAAAAAAATTTTTGTGTGAGATCAATGAAAGTGTGTTTGTTACTAATATTAGAATTTATGTTTTACTTTGTTTGAGATGACCAAGTGGGGTGTTTATTACTACGAAGAGGGGGTCAATTTTTTTTTGTGTTAGATCAATGAGTGGGGTTGATACAAAGATTCCCATAGAAACCACACCTGCCGAGCGACAAGGAGGCAGAGCATTGCAATTTCAAAGCTCATCATCCAAGTTCTCAGGCTATATAACTTCTAAGAGAATTGAAATAGATTTTTTATGAGATCACTGTGTAGGGTGTTTGTTACAATAATAAGAATTAAAATTTATATTTGTGTGGGATTATCGAGTGGGATGTTTGTTACTACAAAGAGAATTAAAAATTATTTTTGATTGAGATCACTGAATGGGTGTTTAGTACTAATATTTAAATTTAAGTTTAGATTGGTTTGAGATGACCAAATGGAGTGTTTATTACTATGAAGAGGCGTTCAATTTTTTTTTTGAGTTCACTGAGTGGGGTTTTTGTTACAAAGATTCCCATAGAAACCACACCTGCCGAGCGACAAGGATGCAGAGCATTGCAATTTCAAAGCTCGTCATCCAAGTTCTCAGGCTATGTAACTTCTAAGAGAATTCAAATATATTTTTTTATGAGATCACTGTGTGGGGTGTTTGTTACAAATATTAGAATTAAAATTTATATTTGTGTGGGATTATCGAGTGGGGTATTTGTTACTACAAAGATTATTTAAAAAATTTTTTGTGTGAGATCACTGAAAGTGTGTTTGTTACTAATATTAGAATTTAAGTTTAACTTTGTTTGAGATGACCAAGTGGGGTGTTTATTACTATGAAGAGGCGTTCAATTTTTTTTTTGAGTTCACTGAGTGGGGTTTTTGTTACAAAGATTCCCATAGAAACCACACCTGCCGAGCGACAAGGATGCAGAGCATTGCAATTTCAAAGCTCATCACCCAAGTTCACAGGCTATGTAACTTCTAAGAGAAGTGAAATGTCTTTCTTTATGTGATCACTGTGAAGGGTGTTTGTTTCTGAAATAAGAATTAAAATTTATATTTGTGTGGGATTATCGAGTGGGATGTTTGTAACTACAAAGAGAATTAAAAATTATTTTTGATTGAGATCACTGAATGGGTGATTGTTAATAAGATTAGAATTTAAATTTAGATTGTTTTGAGATCACCTAGTGGGGTGTTCATTACTACGAAGAGAATTAAAATTTTTTTTGTGTGTGTGAGATCACTGAGTGGGGTGTTTGTTATAAAGATTCCCATAGAAACCACACTTGCCGAGCGACAAGGAGGCAGAGCATTGCAATTTTAAAGCTCATCACCCAAGTTCACAGGCTATGTAACTTCTAAGAGAAGTGAAATGTCTTTTTTTATGTGATCACTGTGTAGGGTGTTTGTTTCTGAAATAAGAATTAAAATTTATATTTGTGTGGGATTATCGAGTGGGATGTTTGTTACTACAAAGAGAATTAAAAATTATTTTTGATTGAGATCACTGAATGGGTGTTTGTTAATAAGATTAGAATTTAAATTTAGATTGTTTTGAGATCACCTAGTGGGGTGTTCATTACTACGAAGAGAATTAAAATTTTTTTTGTGTGTGTGTGAGATCACTGAGTGGGGTGTTTGTTATAAAGATTCCCATAGAAACCACACCTGCCGAGCGACAAGGATGCAGAGCATTGCAATTTCAAAGCTCATCACCCAAGTTCTCAGGCTATGTAACTTCTAAGAGAAGTGAAATGTATTTTTGTATGAGATCACTATGTGGGGTGTTTGTTACAAATATTAGAATTAAAAATTTATATTTGTGTGGGATTATCGAGTGGGGTGTTTGTTTCTACAAAGATTATTTAAAATTATTTTTGTTTGAGATCACTGAAAGTGTGTTTGTTACTAATATTAGAATTTAAGTTTAACTTTGTTTGAGATGATCAAGTGGTGTGTTTATTACTATGAAGAGGCGTTCAATTTTTTTTGTGTGAGATCACTGAGTATGGGTTTTGGTACAAAGATTCCCATAGAAACCACACCTGCCGAGCGACAAGGAGACAGAGCATTGCAATTTCAAAGCTCGTCATCCAGGTTCTCAGGCTATGTAACATCTAAGAGAATTGAAATATATTTTTTTATGAGATCACTGTGTGGGGTGTTTGTTACAAATATTAGAATTAAAATTTATATTTGTGTGGGATTATCGAGTGGGGTATTTGTTACTACGAATATTATTTAAAATTATTTTTGTGTGAGATCACGGAATGGGTGTTTGTTACTAAGATTATAATTTAAATTTAGATTGGTTTGGGATCACCGAGTGGGGTGTTTATTACTACGAAGAGAATTAAATTTTTTTTTTGTGTGTAAGATCATTAAATGGGGTGTTTGTTACATAGATTCCCATAGAAACCACACTTGCCGAGCGACAAGGAGGCAGATCATTGCAATTTTAAAGCTCATCACCCAAGTTCTCAGGCTATGTAACTTCTAAGAGAATTGAAATATATTTTTTATGAGATCACTGTGTGGGGTGTTTGTTACAAGTATTAGAATTAAAAATTTATATTTGTGTGGGATTATCGAGTGGGGTGTTTGTTTCTACAAAGATTATTTAAAAATATTTTTGTTTGAGATCACTGAAAGTGTGTTTGTTACTAATATTAGAATTTAAGTTTAACTTTGTTTGAGATGACCAAGTGGTGTGTTTATTACTATGAAGAGGCGTTCAATTTTTTTTGTGTGAGATCACTGAGTATGGGTTTTGGTACAAAGATTCCCATAGAAACCACACCTGCCGAGCGACAAGGAGACAGAGCATTGCAATTTCAAAGCTCGTCATCCAGGTTCTCAGGCTATGTAACATCTAAGAGAATTGAAATATATTTTTTTATGAGATCACTGTGTGGGGTGTTTGTTACAAATATTAGAATTAAAATTTATATTTGTGTGGGATTATCGAGAGGAGTATTTGTTACTACGAATATTATTTAAAATTATTTTTGTGTGAGATCACGGAATGGGTGTTTGTTACTAAGATTAGAATTTAAATTTAGATTGGTTTGGGATCACCGAGTGGGGTGTTTATTACTACGAAGAGAATTAAAATTTTTTTTTGTGTAAGATCATTAAATGGGGTGTTTGTTACAAAGATTCCCATAGAAACCACCACACTTGTCGAGCGACAAGGAGGCAGAGCATTGCAATTTTAAAGCTCATCACCCAAGTTCTCAGGCTATGTAACTTCTAAGAGAATTGAAATGTATTTTTGAATGAGATCACTGTGTGGGGTGTTTGTTACAAATATTAGAATTAAAAATTTATATTTGTGTGGGATTATCGAAAGGGGTGTTTGTTACTACAAAGATTATTTAAAAAAAAAATTTTGTGAGATCAATGAAAGTGTGTTTGTTACTAATATTAGAATTTATGTTTTACTTTGTTTGAGATGACCAAGTGGGGTGTTTATTACTACGAAGAGGGGGTCAATTTTTTTTTGTGTTAGATCAATGAGTGGGTTTGATACAAAGATTCCCATAGAAACCACACCTGCCGAGCGACAAGGAGGCAGAGCATTGCAATTTCAAAGCTCATCATCCAAGTTCTCAGGCTATATAACTTCTAAGAGAATTGAAATAGATTTTTTATGAGATCACTGTGTAGGGTGTTTGTTACAATAATAAGAATTAAAATTTATATTTGTGTGGGATTATCGAGTGGGATGTTTGTTACTACAAAGAGAATTAAAAATTATTTTTGATTGAGATCACTGAATGGGTGTTTAGTACTAATATTTAAATTTAAGTTTAGATTGGTTTGAGATGACCAAATGGAGTGTTTATTACTATGAAGAGGCGTTCAATTTTTTTTTTGAGTTCACTGAGTGGGGTTTTTGTTACAAAGATTCCCATAGAAACCACACCTGCCGAGCGACAAGGATGCAGAGCATTGCAATTTCAAAGATCATCACCCAAGTTCTCAAGCTATGTAACTTCTAAGAGAAGTGAAATGTATTTTTGTATGAGATCACTATGTGGGGTGTTTGTTACAAATATTAGAATTAAAAATTTATATTTGTGTGGGATTATCGAGTGGGGTGTTTGTTTCTACAAAGATTATTTAAAATTATTTTTGTTTGAGATCACTGAAAGTGTGTTTGTTACTAATATTAGAATTTAAGTTTAACTTTGTTTGAGATGACCAAGTGGTGTGTTTATTACTATGAAGAGGCGTTCAATTTTTTTTGTGTGAGATCACTGAGTATGGGTGTTGGTACAAAGATTCCCATAGAAACCACACCTGCCGAGAGACAAGGAGACAGAGCATTGCAATTTCAAAGCTCGTCATCCAAGTTCTCAGGCTATGTAACTTCTAAGAGAATTGAAATATATTTTTTATGAGATCACTGTGTGGGGTGTTTGTTACAAATATTAGAATTAAAATTTATATTTGTGTAGGATTATCGAGTGGGGTATTTGTTACTACGAATATTATTTAAAATTATTTTTGTGTGAGATCACGGAATGGGTGTTTGTTACTAAGATTAGAATTTAAATTTAGATTGGTTTGGGATCACCGAGTGGGGGGTTTATTACTACAAAGAGAATTAAAATTTTTTTTTTGTGTAAGATCATTAAATGGGGTGTTTGTTACAAAGATTCCCATAGAAACCACACTTGCCGAGCGACAAGGAGGCAGAGCATTGCAATTTTAAAGCTCATCACCCAAGTTCTCAGGCTATGTAACTTCTAAGAGAATTGAAATGTATTTTTGTATGAGATCACTGTGTGGGGTGTTTGTTACAAATATTAGAATTAAAAATTTATATTTGTGTGGGATTATCGAGTGGGGTGTTTGTTACTACAAAGATTACATAAAAAATTTTTTTGTGTGAGATCACTGAAAGTGTGTTTGTTACAAATATTAGAATTTAAGTTTAACTTTGTTTGAGATGACCAAGTGGGGTGTTTATTACTACGAAGAGGTGGTCAATTTTTTTTTTGTGTGAGATCAATGAGTGGGGTTGATACAAAGATTCCCATCAAAACCACACCTGCCGAGCGACAAGGAGGCAGAGCATTGCAATTTCAAAGCTCATCATCCAAGTTCTCAGGCTATGTAACTTCTAAGAGAATTGAAATATTTTTTTTTATGAGATCACTGTGTAGGGTGTTTGTTTCTAAAATAAGAATTAAAATTTATATTTGTGTGGGATTATCGAGTGGGATGTTTGTTACTACAAAGAGAATTAAAAATTATTTTTGATTGAGATCACTGAATGGGTGTTTGTTACTAAGATTAGAATTTAAATTTAGATTGTTTTGAGATCACTGAGTGGGGTGTTTATTACTACGAAAAGAATTAAAAATTTTTTTTGTGCGTGAGATCACTGAGTGGGGTGTTTGTTATAAAGATTCCCATAGAAACCACACCTGCCGAGCGACAAGGAGGCAGAGCATTGCAATTTCAAAGCTCATCACCCAAGTTCTCAGGCTATGTAACTTCTAAGAAAATTGAAATGTATTTTTTTATGAGATCACTGTGTGGGGTGTTTGTTACAAATATTAGAATTAAAATTTATATTTGTGTGGGATTATCGAGTGGGGTATTTGTTACTACGAATATTATTTAAAATTATTTTTTTGTGAGATCACGGAATGGGTGTTTGTTACTAAGATTAGAATTTAAATTTAGATTGGTTTGGGATCACCGAGTGGGGTGTTTATTACTACGAAGAGAATTAAAATTTTTTTTTTGTGTAAGATCATTAAATGGGGTGTTTGTTACAAAGATTCCCATAGAAACCACCACACTTGCCGAGCGACAAGGATGCAGAGCATTGCAATTTTAAAGCTCATCACCCAAGTTCTCAGGCTATGTAACTTCTAAGAGAATTGAAATATATTTTTGAATGAGATCACTGTGTGGGGTGTTTGTTACAAATATTAGAATTAAAAATTTATATTTGTGTGGGATTATCGAAAGGGGTGTTTGTTACTACAAAGATTATTTAAAAAAAAATTTGTGTGAGATCAATGAAAGTGTGTTTGTTACTAATATTAGAATTTATGTTTTACTTTGTTTGAGATGACCAAGTGGGGTGTTTATTACTACGAAGAGGGGGTCAATTTTTTTTTTGTGTTAGATCAATGAGTGGGGTTGATACAAAGATTCCCATAGAAACCACACCTGCCGAGCGACAAGGAGGCAGAGCATTGCAATTTCAAAGCTCATCATCCAAGTTCTCAGGCTATATAACTTCTAAGAGAATTGAAATAGATTTTTTATGAGATCACTGTGTAGGGTGTTTGTTACAATAATAAGAATTAAAATTTATATTTGTGTGGGATTATCGAGTGGGGTGTTTGTTACTACAAAGATTATATAAAAAAAAATTTTGTGTGAGATCACTGAAAGTGTGTTTGTTACAAATATTAGAATTTAAGTTTAACTTTGTTTGAGATGACCAAGTGGGGTGTTTATTACTACGAAGAGGTGGTCAATTTTTTTTGTGTGAGATCAATGAGTGGGGTTGATACAAAGATTCCCATAGAAACCACACCTGCCGAGCGACAAGGAGGCAGAGTATTGCAATTTCAAAGCTCATCATCCAAGTTCTCAGGCTATGTAACTTCTAAGAGAATTGAAATATATTTTTTATGAGATCACTGTGTAGGGTGTTTGTTTCTAAAATAAGAATTAAAATTTATATTTGTGTGGGATTATCGAGTGGGATGTTTGTTACTACAAAGAGAATGAATTAAAAATTATTTTTGATTGAGATCACTGAATGGGTGTTTGTTACTAAGATTAGAATTTAAATTTAGATGTTTTGAGATCACCGAGTGGGGTGTTTATTACTACGAAGAGAATTAAACTTTTTTTGTGTGTGTGAGATCACTGAGTGGGGTGTTTGTTATAAAGATTCCCATAGAAACCACACCTGCCGAGCGACAAGGAGGCAGAGCATTGCAATTTCAAAGCTCATCACCCAAGTTCTCAGGCTATGTAACTTCTAAGAAAATTGAAATGTATTTTTTTATGAGATCACTGTGTGGGGTGTTTGTTACAAATATTAGAATTAAAATTTATATTTGTGTGGGATTATCGAGTGGGGTATTTGTTACTACAAAGATTATTTAAAATTTTTTTTGTGTGAGATCACTGAAAGTGTGTTTGTTACTAATATTAGAATTTAAGTTTAACTTTGTTTGAGATGACCAAGTGGGGTGTTTATTACTATGAAGAGGCGTTCAATTTTTTTTTTGAGTTCACTGAGTGGGGTTTTTGTTACAAAGATTCCCATAGAAACCACACCTGCCGAGCGACAAGGATGCAGAGCATTGCAATTTCAAAGCTCATCACCCAAGTTCACAGGCTATGTAACTTCTAAGAGAAGTGAAATGTCTTTTTTTATGTGATCACTGTGTAGGGTGTTTGTTTCTGAAATAAGAATTAAAATTTATATTTGTGTGGGATTATCGAGTGGGATGTTTGTTACTACAAAGAGAATTAAAAATTATTTTTGATTGAGATCACTGAAAGGGTGTTTGTTACTAAGATTAGAATTTAAATTTAGATTGTTTTGAGATCACCTAGTGGGGTGTTCATTACTACGAAGAGAATTAAAATTTTTTTTGTGTGTGTGAGATCACTGAGTGGGGTGTTTGTTATAAAGATTCCCATAGAAACCACACCTGCCGAGCGACAAGGAGACAGAGCATTGCAATTTCAAAGCTCGTCATCCAAGTTCTCAGGCTATGTAACTTCTAAGAGAATTGAAACATATTTTTTTATGAGATCACTGTGTGGGGTGTTACAAATATTAGAATTAAAATTTATATTTGTGTGGGATTATCGAGTGGGGTATTTGTTACTACGAATATTATTTAAAATTATTTTTGTGTGAGATCACGGAATGGGTATTTGTTACTAAGATTATAATTTAAATTTAGATTGGTTTGGGATCACCGAGTGGGGTGTTTATTACTACGAAGAGAATTAAATTTTTTTTTGTGTGTAAGATCATTAAATGGGGTGTTTGTTACATAGATTCCCATAGAAACCACACCTGCCGAGCGACAAGGAGGCAGAGCATTGCAATTTCAAAGCTCATCATCCAAGTTCTCAGGCTATGTAACTTCTAAGAGAATTAAAATATATTTTTTATGAGATCACTGTGTAGGGTGTTTGTTTCTAAAATAAGAATTAAAATTTATATTTGTGTGGGATTATCGAGTGGGATGTTTGTTACTACAAAGAGAATGAATTAAAAATTATTTTTGATTGAGATCACTGAATGGGTGTTTGTTACTAAGATTAGAATTTAAATTTAGATGTTTTGAGATCACCGAGTGGGGTGTTTATTACTACGAAGAGAATTAAAAAAAAAATTTTGTGTGTGAGATCACTGAGTGGGGTGTTTGTTATAAAGATTCCCATAGAAACCACACCTGCCGAGAGACAAGGAGGCAGAGCATTGCAATTTCAAAGCTCATCACCCAATTTCTCAGGCTATATAACTTCTAAGAAAATTGAAATGTATTTTTTTATGAGATCACTGTGTGGGGTGTTTGTTACAAATATAAGAATTAAAATTTATATTTGTGTGGGATTATCAAGTGGGGTATTTGTTGCTACAAAGATTATTTAAAATTTTTTTTGTGTGAGATCACTGAAAGTGTTTTTGTTACTAATATTAGAATTTAAGTTTAACTTTGTTTGAGATGACCAAGTGGGGTGTTTATTACTACGAAGAGGCGGTCAATTTTTTTTTGTGTGAGATCAATGAGTGGGGTTGATACAAAGATTCCCATAGAAACCACACATGCCGAGCGACAAGGAGGCAGAGCATTGCAATTTCAAAGCTCATCATCCAAGTTCTCAGGCTATGTAACTTCTAGGAGAATTGAAATATATTTTTTATGAGATCACTGTGTAGGGTGTTTGTTTCTAAAATAAGAATTAAAATTTATATTTGTGTGGGATTATCGAGTGGGATGTTTGTTACTACAAAGAGAATGAATTAAAAATTATTTTTGATTGAGATCACTGAATGGGTGTTTGTTACTAAGATTAGAATTTAAATTTAGATGTTTTGAGATCACCGAATGGGGTGTTTATTACTACGAAGAGAATTTAAAAAAAAATTTTGTGTGTGAGATCACTGAGTGGGGTGTTTGTTATAAAGATTCCCATAGAAACCACACCTGCCGAGAGACAAGGAGGCAGAGCATTGCAATTTCAAAGCTCATCACCCAAGTTCTCAGGCTATGTAACTTCAAAGAAAATTGAAATGTATTTTTTTATGAGATCACTGTGTGGGGTGTTTGTTACAAATTTTAGAATTAAAATTTATATTTCTGTGGGATTATCGAGTGGGGTATTTGTTACTACAAAGATTATTTAAAATTTTTTTTGTGTGAGATCACTGAAAGTGTTTTTGTTACTAATATTAGAATTTAAGTTTAACTTTGTTTGAGATGACCAAGTGGGGTGTTTATTACTACGAAGAGGCGGTCAATTTTTTTTTGTGTGAGATCAATGAGTGGGGTTGATACAAAGATTCCCATAGAAACCACACCTGCCGAGCGACAAGGAGGCAGAGCATTGCAATTTCAAAGCTCATCATCCAAGTTCTCAGGCTATGTAACTTCTAAGAGAATTGAAATATATTTTTTTATGTGATCACTGTGTAGGGTGTTTGTTTCTGAAATAAGAATTAAAATTTATATTTGTGTGGGATTATCGAGTGGGATGTTTGTTACTACAAAGAGAATTAAAAATTATTTTTGATTGAGATCACTGAATGGGTGTTTGTTACCAAGATTAGAATTTAAATTTAGATTGTTTTGAGATCACCGAGTGGGGTGTTTATTACTACGAAGAGAGTTAAAATTCTTTTTGTGTGTGTGAGATCACTGAGTGGGGTGTTTGTTATAAAGATTCCCATAGAAACCACACCTGCCGAGCGACAAGGATGCAGAGCATTGCAATTTCAAAGCTCATCACCCAAGTTCTCAGGCTATGTAACTTCTGAGAGAAGTGAAATGTATTTTTGTATGAGATCACTATGTGGGGTGTTTGTTACAAGTATTAGAATTAAAAATTTATATTTGTGTGGGATTATCGCGTGGGGTGTTTGTTACTACAAATATTATATAAAAAAAAATTTGTGTGAGATCACTGAAAGTGTGTTTGTTACAAATATTAGAATTTAAGTTTAACTTTGTTTGAGATGACCAAGTGGGGTGTTTATTACTACGAAGAGGTGGTCAATTTTTTTTTGTGTGAGATCAATGAGTGGGGTTGATACAAAGATTCCCATAGAAACCACACCTGCCGAGCGACAAGGAGGCAGAGCATTGCAATTTCAAAGCTCATCATCCAAGTTCTCAGGCTATGTAACTTGATAGAGAATTGAAATTTTTTTTATGAGATCACTGTGTAGGGTGTTTGTTTCTAAAATAAGAATTAAAATTTATATTTGTGTGGGATTATCGAGTGGGATGTTTGTTACTACAAAGAGAATGAATTAAAAATTATTTTTGATTGAGATCACTGAATGGGTGTTTGTTACTAAGATTAGAATTTAAATTTAGATGTTTTGAGATCACCGAGTGGGGTGTTTATTACTACGAAGAGAATTTAAAAAAAATTTTGTGTGTGAGATCACTGAGTGGGGTGTTTGTTATAAAGATTCCCATAGAAACCACACCTGCCGAGCGACAAGGAGGCAGAGCATTGCAATTTCAAAGCTCATCACCCAAGTTCTCAGGCTATGTAACTTCTAAGAAAATTGAAATGTATTTTTTTATGAGATCCCTGTGTGGGGTGTTTGTTACAAATATTAGAATTAAAATTTATATTTGTGGGGGATTATCGAGTGGGGTATTTGTTACTACAAAGATTATTTAAAAATTTTTTTGTGTGAGATCACTGAAAGTGTGTTTGTTACTAATATTAGAATTTAAGTTTAACTTTGTTTGAGATGACCAAGTGGGGTGTTTATTACTACGAAGAGGCGGTCAATTTTTTTTGTGTGTGAGATCAATGAGTGGGGTTGATACAAAGATTCCCATAGAAACCACACCTGCCGAGCGACAAGGAGGCGGAGCATTGCAATTTCAAAGCTCATCATCCAAGTTCTCAGGCTATGTAACTTCTAAGAGAATTGAAATATATTTTTTTATGTGATCACTGTGTAGGGTGTTTGTTTCTGAAATAAGAATTAAAATTTATATTTGTGTGGGATTATCGAGTGGGATGTTTGTTACTACAAAGAGAATTAAAAATTATTTTTGATTGAGATCACTGAATGGGTGTTTGTTACTAAGATTATAATTTAAATTTAGATTGTTTTGAGATCACCGAGTGGGGTGTTTATTACTACGAAGAGAGTTAAAATTCTTTTTGTGTGTGTGAGATCACTGAGTGGGGTGTTTGTTATAAAGATTCCCATAGAAACCACACCTGCCGAGCGACAAGGATGCAGAGCATTGCAATTTCAAAGCTCATCACCCAAGTTCTCAGGCTATGTAACTTCTAAGAGAAGTGAAATGTATTTTTGTATGAGATCACTATGTGGGGTGTTTGTTACAAGTATTAGAATTAAAAATTTATATTTGTGTGGGATTATCGCGTGGGGTGTTTGTTACTACAAATATTATATAAAAAAAAATTTGTGTGAGATCACTGAAAGTGTGTTTGTTACAAATATTAGAATTTAAGTTTAACTTTGTTTGAGATGACCAAGTGGGGTGTTTATTACTACGAAGAGGTGGTCAATTTTTTTTGTGTGAGATCAATGAGTGGGGTTGATACAAAGATTCCCATAGAAACCACACCTGCCGAGCGACAAGGAGGCAGAGCATTGCAATTTCAAAGCTCATCATCCAAGTTCTCAGGCTATGTAACTTCATAGAGAATTGAAATTTTTTTTTATGAGATCACTGTGTAGGGTGTTTGTTTCTAAAATAAGAATTAAAATTTATATTTGTGTGGGATTATCGAGTGGGATGTTTGTTACTACAAAGAGAATGAATTAAAAATTATTTTTGATTGAGATCACTGAATGGGTGTTTGTTACTAAGATTAGAATTTAAATTTAGATGTTTTGAGATCACCGAGTGGGGTGTTTATTACTACGAAGAGAATTTAAAAAAAATTTTGTGTGTGAGATCACTGAGTGGGGTGTTTGTTATAAAGATTCCCTTAGAAACCACACCTGCCGAGCGACAAGGAGGCAGAGCATTGCAATTTCAAAGCTCATCACCCAAGTTCTCAGGCTATGTAACTTCTAAGAAAATTGAAATGTATTTTTTTATGAGATCCCTGTGTGGGGTGTTTGTTACAAATATTAGAATTAAAATTTATATTTGTGGGGGATTATCGAGTGGGGTATTTGTTACTACAAAGATTATTTAAAAAAATTTTTGTGTGAGATCACTGAAAGTGTGTTTGTTACTAATATTAGAATTTAAGTTTAACTTTGTTTGAGATGACCAAGTGGGGTGTTTATTACTACGAAGAGGCGGTCAATTTTTTTTTTGTGTGAGATCAATGAGTGGGGTTGATACAAAGATTCCCATAGAAACCACACCTGCCGAGCGACAAGGAGGCAGAGCATTGCAATTTCAAAGCTCATCATCCAAGTTCTCAGGCTATGTAACTTCTAAGAGAATTGAAATATATTTTTTTATGTGATCACTGTGTAGGGTGTTTGTTTCTGAAATAAGAATTAAAATTTATATTTGTGTGGGATTATCGAGTGGGATGTTTGTTACTACAAAGAGAATTAAAAATTATTTTTGATTGAGATCACTGAATGGGTGTTTGTTACTAAGATTAGAATTTAAATTTAGATTGTTTTGAGATCACCGAGTGGGGTGTTTATTACTACGAAGAGAATTAAAAAATTTTTTGTGTGTACTAGATCACTGAGTGGGGTGTTTGTTATAAAGATTCCCATAGAAACCACACCATCCGAGCGACAAGGATGCAGAGCATTGCAATTTCAAAGCTCATCACCCAAGTTCTCAGGCTATGTAACTTCTAAGAGAAGTGAAATGTATTTTTGTATGAGATCACTATGTGGGGTGTTTGTTACAAGTATTAGAATTAAAAATTTATATTTGTGTGGGATTATCGAGTGGGGTGTTTGTTACTACAAATATTATATAAAAAAAATTTTTGTGTGAGATCACTGAAAGTGTGTTTGTTACAAATATTAGAATTTAAGTTTAACTTTGTTTGAGATGACCAAGTGGGGTGTTTATTACTACGAAGAGGTGGTCAATTTTTTTTTGTGTGAGATCAATGAGTGGGGTTGATACAAAGATTCCCATAGAAACCACACCTGCCGAGCGACAAGGAGGCAGAGCATTGCAATTTCAAAGCTCATCATCCAAGTTCTCAGGCTATGTAACTTCTAAGAGAATTGAAATTTTTTTTTATGAGATCACTGTGTTGGGTGTTTGTTTCTAAAATAAGAATTAAAATTTATATTTGTGTGGGATTATCGAGTGGGATGTTTGTTACTACAAAGAGAATGAATTAAAAATTATTTTTGATTGAGATCACTGAATGGGTGTTTGTTACTAAGATTAGAATTTAAATTTAGATGTTTTGAGATCACCGAGTGGGGTGTTTATTACTACGAAGAGAATTAAAAAAAAAATTTGTGTGTGAGATCACTGAGTGGGGTGTTTGTTATAAAGATTCCCATAGAAACCACACCTGCCGAGCGACAAGGAGGCAGAGCATTGCAATTTCAAAGCTCATCACCCAAGTTCTCAGGCTATGTAACTTCTAAGAAAATTGAAATGTATTTTTTTATGAGATCACTGTGTGGGGTGTTTGTTACAAATATTAGAATTAAAATTTATATTTGTGTGGGATTATCGAGTGGGGTATTTGTTACTACAAAGATTATTTAAAAAATTTTTTGTGTGAGATCACTGAAAGTGTGTTTGGTACTAATATTAGAATTTAAGTTTAACTTTGTTTGAGATGACCAAGTGGGGTGTTTATTACTACGAAGAGGCGTTCAATTTTTTTTGTGTGAGATCACTGAGTATGGGTTTTGGTACAAAGATTCCCATAGAAACCACACCTGCCGAGCGACAAGGAGACAGAGCATTGCAATTTCAAAGCTCGTCATCCAAGTTCTCAGGCTATGTAACTTCTAAGAGAATTGAAATATATTTTTTTATGAGATCACTGTGTGGGGTGTTTGTTACAAATATTAGAATTAAATTTTATATTTGTGTGGGATTATCGAGAGGGGTATTTGTTACTACGAATATTATTTAAAATTATTTTTGTGTGAGATCACGGAATGGGTGTTTGTTACTAAGATTAGAATTTAAATTTAGATTGGTTTGGGATCACCGAGTGGGGTGTTTATTACTACGAAGAGAATTAAAATTTTTTTTGTGTGTGTGAGTTCACTGAGTGGGGTGTTTGTTATAAAGATTCCCATAGAAACCACACCTGCCGAGCGACAAGGAGGCAGAGCATTGCAATTTAAAAGCTCATCACCCAAGTTCTCAGGCTATGTAACTTCTAAGAGAATTGAAATGTATTTTTGTATGAGATCACTGTGTGGGGTGTTTGTTACAAATATTAGAATTAAAAATTTATATTTGTGTGGGATTATCGAGTGGGGTGTTTGTTACTACAAAGATTATATAAAAAAAATTTTTGTGTGAGATCACTGAATGTGTGTTTGTTACAAATATTAGAATTTAAGTTTAACTTTGTTTGAGATGACCAAGTGGGGTGTTTATTACTACGAAGAGGTGGTCAATTTTTTTTGTGTGAGATCAATGAGTGGGGTTGATACAAAGATTCCCATAGAAACCACACCTGCCGAGCGACAAGGAGGCAGAGCATTGCAATTTCAAAGCTCATCATCCAAGTTCTCAGGCTATGTAACTTCTAAGAGAATTGAAATATATTTTTTTATGAGATCACTGTGTAGGGTGTTTGTTTCTAAAATAAGAATGAAAATTTATATTTGTGTGGGATTATCGAGTGGGATGTTTGTTACTACAAAGAGAATTAAAAATTATTTTTGATTGAGATCACTGAATGGGTGTTTGTTACTAAGATTAGAATTTAAATTTAGATTGTTTTGAGATCACCGAGTGGGGTGTTTATTACTACGAAAAGAATTTAAAAATTTTTTTTTGTGCGTGAGATTACTGAGTGGGGAGTTTGTTATAAAGATTCCCATAGAAACCACACCTGCCGAGCGACAAGGAGGCAGAGCATTGCAATTTCAAAGCTCATCACCCAAGTTCTCAGGCTATGTAACTTCTAAGAGAATTGAAATGTATTTTTGTATGAGATCACTATGTGGGGTGTTTGTTACAAATATTAGAATTAAAAATTTATATTTGTGTGGGATTATCGAGTGGGGTGTTTGTTACTACAAAGATTATTTAAAAAAAATTTTGTGTGAGATCACTGAAAGTGTGTTTGTTACTAATATTAGAATTTAAGTTTTACTTTGTTTGAGATGACCAAGTGGGGTGTTTATTACTACGAAGAGGGGGTCAATTTTTTTTGTGTGAGATCAATGAGTGGGGTTGATACAAAGATTCCCATAGAAACCACATCTGCCGAGCGACAAGGAGGCAGAGCATTGCAATTTCAAAGCTCATCATCCAAGTTCTCAGGCTATATAACTTCTAAGAGAATTGAAATATATTTTTTTATGAGATCACTGTGTAGGGTGTTTGTTACAAAAATAAGAATTAAAATTTATATTTGTGTGGGATTATCGAGTGGGATGTTTGTTACTACAAAGATAATTAAAAATTATTTTTGATTGAGATCACTGAATGGGTGTTTAGTACTAATATTTAAATTTAAATTTAGATTGTTTTGAGATCACCGAGTGGGGTGTTTATTACTACGAAGAGAATTAAAATTTTTTTTGTGTGTGTGAGTTCACTGAGTGGGGTGTTTGTTATAAAGATTCCCATAGAAACCACACCTGCCGAGCGACAAGGAGGCAGAGCATTGCAATTTCAAAGCTCATCACCCAAGTTCTCAGGCTATATAACTTCTAAGAGAAGTGAAATGTATTTTTGTATGAGATCACTATGTGGGGTGTTTGTTACAAATATTAGAATTAAAAATTTATATTTGTGTGGGATTATCGAGTGGGGTGTTTGTTTCTACAAAGATTATTTAAAATTATTTTTGTTTGAGATCACTGAAAGTGTGTTTGTTACTAATATTAGAATTTAAGTTTAACTTTGTTTGAGATGACCAAGTGGTGTGTTTATTACTATGAAGAGGCGTTCAATTTTTTTTGTGTGAGATCACTGAGTATGGGTTTTGGTACAAAGATTCCCATAGAAACCACACCTGCCGAGCGACAAGGAGACAGAGCATTGCAATTTCAAAGTTCGTCATTCAGGCTATGTAACTTCTAAGAGAATTGAAATATATTTTTTTATGAGATCACTGTGTGGGGTGTTTGTTACAAATATTAGAATTAAAATTTATATTTGTGTGGGATTATCGAGAGGGGTATTTGTTACTACGAATATTATTTAAAATTATTTTTGTGTGAGATCACGGAATGGGTGTTTGTAACTAAGATTAGAATTTAAATTTAGATTGGTTTGGGATCACCGAGTGGAGTGTTTATTACTACGAAGAGAATTAAAATTTTTTTTTGTGTAAGATCATTAAATGGGGTGTTTGTTACAAAGATTCCCATAGAAACCACACTTGCCGAGCGACAAGGAGGCAGAGCATTGCAATTTTAAAGCTCATCACCCAAGTTCTCAGGCTATGTAACTTCTAAGAGAATTGAAATGTATTTTTGTATGAGATCACTGTGTGGGGTGTTTGTTACAAATATTAGAATTAAAAATTTATATTTGTGTGGGATTATCGAGTGGGGTGTTTGTTACTACAAAGATTATATAAAAAAATTTTTGTGTGAGATCACTGAATGTGTGTTTGTTACAAATATTAGAATTTAAGTTTAACTTTGTTTGAGATGACCAAGTGGTGTGTTTATTACTATGAAGAGGCGTTCAATTTTTTTTGTGTGAGATCACTGAGTATGGGTATTGGTACAAAGATTCCCATAGAAACCACACTTGGCGAGCGACAAGGAGGCAGAGCATTGCAATTTTAAAGCTCATCACCCAAGTTCTCAGGCTATGTAACTTCTAAGAGAATTGAAATGTATTTTTGTATGAGATCACTGTGTGGGGTGTTTGTTACAAATATTAGAATTAAAAATTTATATTTGTGTGGGATTATCGAGTGGGGTATTTGTTACTACAAAGATTATATAAAAAAAAATTTTTTTGAGATCACTGAATGTGTGTTTGTTACAAATATTAGAATTTAAGTTTAACTTTCTTTGAGATGACCAAGTGGGGTGTTTATTACTACGAAGAGGTGGTCAAATTTTTTTTTGTGTGAGATCAATGAGTGGGGTTGATACAAAGATTCCCATAGAAACCACACCTGCCGAGCGACAAGGAGGCAAAGCATTGCAATTTCAAAGCTCATCATCCAAGTTCTCAGGCTATGTAACTTCTAAGAGAATTGAAATATATTTTTTTATGAGATCACTGTGTAGGGTGTTTGTTTCTAAAATAAGAATTAAAATTTATATTTGTGTGGGATTATCGAGTGGGATGTTTGTTACTACAAAGAGAATTAAAAATTATTTTTGATTGAGATCACTGAATGGGTGTTTGTTACTAAGATTAGAATTTAAATTTAGATTGTTTTGAGATCACCGAGTGGGGTGTTTATTACTACGAAAAGAATTAAAAAAAAAATTTGTGGGTGAGATCACTGAGTGGGGTGTTTGTTATAAAGATTCCCATAGAAACCACACCTGCCGAGCGACAAGGAGGCAGAGCATTGCAATTTCAAAGCTCATCACCCAAGTTCTCAGGCTATGTAACTTCTAAGAAAATTGAAATGTATTTTTGTATGAGATCACTGTGTGGGGTGTTTGTTACAAATATTAGAATTAAAAATTTATATTTGTGTGGGATTATCGAGAGGGGTATTTGTTACTACGAATATTATTTAAAATTATTTTTGTGTGAGATCACGGAATGGGTGTTTGTTACTAAGATTAGAATTTAAATTTAGATTGGTTTGTGATCACCGAGTGGGGTGTTTATTACTACGAAGAGAATTAAAAATTTTTTTTTTGTTTAAGATGATTAAATGGGGTGTTTGTTACAGAGATTCCCATAGAAACCACACTTGCCGAGCGACAAGGAGGCAGAGCATTGCAATTTTAAAGCTCATCACCCAAGTTCTCAGGCTATGTAACTTCTAAGAGAATTGAAATGTATTTTTGTATGAGATCACTGTGTGGGGTGTTTGTTACAAATATTAGAATTAAAAATTTATATTTGTGTGGGATTATCGAGTGGGGTGTTTGTTACTACAAAGATTATATAAAAAAAAATTTTGTGTGAGATCACTGAATGTGTGTTTGTTACAAATATTAGAATTTAAGTTTAACTGTGTTTGAGATGACCAAGTGGGGTGTTTATTACTACGAAGAGGTGGTCAATTTTTTTTGTGTGTGAGATCAATGAGTGGGATTGATACAAAGATTCCCATAGAAACCACACTTGCCGAGCGACAAGGAGGCAGAGCATTGCAATTTCAAAGCTCATCATCCAAGTTCTCAGGCTATGTAACTTCTAAGAGAATTGAAATATATTTTTTTATGAGATCACTGTGTAGGGTGTTTGTTTCTAAAATAAGAATTAAAATTTATATTTGTGTGGGATTATCGAGTGGGATGTTTGTTACTACAAAGAGAATTAAAAAATATTTTTGATTGAGATCACTGAATGGGTGTTTGTTACTAAGATTAGAATTTAAATTTAGATTGTTTTGAGATCACCGAGTGGGGTGTTTATTACTACGAAAAGAATTAAAAAAAAAAATTTGTGGGTGAGATCACTGAGTGGGGTGTTTGTTATAAAGATTCCCATAGAAACCACACCTGCCGAGCGACAAGGAGGCAGAGCATTGCAATTTCAAAGCTCATCACCCAAGTTCTCAGGCTATGTAACTTCTAAGAAAATTGAAATGTATTTTTGTATGAGATCACTGTGTGGGGTGTTTGTTACAAATATTAGAATTAAAAATTTATATTTGTGTGGGATTATCGAGAGGGGTATTTGTTACTACGAATATTATTTAAAATTATTTTTGTGTGAGATCACGGAATGGGTGTTTGTTACTAAGATTAGAATTTAAATTTAGATTGGTTTGTGATCACCGAGTGGGGTGTTTATTACTACGAAGAGAATTAAAATTTTTTTTTTGTTTCAGATGATTAAATGGGGTGTTTGTTACAGAGATTCCCATAGAAACCACACTTGCCGAGCGACAAGGAGGCAGAGCATTGCAATTTTAAAGCTCATCACCCAAGTTCTCAGGCTATGTAACTTCTAAGAGAATTGAAATGTATTTTTGTATGAGATCACTGTGTGGGGTGTTTGTTACAAATATTAGAATTAAAAATGTATATTTGTGTGGGATTATCGAGTGGGGTGTTTGTTACTACAAAGATTATATAAAAAAAATTTTGTGTGAGATCACTGAATGTGTGTTTGTTACAAATATTAGAATTTAAGTTTAACTTTGTTTGAGATGACCAAGTGGGGTGTTTATTACTACGAAGAGGTGGTCAATTTTTTTTGTGTGTGAGATCAATGAGTGGGATTGATACAAAGATTCCCATAGAAACCACACTTGCCGAGCGACAAGGAGGCAGAGCATTGCAATTTCAAAGCTCATCATCCAAGTTCTCAGGCTATGTAACTTCTAAGAGAATTGAAATATATTTTTTTATGAGATCACTGTGTAGGGTGTTTGTTTCTAAAATAAGAATTAAAATTTATATTTGTGTGGGATTATCGAGTGGGATGTTTGTTACTACAAAGAGAATTAAAAAATATTTTTGATTGAGATCACTGAATGGGTGTTTGTTACTAAGATTAGAATTTAAATTTAGATTGTTTTGAGATCACCGAATGGGGTGTTTATTACTACGAAAAGAATTAAAAAATTTTTTTTTGTGCGTGAGATCACTGAGTGGGGCGTTTGTTATAAAGATTCCCATAGAAACCACACCTGCCGAGCGACAAGGAGGCAGAGCATTGCAATTTCAAAGCTCATCACCCAAGTTCTCAGGCTATGTAACTTCTAAGAAAATTGAAATGTATTTTTTATGAGATCACTGTGTGGGGTGTTTGTTACAAATATTAGAATTTAAATTTATATTTCTGTGGGATTATCGAGTGGGGAATTTGTTACTACGAATATTAATTAAATTATTTTTTTGTGAGATCACGGAATGGGTGTTTGTTACTAAGATTAGAATTTAAATTTAGATTGGTTTGGGATCACCGAGTGGGGTGTTTATTACTACGAAGAGAATTAAAAATTTTTTTTTGTGTAAGATCATTAAATGGGGTGTTTGTTACAAAGATTCCCATAGAAACCACACTTGCCGAGCGACAAGGAGGCAGAGCATTGCAATTTTAAAGCTCATCACCCAAGTTCTCAGGCTATGTAACTTCTAAGAGAATTGAAATGTATTTTTGTATGAGATCACTGTGTGGGGTGTTTGTTACAAATATTAGAATTAAAAATTTATATTTGTGTGGGATTATCGAGTGGGGTGTTTGTTACTACAAAGATTATTTAAAAAAAATTTTGTGTGAGATCACTGAAAGTGTGTTTGTTACTAATATTAGAATTTAAGTTTTACTTTGTTTGAGATGACCAAGTGGGGTGTTTATTACTACGAAGAGGGGGTCAATTTTTTTTTTGTGTGAGATCAATGAGTGGGGTTGATACAAAGATTCCCATAGAAACCACACCTGCCGAGCGACAAGGAGGCAGAGCATTGCAATTTCAAAGCTCATCATCCAAGTTCTCAGGCTATATAACTTCTAAGAGAATTGAAATATATTTTTTTATGAGATCACTGTGTAGGGTGTTTGTTACAAAAATAAGAATTAAAATTTATATTTGTGTGGGATTATCGAGTGGGATGTTTGTTACTACAAAGAGAATTAAAAATTATTTTTGATTGAGATCACTGAATGGGTGTTTAGTACTAATATTTAAATTTAAGTTTAGATTGGTTTGAGATGACCGAATGGGGTGTTTATTACTATGAAGAGGCGTTCAATTTTTTTTTTGAGTTCACTGAGTGGGGTTTTTGTTACAAATATTCCCATAGAAACCACACCTGCCGAGCGACAAGGATGCAGAGCATTGCAATTTCAAAGCTCATCACCCAAGTTCTCAGCCTATGTAACTTCTAAGAGAAGTGAAATGTATTTTTTTATGTGATCACTGTGTAGGGTGTTTGTTTCTGAAATAAGAATTAAAATTTATATTTGTGTTTGATTATCGAGTGGGGTGTTTGTTACTACAAAGAGAATTAAAAATTATTTTTGATTGAGATCACTGAATGGGTGTTTGTTACTAAGATTAGAATTTAAATTTAGATTGTTTTTAGATCACCGAGTGGGGTGTTTATTACTACGAAGAGAATTAAAAAAATTTTTGTGTGTGTGAGATCACTGAGTGGGGTGTTTGTTATAAAGATTCCCATAGAAACCACACCTGCCGAGCGACAAGGATGCAGAGCATTGCCATTTCAAAGCTCATCACCCAAGTTCTCAGGCTATGTAACTTCTAAGAGAAGTGAAATGTATTTTTGTATGAGATCACTATGTGGGGTGTTTGTTACAAATATTAGAATTAAAAATTTATATTTGTGTGGGATTATCGAGTGGGGTGTATGTTTCTACAAAGATTATTTAAAATTATTTTTGTTTGAGATCACTGAAAGTGTGTTTGTTACTAATATTAGAATTTAAGTTTTACTTTGTTTGAGATGACCATGTGGGGTGTTTATTACAACGAAGAGGGGGTCAATTTTTTTTTTGTGTGAGATCAATGAGTGGGGTTGATACAAAGATTCCCATAGAAACCACACCTGCCGAGCGACAAGGAGGCAGAGCATTGCAATTTCAAAGCTCATCATCCAAGTTCTCAGGCTATATAACTTCTAAGAGAATTGAAATAGATTTTTTTATGAGATCACTGTGTAGGGTGTTTGTTACAAAAATAAGAATTAAAATTTATATCTGTGTGGGATTATCGAGTGGGATGTTTGTTACTACAAAGAGAATTAAAAATTATTTTTGATTGAGATCACTGAATGGGTGTTTAGTACTAATATTTAAATTTAAGTTTAGATTGGTTTGAGATGACCGAATGGGGTGTTTATTACTATGAAGAGGCGTTCAATTTTTTTTTGAGTTCACTGAGTGGGGTTTTTGTTACAAAGATTCCCATAGAAACCACACCTGCCGAGCGACAAGGATGCAGAGCATTGCAATTTCAAAGCTCATCACCCAAGTTCTCAGGCTATGTAACTTCTAAGAGAAGTGAAATGTATTTTTTTATGTGATCACTGTGTAGGGTGTTTGTTTCTGAAATAAGAATTAAAATTTATATTTGTGTGGGATTATCGAGTGGGATGTTTGTTACTACAAAGAGAATTAAAAATTATTTTTGATTGAGATCACTGAATGGGTGTTTGTTACTAAGATTAGAATTTAAATTTAGATTGTTTTGAGATCACCGAGTGGGGTGTTTATTACTACGAAGAGAATTAAAAAATTTTTTTTGTGTGTGAGATCACTGAGTGGGGAATTTGTTATAAAGATTCCCATAGAAACCACACCTGCCGAGCGACAAGGATGCAGAGCATTGCCATTTCAAAGCTCATCACCCAAGTTCTCAGGCTATGTAACTTCTAAGAGAAGTGAAATGTATTTTTGTATGAGATCACTATGTGGGGTGTTTGTTACAAATATTAGAATTAAAAATTTATATTTGTGTGGGATTATCGAGTGGGGTGTTTGTTTCTACAAAGATTATTTAAAATTATTTTTGTTTGAGATCACTGAAAGTGTGTTTGTTACTAATATTAGAATTTAAGTTTAACTTTGTTTGAGATGACCAAGTGGTGTGTTTATTACTATGAAGAGGCGTTCAATTTTTTTTGTGTGAGATCACTGAGTATGGGTTTTGGTACAAAGATTCCCATAGAAACCACACCTGCCGAGCGACAAGGAGACAGAGCATTGCAATTTCAAAGCTCGTCATCCAAGTTCTCAGGCTATGTAACTTCTAAGAGAATTGAAATATATTTCTTTATGTGATCACTGTGTAGGGTGTTTGTTTCTGAAATAAGAATTAAAATTTATATTTGTGTGGGATTATCGAGTGGGATGTTTGTTACTACAAAGAGAATTAAAAATTATTTTTGATCGAGATCACTGAATGGGTGTTTGTTACTAAGATTAGAATTTAAATTTAGATTGTTTTGAGATCACCGAGTGGGGTGTTTATTACTACGAAGAGAATTAAAATTTTTTTTGTGTGTGAAATCACTGAGTGGGGTGTTTGTTATAAAGATTCCCATAGAAACCACACCTGCCGAGCGACAAGGATGCAGAGCATTGCCATTTCAAAGCTCATCACCCAAGTTCTCAGGCTATGTAACTTCTAAGAGAAGTGAAATGTATTTTTGTATGAGATCACTATGTGGGGTGTTTGTTACAAATATTAGAATTAAAAATTTATATTTGTGTGGGATTATCGAGTGGGGTGTTTGTTTCTACAAAGATTATTTAAAATTATTTTTGTTTGAGATCACTGAAAGTGTGTTTGTTACTAATATTAGAATTTAAGTTTTACTTTGTTTGAGATGACCAAGTGGGGTGTTTATTACTACGAAGAGGGGGTCAATTTTTTTTTTGTGTGAGATCAATGAGTGGGGTTGATACAAAGATTCCCATAGAAACCACACCTGCCGAGCGACAAGGAGGCAGAGCATTGCAATTTCAAAGCTCATCATCCAAGTTCTCAGGCTATATAACTTCTAAGAGAATTGAAATAGATTTTTTTATGAGACCACTGTGTAGGGTGTTTGTTACAAAAATAAGAATTAAAATTTATATCTGTGTGGGATTATCGAGTGGGATGTTTGTTACTACAAAGAGAATTAAAAATTATTTTTGATTGAGATCACTGAATGGGTGTTTAGTACTAATATTTAAATTTAAGTTTAGATTGGTTTGAGATGACCGAATGGGGTGTTTATTACTATGAAGAGGCGTTCAATTTTTTTTTGAGTTCACTGAGTGGGGTTTTTGTTACAAAGATTCCCATAGAAACCACACCTGCCGAGCGACAAGGATGCAGAGCATTGCAATTTCAAAGCTCATCACCCAAGTTCTCAGGCTATGTAACTTCTAAGAGAAGTGAAATGTATTTTTTTATGTGATCACTGTGTAGGGTGTTTGTTTCTGAAATAAGAATTAAAATTTATATTTGTGTGGGATTATCGAGTGGGATGTTTGTTACTACAAAGAGAATTAAAAATTATTTTTGATTGAGATCACTGAATGGGTGTTTGTTACTAAGATTAGAATTTAAATTTAGATTGTTTTGAGATCACCGAGTGGGGTGTTTATTACTACGAAGAGAATTAAAAAAATTTTTGTGTGTATGAGATCACTGAGTGGGGTTTTTGTTATAAAGATTCCCATAGAAACCACACCTGCCGAGCGACAAGGATGCAAAGCATTGTTATTTCAAAGCTCATCACCCAAGTTCTCAGGCTATGTAACTTCTAAGAAAAGTGAAATGTATTTTTTTATGTGATGACTGTGTAGGGTGTTTGTTTCTGAAATAAGAATTAAAATTTATATTTGTGTGGGATTATCGAGTGGGATGTTTGTTACTACAAAGAGAATTAAAAATTATTTTTGATTGAGATCACTGAATGGGTGTTTGTTACTAAGATTAGAATTTAAATTTAGATTGTTTTGAGATCACCGAGTGGGGTGTTTATTACTACGAAGAGAATTAAAATTTTTTTTGTGTGTGTGAGATCACTGAGTGGGGTGTTTGTTATAAAGATTCCCATAGAAACCACACCTGCCGAGCGACAAGGATGCAGAGCATTGCCATTTCAAAGCTCATCACCCAAGTTCTCAGGCTATGTAACTTCTAAGAGAAGTGAAATGTATTTTTGTATGAGATCACTATGTGGGGTGTTTGTTACAAATATTAGAATTAAAAATTTATATTTGTGTGGGATTATCGAGTGGGGTGTTTGTTTCTACAAAGATTATTTAAAATTATTTTTGTTTGAGATCACTGAAAGTGTGTTTGTTACTAATATTAGAATTTAAGTTTAACTTTGTTTGAGATGACCAAGTGGTGTGTTTATTACTATGAAGAGGCGTTCAATTTTTTTTGTGTGAGATCACTGAGTATGGGTTTTGGTACAAAGATTCCCATAGAAACCACACCTGCCGAGCGACAAGGAGACAGAGCATTGCAATTTCAAAGCTCGCCATCCAAGTTCTCAGGCTATGTAACTTCTAAGAGAATTGAAATATATTTCTTTATGTGATCACTGTGTAGGGTGTTTGTTTCTGAAATAAGAATTAAAATTTATATTTGTGTGGGATTATCGAGTGGGATGTTTGTTACTACAAAGAGAATTAAAAATTATTTTTGATTGAGATCACTGAATGGGTGTTTGTTACTAAGAATAGAATTTAAATTTAGATTGTTTTGAGATCACCGAGTGGGGTGTTTATTACTACGAAGAGAATTAAAAAATTTTTTTGTGTGTGAGAACACTGAGTGGGGTGTTTGTTATAAAGATTCCCATAGAAACCACACCTGCCGAGCGACAAGGATGCAGAGCATTGCCATTTCAAAGCTCATCACCCAAGTTCTCAGGCTATGTAACTTCTAAGAGAAGTGAAATGTATTTTTGTATGAGATCACTATGTGGGGTGTTTGTTACAAATATTAGAATTAAAATTTTATATTTGTGTGGGATTATCGAGTGGGGTGTTTGTTTCTACAAAGATTATTTAAAATTATTTTTGTTTGAGATCACTGAAAGTGTGTTTGTTACTAATATTAGAATTTAAGTTTTACTTTGTTTGAGATGACCAAGTGGGGTGTTTATTACTACGAAGAGGGGGTCAATTTTTTTTGTGTGAGATCAATGAGTGGGGTTGATACAAAGATTCCCATAGAAACCACACCTGCCGAGCGACAAGGAGGCAGAGCATTGCAATTTCAAAGCTCATCATCCAAGTTCTCAGGCTATATAACTTCTAAGAGAATTGAAATATATTTTTTTATGAGATCACTGTATAGGGTGTTTGTTACAAAAATAAGAATTAAAATTTATATTTGTGTGGGATTATCGAGTGGGATGTTTGTTACTACAAAGAGAATTAAAAATTATTTTTGATTGAGTTCACTGAATGGGTGTTTAGTACTAATATTTAAATTTAAGTTTAGATTGGTTTGAGATGACCGAATGGGGTGTTTATTACTACGAAGAGAATTAAAAAATTTTTTGTGTGTGTGAGATCACTGAGTGGGGTGTTTGTTATAAAGATTCCCATAGAAACCACACCTGCCGAGCGACAAGGATGCAGAGCATTGCAATTTCAAAGCTCATTACCCAAGTTCTCAGGCTATGTAACTTCTAAGAGAAGTGAAATGTATTTTTGTATGAGATCACTATGTGGGGTGTTTGTTACAAATATTAGAATTAAAAATTTATATTTGTGTGGGATTATCGAGTGGGGTGTTTGTTTCTACAAAGATTATTTAAAATTATTTTTGTTTGAGATCACTGAAAGTGTGTTTGTTACTAATATTACAATTTAAGTTTAACTTTGTTTGAGATGACCAAGTGGTGTGTTTATTACTATGAAGAGGCGTTCAATTTTTTTTGTGTGAGATCATTGAGTATGGGTTTTGGTACAAAGATTCCCATAGAAACCACACCTGCCGAGCGACAAGGAGACAGAGCATTGCAATTTCAAAGCTCGTCATCCAAGTTCTCAGGCTATGTAACTTCTAAGAGAATTGAAATATATTTTTTTATGTAATCACTGTGTAGGGTGTTTGTTTCTGAAATAAGAATTAAAATTTATATTTGTGTGGGATTATCGAGTGGGATGTTTGTTACTACAAAGAGAATTAAAAATTATTTTTGATCGAGATCACTGAATGGGTGTTTGTTACTAAGATTAGAATTTAAATTTAGATTGTTTTGAGATCACCGAGTGGGGTGTTTATTACTACGAAGAGAATTAAAATTTTTTTTGTGTGTGAAATCACTGAGTGGGGTGTTTGTTATAAAGATTCCCATAGAAACCACACCTGCCGAGCGACAAGGATGCAGAGCATTGCCATTTCAAAGCTCATCACCCAAGTTCTCAGGCTATGTAACTTCTAAGAGAAGTGAAATGTATTTTTGTATGAGATCACTATGTGGGGTGTTTGTTACAAATATTAGAATTAAAAATTTATATTTGTGTGGGATTATCGAGTGGGGTGTTTGTTTCTACAAAGATTATTTAAAATTATTTTTGTTTGAGATCACTGAAAGTGTGTTTGTTACTAATATTAGAATTTAAGTTTTACTTTGTTTGAGATGACCAAGTGGGGTGTTTATTACTACGAAGAGGGGGTCAATTTTTTTTTGTGTGAGATCAATGAGTGGGGTTGATACAAAGATTCCCATAGAAACCACACCTGCCGAGCGACAAGGAGGCAGAGCATTGCAATTTCAAAGCTCATCATCCAAGTTCTCAGGCTATATAACTTCTAAGAGAATTGAAATATATTTTTTATGAGATCACTGTGTAGGGTGTTTGTTACAAAAATAAAAATAAAAATTTATATTTGTGTGGGATTATCGAGTGGGATGTTTGTTACTACAAAGAGAATTAAAAATTATTTTTGATTGAGATCACTGAATGGGTGTTTAGTACTAATATTTAAATTTAAGTTTAGATTGGTTTGAGATGACCGAATGGGGTGTTTATTACTATGAAGAGGAGTTCAATTTTTTTTTTTGAGTTCACTGAGTGGGGTTTTTGTTACAAAGATTCCCATAGAAACCACACCTGCCGAGCGACAAGGATGCAGAGCATTGCAATTTCAAAGCTCATCACCCAAGTTCTCAGGCTATGTAACTTCTAAGAGAAGTGAAATGTATTTTTTTATGTGATCACTGTGTAGGGTGTTTGTTTCTGAAATAAGAATTAAAATTTATATTTGTGTGGGATTATCGAGTGGGATGTTTGTTACTACAAAGAGAATTAAAAATTATTTTTGATTGAGATCACTGAATGGGTGTTTGTTACTAAGATTAGAATTTAAATTAAGATTGTTTTGAGATCACCGAGTGGGGTGTTTATTACTACGAAGAGAATTAAAAAATTTTGTGTGTGTGTGAGATCACTGAGTGGGGTGTTTGTTATAAAGATTCCCATAGAAACCACAGCTGCCGAGCGACAAGGATGCAGAGCATTGCAATTTCAAAGCTCATCACCCAAGTTCTCAGGCTATGTAACTTCTAAGAGAAGTGAAATGTATTTTTGTATGAGATCACTATGTGGGGTGTTTGTTACAAATATTAGAATTAAAAATTTATATTTGTGTGGGATTATCGAGTGGGGTGTTTGTTTCTACAAAGATTATTTAAAATTATTTTTGTTTGAGATCACTGAAAGTGTGTTTGTTACTAATATTACAATTTAAGTTTAACTTTGTTTGAGATGACCAAGTGGTGTGTTTATTACTATGAAGAGGCGTTCAATTTTTTTTGTGTGAGATCACTGAGTATGGGTTTTGGTACAAAGATTCCCATAGAAACCACACCTGCCGAGCGACAAGGAGACAGAGCATTGCAATTTCAAAGCTCGTCATCCAAGTTCTCAGGCTATGTAACTTCTAAGAGAATTGAAATATATTTCTTTATGTGATCACTGTGTAGGGTGTTTGTTTCTGAAATAAGAATTAAAATTTATATTTGTGTGGGATTATCGAGTGGGATGTTTGTTACTACAAAGAGGATTAAAAATTATTTTTGATTGAGATCACTGAATGGGTGTTTGTTACTAAGAATAGAATTTAAATTTAGATTGTTTTGAGATCACCGAGTGGGGTGTTTATTACTACGAAGATAATTAAAAAATTTTTTTGTGTGTGAGAACACTGAGTGGGGTGTTTGTTATAAAGATTCCCATAGAAACCACACCTGCCGAGCGACAAGGATGCAGAGCATTGCCATTTCAAAGCTCATCACCCAAGTTCTCAGGCTATGTAACTTCTAAGAGAAGTGAAATGTATTTTTGTATGAGATCACTATGTGGGGTGTTTGTTACAAATATTAGAATTAAAAATTTATATTTGTGTGGGATTATCGAGTGGGGTGTTTGTTTCTACAAAGATTATTTAAAATTATTTTTGTTTGAGATCACTGAAAGTGTGTTTGTTACTAATATTAGAATTTAAGTTTTACTTTGTTTGAGATGACCAAGTGGGGTGTTTATTACTACGAAGAGGGGGTCAATTTTTTTTTGTGTGAGATCAATGAGTGGGGTTGATACAAAGATTCCCATAGAAACCACACCTGCCGAGCGACAAGGAGGCAGAGCATTGCAATTTCAAAGCTCATCATCCAAGTTCTCAGGCTATATAACTTCTAAGAGAATTGAAATATATTTTTTATGAGATCACTGTGTAGGGTGTTTGTTACAAAAATAAAAATAAAATTTATATTTGTGTGGGATTATCGAGTGGGATGTTTGTTACTACAAAGAGAATTAAAAATTATTTTTGATTGAGATCACTGAATGGGTGTTTAGTACTAATATTTAAATTTAAGTTTAGATTGGTTTGAGATGACCGAATGGGGTGTTTATTACTATGAAGAGGAGTTCAATTTTTTTTTTTTGAGTTCACTGAGTGGGGTTTTTGTTACAAAGATTCCCATAGAAACCACACCTGCCGAGCGACAAGGATGCAGAGCATTGCAATTTCAAAGCTCATCACCCAAGTTCTCAGGCTATGTAACTTCTAAGAGAAGTGAAATGTATTTTTTTATGTGATCACTGTGTAGGGTGTTTGTTTCTGAAATAAGAATTAAAATTTATATTTGTGTGGGATTATCGAGTGGGATGTTTGTTACTACAAAGAGAATTAAAAATTATTTTTGATTGAGATCACTGAATGGGTGTTTGTTACTAAGATTAGAATTTAAATTAAGATTGTTTTGAGATCACCGAGTGGGGTGTTTATTACTACGAAGAGAATTAAAAAATTTTGTGTGTGTGTGAGATCACTGAGTGGGGTGTTTGTTATAAAGATTCCCATAGAAACCACACCTGCCGAGCGACAAGGATGCAGAGCATTGCAATTTCAAAGCTCATCACCCAAGTTCTCAGGCTATGTAACTTCTAAGAGAAGTGAAATGTATTTTTGTATGAGATCACTATGTGGGGTGTTTGTTACAAATATTAGAATTAAAAATTTATATTTGTGTGGGATTATCGAGTGGGGTGTTTGTTTCTACAAAGATTATTTAAAATTATTTTTGTTTGAGATCACTGAAAGTGTGTTTGTTACTAATATTACAATTTAAGTTTAACTTTGTTTGAGATGACCAAGTGGTGTGTTTATTACTATGAAGAGGCGTTCAATTTTTTTTGTGTGAGATCACTGAGTATGGGTTTTGGTACAAAGACTCCCATAGAAACCACACCTGCCGAGCGACAAGGAGACAGAGCATTGCAATTTCAAAGCTCGTCATCCAAGTTCTCAGGCTATGTAACTTCTAAGAGAATTGAAATATATTTCTTTATGTGATCACTGTGTAGGGTGTTTGTTTCTGAAATAAGAATTAAAATTTATATTTGTGTGGGATTATCGAGTGGGATGTTTGTTACTACAAAGAGAATTAAAAATTATTTTTGATTGAGATCACTGAATGGGTGTTTGTTACTAAGAATAGAATTTAAATTTAGATTGTTTTGAGATCACCGAGTGGGGTGTTTATTACTACGAAGAGAATTAAAAAATTTTTTTGTGTGTGAGAACACTGAGTGGGGTGTTTGTTATAAAGATTCCCATAGAAACCACACCTGCCGAGCGACAAGGATGCAGAGCATTGCCATTTCAAAGCTCATCACCCAAGTTCTCAGGCTATGTAACTTCTAAGAGAAGTGAAATGTATTTTTGTATGAGATCACTATGTGGGGTGTTTGTTACAAATATTAGAATTAAAATTTTATATTTGTGTGGGATTATCGAGTGGGGTGTTTGTTTCTACAAAGATTATTTAAAATTATTTTTGTTTGAGATCACTGAAAGTGTGTTTGTTACTAATATTAGAATTTAAGTTTTACTTTGTTTGAGATGACCAAGTGGGGTGTTTATTACTACGAAGAGGGGGTCAATTTTTTTTTGTGTGAGATCAATGAGTGGGGTTGATACAAAGATTCCCATAGAAACCACACCTGCCGAGCGACAAGGAGGCAGAGCATTGCAATTTCAAAGCTCATCATCCAAGTTCTCAGGCTATATAACTTCTAAGAGAATTGAAATATATTTTTTATGAGATCACTGTGTAGGGTGTTTGTTACAAAAATAAGAATTAAAATTTATATTTGTGTGGGATTATCGAGTGGGATGTTTGTTACTACAAAGAGAATTAAAAATTATTTTTGATTGAGATCACTGAATGGGTGTTTAGTACTAATATTTAAATTTAAGTTTAGATTGGTTTGAGATGACCGAATGGGGTGTTTATTACTATGAAGAGGAGTTCAATTTTTTTTTTTGAGTTCACTGAGTTGGGTTTTTGTTACAAAGATTCCCATAGAAACCACACCTGCCGAGCGACAAGGATGCAGAGCATTGCAATTTCAAAGCTCATCACCCAAGTTCTCAGGCTATGTAACTTCTAAGAGAAGTGAAATGTATTTTTTTATGTGATCACTGTGTAGGGTGTTTGTTTCTGAAATAAGAATTAAAATTTATATTTGCGTGGGATTATCGAGTGGGATGTTTGTTACTACAAAGAGAATTAAAAATTATTTTTGATTGAGATCACTGAATGGGTGTTTGTTACTAAGATTAGAATTTAAATTAAGATTGTTTTGAGATCACCGAGTGGGGTGTTTATTACTACGAAGAGAATTAAAAAATTTTTTGTGTGTGTGAGATCACTGAGTGGGGTGTTTGTTATAAAGATTCCCATAGAAACCACACCTGCCGAGCGACAAGGATGCAGAGCATTGCAATTTCAAAGCTCATTACCCAAGTTCTCAGGCTATGTAACTTCTAAGAGAAGTGAAATGTATTTTTGTATGAGATCACTATGTGGGGTGTTTGTTACAAATATTAGAATTAAAAATTTATATTTGTGTGGGATTATCGAGTGGGGTGTTTGTTTCTACAAAGATTATTTAAAATTATTTTTGTTTGAGATCACTGAAAGTGTGTTTGTTACTAATATTACAATTTAAGTTTAACTTTGTTTGAGATGACCAAATGGTGTGTTTATTACTATGAAGAGACGTTCAATTTTTTTTGTGTGAGATCATTGAGTATGGGTTTTGGTACAAAGATTCCCATAGAAACCACACCTGCCGAGCGACAAGGAGACAGAGCATTGCAATTTCAAAGCTCGTCATCCAAGTTCTCAGGCTATGTAACTTCTAAGAGAATTGAAATATATTTTTTTATGTAATCAATGTGTAGGGTGTTTGTTTCTGAAATAAGAATTAAAATTTATATTTGTGTGGGATTATCGAGTGGGATGTTTGTTACTACAAAGAGAATTAAAAATTATTTTTGATCGAGATCACTGAATGGGTGTTTGTTACTAAGATTAGAATTTAAATTTAGATTGTTTTGAGATCACCGAGTGGGGTGTTTATTACTACGAAGAGAATTAAAAAAAATTTTGTGTGTGTGAGATCACTGAGTGGGGTGTTTGTTATAAAGATTCCCATAGAAACCACACCTGCCGAGCGACAATTATGCAGAGCATTGCAATTTCAAAGCTCATCACCCAAGTTCTCAGGCTATGTAACTTCTAAGAGAAGTGAAATGTATTTTTTATGAGATCACTATGTGGGGTGTTTGTTACAAATATTAGAATTAAAAATTTATATTTGTGTGGGATTATCGAGTGGGGTGTTTGTTTCTACAAAGATTATTTAAAATTATTTTTGTTTGAGATCACTGAAAGTGTGTTTGTTACTAATATTACAATTTAAGTTTAACTTTGTTTGAGATGACCAAGTGGTGTGTTTATTACTATGAAGAGGCGTTCAATTTTTTTTGTGTGAGATCATTGAGTATGGGTTTTGGTACAAAGATTCCCATAGAAACCACACCTGCCGAGCGACAAGGAGACAGAGCATTGCAATTTCAAAGCTCATCACCCAAGTTCTCAGGCTATGTAACTTCTAAGAGAAGTGAAATGTATTTTTGTATGAGATCACTATGTGGGGTGTTTGTTACAAATATTAGAATTAAAAATTTATATTTGTGTGGGATTATCGAGTGGGGTGTTTGTTTCTACAAAGATTATTTAAAATTATTTTTGTTTGAGATCACTGAAAGTGTGTTTGTTACTAATATTAGAATTTAAGTTTTACTTTGTTTGAGATGACCAAGTGGGGTGTTTATTACTACGAAGAGGGGGTCAATTTTTTTTTTGTGTGAGATCAATGAGTGGGGTTGATACAAAGATTCCCATAGAAACCACACCTGCCGAGCGACAAGGAGGCAGAGCATTGCAATTTCAAAGCTCATCATCCAAGTTCTCAGGCTATATAACTTCTAAGAGAATTGAAATATATTTTTTATGAGATCACTGTGTAGGGTGTTTGTTACAAAAATAAAAATAAAAATTTATATTTGTGTGGGATTATCGAGTGGGATGTTTGTTACTACAAAGAGAATTAAAAATTTTTTTTGATTGAGATCACTGAATGGGTGTTTAGTACTAATATTTAAATTTAAGTTTAGATTGGTTTGAGATGACCGAATGGGGTGTTTATTACTATGAAGAGGAGTTCAATTTTTTTTTTGAGTTCACTGAGTGGGGTTTTTGTTACAAAGATTCCCATAGAAACCACACCTGCCGAGCGACAAGGATGCAGAGCATTGCAATTTCAAAGCTCATCACCCAAGTTCTCAGGCTATGTAACTTCTAAGAGAAGTGAAATGTATTTTTTTATGTGATCACTGTGTAGGGTGTTTGTTTCTGAAATAAGAATTAAAATTTATATTTGCGTGGGATTATCGAGTGGGATGTTTGTTACTACAAAGAGAATTAAAAATTATTTTTGATTGAGATCACTGAATGGGTGTTTGTTACTAAGATTAGAATTTAAATTAAGATTGTTTTGAGATCACCGAGTGGGGTGTTTATTACTACGAAGAGAATTAAAAAATTTTTTGTGTGTGTGAGATCACTGAGTGGGGTGTTTGTTATAAAGATTCCCATAGAAACCACACCTGCCGAGCGACAAGGATGCAGAGCATTGCAATTTCAAAGCTCATTACCCAAGTTCTCAGGCTATGTAACTTCTAAGAGAAGTGAAATGTATTTTTGTATGAGATCACTATGTGGGGTGTTTGTTACAAATATTAGAATTAAAAATTTATATTTGTGTGGGATTATCGAGTGGGGTGTTTGTTTCTACAAAGATTATTTAAAATTATTTTCGTTTGAGATCACTGAAAGTGTGTTTGTTACTAATATTACAATTTAAGTTTAACTTTGTTTGAGATGACCAAATGGTGTGTTTATTACTATGAAGAGGCGTTCAATTTTTTTTGTGTGAGATCATTGAGTATGGGTTTTGGTACAAAGATTCCCATAGAAACCACACCTGCCGAGCGACAAGAAGACAGAGCATTGCAATTTCAAAGCTCGTCATCCAAGTTCTCAGGCTATGTAACTTCTAAGAGAATTGAAATATATTTTTTTATGTAATCAATGTGTAGGGTGTTTGTTTCTGAAATAAGAATTAAAATTTATATTTGTGTGGGATTATCGAGTGGGATGTTTGTTACTACAAAGAGAATTAAAAATTATTTTTGATCGAGATCACTGAATGGGTGTTTGTTACTAAGATTAGAATTTAAATTTAGATTGTTTTGAGATCACCGAGTGCGGTGTTTATTACTACGAAGAGAATTAAAAATTTTTTTGTGTGTGAAATCACTGAGTGGGGTGTTTGTTATAAAGATTCCCATAGAAACCACACCTGCCGAGCGACAAGGAGACAGAGCATTGCAATTTCAAAGCTCATCACCCAAGTTCTCAGGCTATGTAACTTCTAAGAGAAGTGAAATGTATTTTTGTATGAGATCACTATGTGGGGTGTTTGTTACAAATATTAGAATTAAAAATTTATATTTGTGTGGGATTATCGAGTGGGGTGTTTGTTTCTACAAAGATTATTTAAAATTATTTTTGTTTGAGATCACTGAAAGTGTGTTTGTTACTAATATTAGAATTTAAGTTTTACTTTGTTTGAGATGACCAAGTGGGGTGTTTATTACTAGGAAGAGGGGGTCAATTTTTTTTTGTGTGAGATCAATGAGTGGGGTTGATACAAAGATTCCCATAGAAACCACACCTGCCGAGCGACAAGGAGGCAGAGCATTGCAATTTCAAAGCTCATCATCCAAGTTCTCAGGCTATATAACTTCTAAGAGAATTGAAATATATTTTTTTATGAGATCACTGTGTAGGGTGTTTGTTACAAAAATAAAAATAAAAATTTATATTTGTGTGGGATTATCGAGTGGGATGTTTGTTACTACAAAGAGAATTAAAAATTATTTTTGATTGAGATCACTGAATGGGTGTTTGTTACTAAGATTAGAATTTAAATTAAGATTGTTTTGAGATCACCGAGTGGGGTGTTTATTACTACGAAGAGAATTAAAAAATTTTGTGTGTGTGAGATCACTGAGTGGGGTGTTTGTTATAAAGATTCCCATAGAAACCACACCTGCCGAGCGACAAGGATGCAGAGCATTGCAATTTCAAAGCTCATCACCCAAGTTCTCAGGCTATGTAACTTCTTAGAGAAGTGAAATGTATTTTTGTATGAGATCACTAAGTGGGGTGTTTGTTACAAATATTAGAATTAAAAATTTATATTTGTGTGGGATTATCGAGTGGGGTGTTTGTTTCTACAAAGATTATTTAAAATTATTTTTGTTTGAGATCACTGAAAGTGTGTTTGTTACTAATATTACAATTTAAGTTTAACTTTGTTTGAGATGACCAAGTGGTGTGTTTATTACTATGAAGAGACGTTCAATTTTTTTTGTGTGAGATCATTGAGTATGGGTTTTGGTACAAAGATTCCCATAGAAACCACACCTGCCGAGCGACAAGGAGACAGAGCATTGCAATTTCAAAGCTCGTCATCCAAGTTCTCAGGCTATGTAACTTCTAAGAGAATTGAAATATATTTTTTTATGTAATCACTGTGTAGGGTGTTTGTTTCTGAAATAAGAATTAAAATTTATATTTGTGTGGGATTATCGAGTGGGATGTTTGTTACTACAAAGAGAAATAAAAATTATTTTTGATCGAGATCACTGAATGGGTGTTTGTTACTAAGATTAGAATTTAAATTTAGATTGTTTTGAGATCACCGAGTGGGGTGTTTATTACTACGAAGAGAATTAAAAAATTTTTTGTGTGTGAAATCACTGAGTGGGGTGTTTGTTATAAAGATTCCCATAGAAACCACACCTGCCGAGCGACAAGGATGCAGAGCATTGCAATTTCAAAGCTCATCACCCAAGTTCTCAGGCTATGTAACTTCTAAGAGAATTGAAATATATTTTTTTATGTAATCACTGTGTAGGGTGTTTGTTTCTGAAATAAGAATTAAAATTTATATTTGTGTGGGATTATCGAGTGGGATGTTTGTTACTACAAAGAGAAATAAAAATTATTTTTGATCGAGATCACTGAATGGGTGTTTGTTACTAAGATTAGAATTTAAATTTAGATTGTTTTGAGATCACCGAGTGGGGTGTTTATTACTATGAAGAGGCGTTCAATTTTTTTTGTGTGAGATCACTGAGTATGGGTTTTGGTACAAAGATTCCCATAGAAACCACACCTGCCGAGCGACAAGGAGACAAAGCATTGCAATTTCAAAGCTCGTCATCCAAGTTCTCAGGCTATGTAACTTCTAAGAGAATTGAAATATATTTTTTTATGAGATCACTGTGTGGGGTGTTTGTTACAAATATTAGAATTAAAATTTATATTTGTGTGGGATTATCGAGTGGGGTATTTTTTACTACGAATATTATTTAAAATTATTTTTGTGTGAGATCACGGAATGGGTGTTTGTTACTAAGATTAGAATTTAAATTTAGATTGGTTTGGGATCACCGAGTGGGGTGTTTATTACTACGAAGAGAATTAAAATTTTTTTTTTGTGTAAGATCATTAAATGGGGTGTTTGTTACAAAGATTCCCATAGAAACCACACTTGCCGAGCGACAAGGAGGCAGAGCATTGCAATTTTAAAGCTCATCACCCAAGTTCTCAGGCTATGTAACTTCTAAGAGAAGTGAAATGTATTTTTGTATGAGATCACTATGTGGGGTGTTTGTTACAAATATTAGAATTAAAAATTTATATTTGTGTGGGATTATCGAGTGGGGTGTTTGTTTCTACAAAGATTATATAAAATTATTTTTGTTTGAGATCACTGAAAGTGTGTTTGTTACTAATATTACAATTTAAGTTTAACTTTGTTTGAGATGACCAAGTGGTGTGTTTATTACTATGAAGAGGCGTTCAATTTTTTTTGTGTGAGATCATTGAGTATGGGTTTTGGTACAAAGATTCCCATAGAAACCACACCTGCCGAGCGACAAGGAGACAGAGCATTGCAATTTCAAAGCTCATCACCCAAGTTCTCAGGCTATGTAACTTCTAAGAGAAGTGAAATGTATTTTTGTATGAGATCACTATGTGGGGTGTTTGTTACAAATATTAGAATTAAAAATTTATATTTGTGTGGGATTATCGAGTGGGGTGTTTGTTTCTACAAAGATTATTTAAAATTATTTTTGTTTGAGATCACTGAAAGTGTGTTTGTTACTAATATTAGAATTTAAGTTTTACTTTGTTTGAGATGACCAAGTGGGGTGTTTATTACTAGGAAGAGGGGGTCAATTTTTTTTTGTGTGAGATCAATGAGTGGGGTTGATACAAAGATTCCCATAGAAACCACACCTGCCGAGCGACAAGGAGGCAGAGCATTGCAATTTCAAAGCTCATCATCCAAGTTCTCAGGCTATATAACTTCTAAGAGAATTGAAATATATTTTTTTATGAGATCACTGTGTAGGGTGTTTGTTACAAAAATAAAAATAAAAATTTATATTTGTGTGGGATTATCGAGTGGGATGTTTGTTACTACAAAGAGAATTAAAAATTATTTTTGATTGAGATCACTGAATGGGTGTTTGTTACTAAGATTAGAATTTAAATTTAGATTGTTTTGAGATCACCGAGTGGGGTGTTTATTACTACGAAGAGAATTAAAAATTTGTGTGTGTGTGTGAGATCACTGAGTGGGGTTTTTGTTATAAAGATTCTCATAGAAACCACACCTGCCGAGCGACAAGGATGCAGAGCATTGCAATTTCAAAGCTCATCACCCAAGTTCTCAGGCTATGTAACTTCTAAGAGAAGTGAAATGTATTTTTTTATGTGATCACTGTGTAGGGTGTTTGTTTCTGAAATAAGAATTAAAATTTATATTTGTGTGGGATTATCGAGTGGGATGGTTGTTACTACAAATAGAATTAAAAATTATTTTTGATTGAGATCACTGAATGGGTGTTTGTTACTAAGATTAGAATTTAAATTTAGATTGTTTTGAGATCACCGAGTAGGGTGTTTATTACTACGAAGAGAATTAAATTTTTTTTTGTGTGTGAGAACACTGAGTGGGGTGTTTGTTATAAAGATTCCCATAGAAACCACACCTGCCGAGCGACAAGGATGCAGAGCATTGCCATTTCAAAGCTCATCACCCAAGTTCTCAGGCTATGTAACTTCTAAGAGAAGTGAAATGTATTTTTGTATGAGATCACTATGTGGGGTGTTTGTTACAAATATTAGAATTAAAAATTTATATTTGTGTGGGATTATCGAGTGGGGTGTTTGTTTCTACAAAGATTATTTAAAATTATTTTTGTTTGAGATCACTGAAAGTGTGTTTGTTACTAATATTAGAATTTAAGTTTTACTTTGTTTGAGATGACCAAGTGGGGTGTTTATTACTACGAAGAGGGGGTCAATTTTTTTTTTGTGTGAGATCAATGAGTGGGGTTGATACAAAGATTCCCATAGAAACCACACCTGCCGAGCGACAAGGAGGCAGAGCATTGCAATTTCAAAGCTCATCATCCAAGTTCTCAGGCTATATAACTTCTAAGAGAATTGAAATATATTTTTTTATGAGATCACTGTGTAGGGTGTTTGTTACAAAAATAAAAATAAAAATTTATATTTGTGTGGGAATATCGAGTGGGATGTTTGTTACTACAAAGAGAATTAAAAATTTTTTTTGATTGAGATCACTGAATGGGTGTTTAGTACTAATATTTAAATTTAAGTTTAGATTGGTTTGAGATGACCGAATGGGGTGTTTATTACTATGAAGAGGAGTTCAAATTTTTTTTTTGAGTTCACTGAGTGGGGTTTTTGTTACAAAGATTCCCATAGAAACCACACCTGCCGAGCGACAAGGATGCAGAGCATTGCAATTTCAAAGCTCATCACCCAAGTTCTCAGGCTATGTAACTTCTAAGAGAAGTGAAATGTATTTTTTTATGTGATCACTGTGTAGGGTGTTTGTTTCTGAAATAAGAATTAAAATTTATATTTGCGTGGGATTATCGAGTGGGATGTTTGTTACTACAAAGAGAATTAAAAATTATTTTTGATTGAGATCACTGAATGGGTGTTTGTTACTAAGATTAGAATTTAAATTAAGATTGTTTTGAGATCACCGAGTGGGGTGTTTATTACTACGAAGAGAATTAAAAAATTTTTTGTGTGTGTGAGATCACTGAGTGGGGTGTTTGTTATAAAGATTCCCATAGAAACCACACCTGCCGAGCGACAAGGATGCAGAGCATTGCAATTTCAAAGCTCATTACCCAAGTTCTCAGGCTATGTAACTTCTAAGAGAAGTGAAATGTATTTTTGTATGAGATCACTATGTGGGGTATTTGTTACAAATATTAGAATTAAAAATTTATATTTGTGTGGGATTATCGAGTGGGGTGTTTGTTTCTACAAAGATTATTTAAAATTATTTTTGTTTGAGATCACTGAAAGTGTGTTTGTTACTAATATTACAATTTAAGTTTAACTTTGTTTGAGATGACCAAATGGTGTGTTTATTACTATGAAGAGGCGTTCAATTTTTTTTGTGTGAGATCATTGAGTATGGGTTTTGGTACAAAGATTCCCATAGAAACCACACCTGCCGAGCGACAAGGAGACAGAGCATTGCAATTTCAAAGCTCATCACCCAAGTTCTCAGGCTATGTAACTTCTAAGAGAAGTGAAATGTATTTTTGTATGAGATCACTATGTGGGGTGTTTGTTACAAATATTAGAATTAAAAATTTATATTTGTGTGGGATTATCGAGTGGGCTGTTTGTTTCTACAAAGATTATTTAAAATTATTTTTGTTTGAGA
This sequence comes from Metellina segmentata, assembly GCA_947359465.1. Taxonomy (NCBI): domain Eukaryota; kingdom Metazoa; phylum Arthropoda; class Arachnida; order Araneae; family Tetragnathidae; genus Metellina; species Metellina segmentata. The sequence goes on from OX375873.1 coordinate 55,812,367, forward strand.
TCACTGAAAGTGTGTTTGTTACTAATATTAGAATTTAAGTTTTACTTTGTTTGAGATGACCAAGTGGGGTGTTTATTACTAGGAAGAGGGGGTCAATTTTTTTTTGTGTGAGATCAATGAGTGGGGTTGATACAAAGATTCCCATAGAAACCACACCTGCCGAGCGACAAGGAGGCAGAGCATTGCAATTTCAAAGCTCATCATCCAAGTTCTCAGGCTATATAACTTCTAAGAGAATTGAAATATATTTTTTTATGAGATCACTGTGTAGGGTGTTTGTTACAAAAATAAAAATAAAAATTTATATTTGTGTGGGATTATCGAGTGGGATGTTTGTTACTACAAAGAGAATTAAAAATTATTTTTGATTGAGATCACTGAATGGGTGTTTGTTACTAAGATTAGAATTTAAATTTAGATTGTTTTGAGATCACCGAGTGGGGTGTTTATTACTACGAAGAGAATTAAAAATTTGTGTGTGTGTGTGAGATCACTGAGTGGGGTTTTTGTTATAAAGATTCCCATAGAAACCACACCTGCCGAGCGACAAGGATGCAGAGCATTGCAATTTCAAAGCTCATCACCCAAGTTCTCAGGCTATGTAACTTCTAAGAGAAGTGAAATGTATTTTTGTATGAGATCACTATGTGGGGTGTTTGTTACAAATATTAGAATTAAAAATTTATATTTGTGTGGGATTATCGAGTGGGGTGTTTGTTTCTACAAAGATTATTTAAAATTATTTTTGTTTGAGATCACTGAAAGTGTGTTTGTTACTAATATTAGAATTTAAGTTTAACTTTGTTTGAGATGACCAAGTGGGGTGTTTATTACTTCGAAGAGGCGTTCAATTTTTTTTTTGAGTTCACTGAGAGGGGTTTTTGTTACAAAGATTCCCATAGAAACCACACCTGCCGAGCGACAAGGATGCAGAGCATTGCAATTTCAAAGCTCATCACCCAAGTTCTCAGGCTATGTAACTTCTAAGAGAAGTGAAATGTATTTTTTTATGTGATCACTGTGTAGGGTGTTTGTTTCTGAAATAAGAATTAAAATTTATATTTGTGTGGGATTATCGAGTGGGATGGTTGTTACTACAAATAGAATTAAAAATTAATTTTGATTGAGATCACTGAATGGGTGTTTGTTACTAAGATTAGAATTTAAATTTAGATTGTTTTGAGATCACCGAGTAGGGTGTTTATTACTACGAAGAGAATTAAATTTTTTTTTGTGTGTGAGAACACTGAGTGGGGTGTTTGTTATAAAGATTCCCATAGAAACCACACCTGCCGAGCGACAAGGATGCAGAGCATTGCCATTTCAAAGCTCATCACCCAAGTTCTCAGGCTATGTAACTTCTAAGAGAAGTGAAATGTATTTTTGTATGAGATCACTATGTGGGGTGTTTGTTACAAATATTAGAATTAAAAATTTATATTTGTGTGGGATTATCGAGTGGGGTGTTTGTTTCTACAAAGATTATTTAAAATTATTTTTGTTTGAGATCACTGAAAGTGTGTTTGTTACTAATATTAGAATTTAAGTTTTACTTTGTTTGAGATGACCAAGTGGGGTGTTTATTACTACGAAGAGGGGGTCAATTTTTTTTTTGTGTGAGATCAATGAGTGGGGTTGATACAAAGATTCCCATAGAAACCACACCTGCCGAGCGACAAGGAGGCAGAGCATTGCAATTTCAAAGCTCATCATCCAAGTTCTCAGGCTATATAACTTCTAAGAGAATTGAAATATATTTTTTTATGAGATCACTGTGTAGGGTGTTTGTTACAAAAATAAAAATAAAAATTTATATTTGTGTGGGAATATCGAGTGGGATGTTTGTTACTACAAAGAGAATTAAAAATTTTTTTTGATTGAGATCACTGAATGGGTGTTTAGTACTAATATTTAAATTTAAGTTTAGATTGGTTTGAGATGACCGAATGGGGTGTTTATTACTATGAAGAGGAGTTCAATTTTTTTTTTGAGTTCACTGAGTGGGGTTTTTGTTACAAAGATTCCCATAGAAACCACACCTGCCGAGCGACAAGGATGCAGAGCATTGCAATTTCAAAGCTCATCACCCAAGTTCTCAGGCTATGTAACTTCTAAGAGAAGTGAAATGTATTTTTTTATGTGATCACTGTGTAGGGTGTTTGTTTCTGAAATAAGAATTAAAATTTATATTTGCGTGGGATTATCGAGTGGGATGTTTGTTACTACAAAGAGAATTAAAAATTATTTTTGATTGAGATCACTGAATGGGTGTTTGTTACTAAGATTAGAATTTAAATTAAGATTGTTTTGAGATCACCGAGTGGGGTGTTTATTACTACGAAGAGAATTAAAAAATTTTTTGTGTGTGTGAGATCACTGAGTGGGGTGTTTGTTATAAAGATTCCCATAGAAACCACACCTGCCGAGCGACAAGGATGCAGAGCATTGCAATTTCAAAGCTCATTACCCAAGTTCTCAGGCTATGTAACTTCTAAGAGAAGTGAAATGTATTTTTGTATGAGATCACTATGTGGGGTATTTGTTACAAATATTAGAATTAAAAATTTATATTTGTGTGGGATTATCGAGTGGGGTGTTTGTTTCTACAAAGATTATTTAAAATTATTTTTGTTTGAGATCACTGAAAGTGTGTTTGTTACTAATATTACAATTTAAGTTTAACTTTGTTTGAGATGACCAAATGGTGTGTTTATTACTATGAAGAGGCGTTCAATTTTTTTTGTGTGAGATCATTGGGTATAAGTTTTGGTACAAAGATTCCCATAGAAACCACACCTGCCGAGCGACAAGAAGACAGAGCATTGCAATTTCAAAGCTCGTCATCCAAGTTCTCAGGCTATGTAACTTCTAAGAGAATTGAAATATATTTTTTTATGTAATCAATGTGTAGGGTGTTTGTTTCTGAAATAAGAATTAAAATTTATATTTGTGTGGGATTATCGAGTGGGATGTTTGTTACTACAAAGAGAATTAAAAATTATTTTTGATCGAGATCACTGAATGGGTGTTTGTTACTAAGATTAGAATTTAAATTTAGATTGTTTTGAGATCACCGAGTGCGGTGTTTATTACTACGAAGAGAATTAAAAAATTTTTTGTGTGTGAAATCACTGAGTGGGGTGTTTGTTATAAAGATTCCCATAGAAACCACACCTGCCGAGCGACAAGGAGACAGAGCATTGCAATTTCAAAGCTCATCACCCAAGTTCTCAGGCTATGTAACTTCTAAGAGAAGTGAAATGTATTTTTGTATGAGATCACTATGTGGGGTGTTTGTTACAAATATTAGAATTAAAAATTTATATTTGATTGGGATTATCGAGTGGGGTGTTTGTTTCTACAAAGATTATTTAAAATAATTTTTGTTTGAGATCACTGAAAGTGTGTTTGTTACTAATATTAGAATTTAAGTTTTACTTTGTTTGAGATGACCAAGTGGGGTGTTTATTACTACGAAGAGGGTGTCAATTTTTTTTTTGTGTGAGATCAATGAGTGGGGTTGATACAAAGATTCCCATAGAAACCACACCTGCCGAGCGACAAGGAGGCAGAGCATTGCAATTTCAAAGCTCATCATCCAAGTTCTCAGGCTATATAACTTCTAAGAGAATTGAAATATATTTTTTTATGAGATCACTGTGTAGGGTGTTTGTTACAAAAATAAAAATAAAAATTTATATTTGTGTGGGATTATCGAGTGGGATGTTTGTTACTACAAAGAGAATTAAAAATTATTTTTGATTGAGATCACTGAATGGGTGTTTAGTACTAATATTTAAATTTAAGTTTAGATTGGTTTGAGATGACCGAATGGGGTGTTTATTACTATGAAGAGGAGTTCAATTTTTTTTTTGAGTTCACTGAGTGGGGTTTTTGTTACAAAGATTCCCATAGAAACCACACCTGCCGAGCGACAAGGATGCAGAGCATTGCAATTTCAGAGCTCATCACCCAAGTTCTCAGGCTATGTAACTTCTAAGAGAAGTGAAATGTATTTTTTTATGTGATCACTGTGTAGGGTGTTTGTTTCTGAAATAAGAATTAAAATTTATATTTGTGTGGGATTATCGAGTGGGATGTTTGTTACTACAAAGAGAATTAAAAATTATTTTTGATTGAGATCACTGAATGGGTGTTTGTTACTAAGATTAGAATTTAAATTAAGATTGTTTTGAGATCACCGAGTGGGGTGTTTATTACTACGAAGAGAATTAAAAAAATTTTTTTGTGTGTGAGATCACTGAGTGGGGTGTTTGTTATAAAGATTCCCATAGAAACCACACCTGCCGAGCGACAAGGATGCAGAGCATTGCAATTTCAAAGCTCATCACCCAAGTTCTCAGGCTATGTAACTTCTTAGAGAAGTGAAATGTATTTTTGTATGAGATCACTATGTGGGGTGTTTGTTACAAATATTAGAATTAAAAATTTATATTTGTGTGGGATTATCGAGTGGGGTGTTTGTTTCTACAAAGATTATTTAAAATTATTTTTGTTTGAGATCACTGAAAGTGTGTTTGTTACTAATATTACAATTTAAGTTTAACTTTGTTTGAGATGACCAAGTGGTGTGTTTATTACTATGAAGAGACGTTCAATTTTTTTTGTGTGAGATCATTGAGTATGGGTTTTGGTACAAAGATTCCCATAGAAACCACACCTGCCGAGCGACAAGGAGACAGAGCATTGCAATTTCAAAGCTCGTCATCCAAGTTCTCAGGCTATGTAACTTCTAAGAGAATTGAAATATATTTTTTTATGTAATCACTGTGTAGGGTGTTTGTTTCTGAAATAAGAATTAAAATTTATATTTGTGTGGGATTATCGAGTGGGATGTTTGTTACTACAAAGAGAAATAAAAATTATTTTTGATCGAGATCACTGAATGGGTGTTTGTTACTAAGATTAGAATTTAAATTTAGATTGTTTTGAGATCACCGAGTGGGGTGTTTATTACTACGAAGAGAATTAAAAAAATTTTTGTGTGTGAAATCACTGAGTGGGGTGTTTGTTATAAAGATTCCCATAGAAACCACACCTGCCGAGCGACAAGGATGCAGAGCATTGCAATTTCAAAGCTCATCACCCAAGTTCTCAGGCTATGTAACTTCTAAGAGAAGTGAAATGTATTTTTGTATGAGATCACTATGTGGGGTGTTTGTTACAAATATTAGAATTAAAAATTTATATTTGTGTGGGATTATCGAGTGGGGTGTTTGTTTCTACAAAGATTATTTAAAATTATTTTTGTTTGAGATCACTGAAAGTGTGTTTGTTACTAATATTAGAATTTAAGTTTTACTTTGTTTGAGATGACCAAGTGGGGTGTTTATTACTAGGAAGAGGGGGTCAATTTTTTTTTGTGTGAGATCAATGAGTGGGGTTGATACAAAGATTCCCATAGAAACCACACCTGCCGAGCGACAAGGAGGCAGAGCATTGCAATTTCAAAGCTCATCATCCAAGTTCTCAGGCTATATAACTTCTAAGAGAATTGAAATATATTTTTTATGAGATCACTGTGTAGGGTGTTTGTTACAAAAATAAAAATAAAAATTTATATTTGTGTGGGATTATCGAGTGGGATGTTTGTTACTACAAAGAGAATTAAAAATTATTTTTGATTGAGATCACTGAATGGGTGTTTGTTACTAAGATTAGAATTTAAATTAAGATTGTTTTGAGATCACCGAGTGGGGTGTTTATTACTACGAAGAGAATTAAAAAATTTTGTGTGTGTGTGAGATCACTGAGTGGGGTGTTTGTTATAAAGATTCCCATAGAAACCACACCTGCCGAGCGACAAGGATGCAGAGCATTGCAATTTCAAAGCTCATCACCCAAGTTCTCAGGCTATGTAACTTCTTAGAGAAGTGAAATGTATCTTTGTATGAGATCACTATGTGGGGTGTTTGTTACAAATATTAGAATTAAAAATTTATATTTGTGTGGGATTATCGAGTGGGGTGTTTGTTTCTACAAAGATTATTTAAAATTATTTTTGTTTGAGATCACTGAAAGTGTGTTTGTTACTAATATTACAATTTAAGTTTAACTTTGTTTGAGATGACCAAGTGGTGTGTTTATTACTATGAAGAGGCGTTCAATTTTTTTTGTGTGAGATCATTGAGTATTTGTTTTGGTACAAAGATTCCCATAGAAACCACACCTGCCGAGCGACAAGGAGACAGAGCATTGCAATTTCAAAGCTCGTCATCCAAGTTCTCAGGCTATGTAACTTCTAAGAGAATTGAAATATATTTTTTTATGTAATCACTGTGTAGGGTGTTTGTTTCTGAAATAAGAATTAAAATTTATATTTGTGTGGGATTATCGAGTGGGATGTTTGTTACTACAAAGAGAAATAAAAATTATTTTTGATCGAGATCACTGAATGGGTGTTTGTTACTAAGATTAGAATTTAAATTTAGATTGTTTTGAGATCACCGAGTGGGGTGTTTATTACTACGAAGAGAATTAAAAAATTTTTTGTGTGTGAAATCACTGAGTGGGGATTTTGTTATAAAGATTCCCATAGAAACCACACCTGCCGAGCGACAAGGATGCAGAGCATTGCAATTTCAAAGCTCATCACCCAAGTTCTTAGGCTATGTAACTTCTAAGAGAAGTGAAATGTATTTTTGTATGAGATCACTATGTGGGGTGTTTGTTACAAATATTAGAATTAAAAATTTATATTTGTGTGAGATTATCGAGTGGGGTGTTTGTTTCTACAAAGATTATTTAAAATTATTTTTGTTTGAGATCACTGAAAGTGTGTTTGTTACTAATATTAGAATTTAAGTTTTACTTTGTTTGAGATGACCAAGTGGGGCGTTTATTACTTCGAAGAGGGGGTCAATTTTTTTTGTGTGAGATCAATGAGTGGGGTTGATACAAAGATTCCCATAGAAACCACACCTGCCGAGCGACAAGGAGGCAGAGCATTGCAATTTCAAAGCTCATCATCCAAGTTCTCAGGCTATATAACTTCTAAGAGAATTGAAATATATTTTTTTATGAGATCACTGTGTAGGGTGTTTGTTACAAAAATAAGAATTAAAATTTATATTTGTGTGGGATTATCGAGTGGGATGTTTGTTACTACAAAGAGAATTAAAAATTATTTTTGATTGAGATCACTGAATGGGTGTTTAGTACTAATATTTAAATTTAAGTTTAGATTGGTTTGAGATGACCGAATGGGGTGTTTATTACTATGAAGAGGCGTTCAATTTTTTTTGAGTTCACTGAGTGGGGTTTTTGTTACAAAGATTCCCATAGAAACCACACCTGCCGAGCGACAAGGATGCAGAGCATTGCAATTTCAAAGCTCATCACCCAAGTTCTCAGGCTATGTAACTTCTAAGAGAAGTGAAATGTATTTTTTTATGTGATCACTGTGTAGGGTGTTTGTTTCTCAAATAAGAATTAAAATGTATATTTGTGTGGGATTATCGAGTGGGATGTTTGTTACTACAAAGAGAATTAAAAATAATTTTTGATTGAGATTACTGAATGGGTGTTTGTTACTAAGATTAGAATTTAAATTTATCTTTGTTTGAGATGACCAAGTGGTGTGTTTATTACTATGAAGAGGCGTTCAATTTTTTTTGTGTGAGATCACTGAGTATGGGTTTTGGTACAAAGATTCCCATAGAAACCACACCTGCCGAGCGACAAGGAGACAAAGCATTGCAATTTCAAATCTCGTCATCCAAGTTCTCAGGCTATGTAACTTCTAAGAGAATTGAAATATATTTTTTTATGAGATCACTGTGTGGGGTGTTTGTTACAAATATTAGAATTAAAATTTATATTTGTGTGGGATTATCGAGTGGGGTATTTTTTACTACGAATATTATTTAAAATTATTTTTGTGAGAGATCACGGAATGGGTGTTTGTTACTAAGATTAGAATTTAAATTTAGATTGGTTTGGGATCACCGAGTGGGGTGTTTATTACTACGAAGAGAATTAAAATTTTTTTTTTGTGTAAGATCATTAAATGGGGTGTTTGTTACAAAGATTCCCATAGAAACCACACTTGCCGAGCGACAAGGAGGCAGAGCATTGCAATTTTAAAGCTCATCACCCAAGTTCTCAGGCTATGTAACTTCTAAGAGAAGTGAAATGTATTTTTGTATGAGATCACTATGTGGGGTGTTTGTTACAAATATTAGAATTAAAAATTTATATTTGTGTGGGATTATCGAGTGGGGTGTTTGTTTCTACAAAGATTATATAAAATTATTTTTGTTTGAGATCACTGAAAGTGTGTTTGTTACTAATATTACAATTTAAGTTTAACTTTGTTTGAGATGACCAAGTGGTGTGTTTATTACTATGAAGAGGCGTTCAATTTTTTTTGTGTGAGATCATTGAGTATGGGTTTTGGTACAAAGATTCCCATAGAAACCACACCTGCCGAGCGACAAGGAGACAGAGCATTGCAATTTCAAAGCTCATCACCCAAGTTCTCAGGCTATGTAACTTCTAAGAGAAGTGAAATGTATTTTTGTATGAGATCACTATGTGGGGTGTTTGTTACAAATATTAGAATTAAAAATTTATATTTGTGTGGGATTATCGAGTGGGGTGTTTGTTTCTACAAAGATTATTTAAAATTATTTTTGTTTGAGATCACTGAAAGTGTGTTTGTTACTAATATTAGAATTTAAGTTTTACTTTGTTTGAGATGACCAAGTGGGGTGTTTATTACTAGGAAGAGGGGGTCAATTTTTTTTTTGTGTGAGATCAATGAGTGGGGTTGATACAAAGATTCCCATAGAAACCACACCTGCCGAGCGACAAGGAGGCAGAGCATTGCAATTTCAAAGCTCATCATCCAAGTTCTCAGGCTATATAACTTCTAAGAGAATTGAAATATATTTTTTTATGAGATCACTGTGTAGGGTGTTTGTTACAAAAATAAAAATAAAAATTTATATTTGTGTGGGATTATCGAGTGGGATGTTTGTTACTACAAAGAGAATTAAAAATTATTTTTGATTGAGATCACTGAATGGGTGTTTGTTACTAAGATTAGAATTTAAATTTAGATTGTTTTGAGATCACCGAGTGGGGTGTTTATTACTACGAAGAGAATTAAAAATTTGTGTGTGTGTGTGTGAGATCACTGAGTGGGGTTTTTGTTATAAAGATTCCCATAGAAACCACACCTGCCGAGCGACAAGGATGCAGAGCATTGCAATTTCAAAGCTCATCACCCAAGTTCTCAGGCTATGTAACTTCTAAGAGAAGTGAAATGTATTTTTGTATGAGATCACTATGTGGGGTGTTTGTTACAAATATTAGAATTAAAAATTTATATTTGTGTGGGATTATCGAGTGGGGTGTTTGTTTCTACAAAGATTATTTAAAATTATTTTTGTTTGAGATCACTGAAAGTGTGTTTGTTACTAATATTAGAATTTAAGTTTAACTTTGTTTGAGATGACCAAGTGGGGTGTTTATTACTTCGAAGAGGCGTTCAATTTTTTTTTTGAGTTCACTGAGAGGGGTTTTTGTTACAAAGATTCCCATAGAAACCACACCTGCCGAGCGACAAGGATGCAGAGCATTGCAATTTCAAAGCTCATCACCCAAGTTCTCAGGCTATGTAACTTCTAAGAGAAGTGAAATGTATTTTTTTATGTGATCACTGTGTAGGGTGTTTGTTTCTGAAATAAGAATTAAAATTTATATTTGTGTGGGATTATCGAGTGGGATGTTTGTTACTACAAATAGAATTAAAAATTATTTTTGATTGAGATCACTGAATGGGTGTTTGTTACTAAGATTAGAATTTAAATTTAGATTGTTTTGAGATCACCGAGTAGGGTGTTTATTACTACGAAGAGAATTAAATTTTTTTTTGTGTGTGAGAACACTGAGTGGGGTGTTTGTTATAAAGATTCCCATAGAAACCACACCTGCCGAGCGACAAGGATGCAGAGCATTGCCATTTCAAAGCTCATCACCCAAGTTCTCAGGCTATGTAACTTCTAAGAGAAGTGAAATGTATTCTTGTATGAGATCACTATGTGGGGTGTTTGTTACAAATATTAGAATTAAAAATTTATATTTGTGTGGGATTATCGAGTGGGATGTTTGTTACTACAAAGAGAATTAAAAATTATTTTTGATTGAGATCACTGAATGGGTGTTTGTTACTAAGATTAGAATTTAAGTTTAACTTTGTTTGAGATGACCAAGTGGTGTGTTTATTACTATGAAGAGGCGTTCAATTTTTTTTGTGTGAGATCACTGAGTATGTGTTTTGGTACAAAGATTCCCATAGAAACCACACCTGCCGAGCGACAAGGAGACAAAGCATTGCAATTTCAAAGGTCGTCATCCAAGTTCTCAGGCTATGTAACTTCTAAGAGAATTGAAATATATTTTTTATGAGATCACTGTGTGGGGTGTTTGTTACAAATATTAGAATTAAAATTTATATTTGTGTGGGATTATCGAGTGGGGTATTTGTTACTACGAATATTATTTAAAATTATTTTTGTGTGAGATCACGGAATGGGTGTTTGTTACTAAGATTAGAATTTAAATTTAGATTGGTTTGGGATCACCGAGTGGGGTGTTTATTACTACGAAGAGAATTAAAATTTTTTTTTTGTGTAAGATCATTAAATGGGGTGTTTGTTACAAAGATTCCCATAGAAACCACACTTGCCGAGCGACAAGGAGGCAGAGCATTGCAATTTTAAAGCTCATCACCCAAGTTCTCAGGCTATGTAACTTCTAAGAGAATTGAAATGTATTTTTGTATGAGATCACTGTGTGGGGTGTTTGTTACAAATATTAGAATTAAAAATTTATATTTGTGTGGGATTATCGAGTGGGGTGTTTGTTACTACAAATATTATATAAAAAAAAATTTGTGTGAGATCACTGAAAGTGTGTTTGTTACAAATATTAGAATTAAAAATTTATATTTGTGTGGGATTATCGAGTGGGGTGTTTGTTTCTACAAAGATTATTTAAAATTATTTTTGTTTGAGATCACTGAAAGTGTGTTTGTTACTAATATTAGAATTTAAGTTTTACTTTGTTTGAGATGACCAAGTGGGATGTTTATTACTACGAAGAGGGGGTCAATTTTATATTTTTGTGTGAGATCAATGAGTGGGGTTGATACAAAGATTCCCATAGAAACCACACCTGCCGAGCGACAAGGAGGCAGAGCATTGCAATTTCAAAGCTCATCATCCAAGTTCTCAGGCTATATAACTTCTAAGAGAATTGAAATATATTTTTTTATGAGATCACTGTGTAGGGTGTTTGTTACAAAAATAAGAATTAAAATTTATATTTGTGTGGGATTATCGTGTGGGATGTTTGTTACTACAAAGAGAATTAAAAATTATTTTTGATTGAGATCACTGAATGGGTGTTTGTTACTAAGATTAGAATTTAAGTTTAACTTTGTTTGAGATGACCAAGTGGTGTGTTTATTACTATGAAGAGGCGTTCAATTTTTTTTGTGTGAGATCACAGAGTATGGGTTTTGGTACAAAGATTCCCATAGAAACCACACCTGCCGAGCGACAAGGAGACAAAGCATTGCAATTTCAAAGGTCGTCATCCAAGTTCTCAGGCTATGTAACTTCTAAGAGAATTGAAATATATTTTTTTATGAGATCACTGTGTGGGGTGTTTGTTACAAATATTAGAATTAAAATTTATATTTGTGTGGGATTATCGAGTGGGGTATTTGTTACTACGAATACTATTTAAAATTATTTTTGTGTGAGATCACGGAATGGGTGTTTGTTACTAAGATTAGAATTTAAATTTAGATTGGTTTGGGATCACCGAGTGGGGTGGTTATTACTACGAAGAGAATTAAAAAAATTTTTTTGTGTAAGATCATTAAATGGGGTGTTTGTTACAAAGATTCCCATAGAAACCACACTTGCCGAGCGACAAGGAGGCAGAGCATTGCAATTTTAAAGCTCATCACCCAAGTTCTCAGGCTATGTAACTTCTAAGAGAATTGAAATGTATTTTTGTATGAGATCACTGTGTGGGGTGTTTGTTACAAATATTAGAATTAAAAATTTATATTTGTGTGGGATTATCGAGTGGGGTGTTTGTTACTACAAATATTATATAAAAAAAAAATTTGTGTGAGATCACTGAAAGTGTGTTTGTTACAAATATTAGAATTAAAAATTTATATTTGTGTGGGATTATCGAGTGGGGTGTTTGTTTCTACAAAGATTATTTAAAATTATTTTTGTTTGAGATCACTGAAAGTGTGTTTGTTACTAATATTAGAATTTAAGTTTTACTTTGTTTGAGATGACCAAGTGGGGTGTTTATTACTACGAAGAGGGGGTCAATTTTATATTTTTGTGTGAGATCAATGAGTGGGGTTGATACAAAGATTCCCATAGAAACCACACCTGCCGAGCGACAAGGAGGCAGAGCATTGCAATTTCAAAGCTCATCATCCAAGTTCTCAGGCTATATAACTTCTAAGAGAATTGAAATATATTTTTTTATGAGATCACTGTGTAGGGTGTTTGTTACAAAAATAAGAATTAAAATTTATATTTGTGTGGGATTATCGTGTGGGATGTTTGTTACTACAAAGAGAATTAAAAATTATTTTTGATTGAGATCACTGAATGGGTGTTTGTTACTAAGATTAGAATTTAAGTTTAACTTTGTTTGAGATGACCAAGTGGTGTGTTTATTACTATGAAGAGGCGTTCAATTTTTTTTGTGTGAGATCACAGAGTATGGGTTTTGGTACAAAGATTCCCATAGAAACCACACCTGCCGAGCGACAAGGAGACAAAGCATTGCAATTTCAAAGGTCGTCATCCAAGTTCTCAGGCTATGTAACTTCTAAGAGAATTGAAATATATTTTTTTATGAGATCACTGTGTGGGGTGTTTGTTACAAATATTAGAATTAAAATTTATATTTGTGTGGGATTATCGAGTGGGGTATTTGTTACTACGAATACTATTTAAAATTATTTTTGTGTGAGATCACGGAATGGGTGTTTGTTACTAAGATTAGAATTTAAATTTAGATTGGTTTGGGATCACCGAGTGGGGTGGTTATTACTACGAAGAGAATTAAAAAAATTTTTTTGTGTAAGATCATTAAATGGGGTGTTTGTTACAAAGATTCCCATAGAAACCACACTTGCCGAGCGACAAGGAGGCAGAGCATTGCAATTTTAAAGCTCATCACCCAAGTTCTCAGGCTATGTAACTTCTAAGAGAATTGAAATGTATTTTTGTATGAGATCACTGTGTGGGGTGTTTGTTACAAATATTAGAATTAAAAATTTATATTTGTGTGGGATTATCGAGTGGGGTGTTTGTTACTACAAATATTATATAAAAAAAAAATTTGTGTGAGATCACTGAAAGTGTGTTTGTTACAAATATTAGAATTAAAAATTTATATTTGTGTGGGATTATCGAGTGGGGTGTTTGTTTCTACAAAGATTATTTAAAATTATTTTTGTTTGAGATCACTGAAAGTGTGTTTGTTACTAATATTAGAATTTAAGTTTTACTTTGTTTGAGATGACCAAGTGGGGTGTTTATTACTACGAAGAGGGGGTCAATTTTATATTTTTGTGTGAGATCAATGAGTGGGGTTGATACAAAGATTCCCATAGAAACCACACCTGCCGAGCGACAAGGAGGCAGAGCATTGCAATTTCAAAGCTCATCATCCAAGTTCTCAGGCTATATAACTTCTAAGAGAATTGAAATATATTTTTTTATGAGATCACTGTGTAGGGTGTTTGTTACAAAAATAAGAATTAAAATTTATATTTGTGTGGGATTATCGAGTGGGATGTTTGTTACTACAAAGAGAATTAAAAATTATTTTTGATTGAGATCACTGAATGGGTGTTTGTTACTAAGATTAGAATTTAAGTTTAACTTTGTTTGAGATGACCAAGTGGTGTGTTTATTACTATGAAGAGGCGTTCAATTTTTTTTGTGTGAGATCACTGAGTATGGGTTTTGGTACAAAGATTCCCATAGAAACCACACCTGCCGAGCGACAAGGAGACAAAGCATTGCAATTTCAAAGCTCGTCATCCAAGTTCTCAGGCTATGTAACTTCTAAGAGAAGTGAAATGTATTTTCATATGAGATCACTATGTGGGGTGTTTGTTACAAATATTAGAATTAAAAATTTATATTTGTGTGGGATTATCGAGTGGGATGTTTGTTACTACAAAGAGAATTAAAAATTATTTTTGATTGAGATCACTGAATGGGTGTTTGTTACTAAGATTAGAATTTAAATTTAGATTGTTTTGAGATCACCGAATGGGGTGTTTATTACTACGAAAAGAATTAAAAAAAAATTTTTTGTGCGTGAGATCACTGAGTGGGGTGTTTGTTATAAAGATTCCCATAGAAACCACACCTGCCGAGCGACAAGGAGACAGAGCATTGCAATTTCAAAGCTCATCACCCAAGTTCTCAGGCTATGTAACTTCTAAGAGAAGTGAAATGTATTTTTGTATGAGATCACTATGTGGGGTGTTTGTTACAAATATTAGAATTAAAAATTTATATTTGTGTGGGATTATCGAGTGGGGTGTTTGTTTCTACAAAGATTATTTAAAATTATTTTTGTTTGAGATCACTGAAAGTGTGTTTGTTACTAATATTAGAATTTAAGTTTTACTTTGTTTGAGATGACCAAGTGGGGTGTTTATTACTAGGAAGAGGGGGTCAATTTTTTTTTTGTGTGAGATCAATGAGTGGGGTTGATACAAAGATTCCCATAGAAACCACACCTGCCGAGCGACAAGGAGGCAGAGCATTGCAATTTCAAAGCTCATCATCCAAGTTCTCAGGCTATATAACTTCTAAGAGAATTGAAATATATTTTTTTATGAGATCACTGTGTAGGGTGTTTGTTACAAAAATAAAAATAAAAATTTATATTTGTGTGGGATTATCGAGTGGGATGTTTGTTACTACAAAGAGAATTAAAAATTATTTTTGATTGAGATCACTGAATGGGTGTTTGTTACTAAGATTAGAATTTAAATTAAGATTGTTTTGAGATCACCGAGTGGGGTGTTTATTACTACGAAGAGAATTAAAAAATTTTGTGTGTGTGTGAGATCACTGAGTGGGGTGTTTGTTATAAAGATTCCCATAGAAACCACACCTGCCGAGCGACAAGGATGCAGAGCATTGCAATTTCAAAGCTCATCACCCAAGTTCTCAGGCTATGTAACTTCTTAGAGAAGTGAAATGTATCTTTGTATGAGATCACTATGTGGGGTGTTTGTTACAAATATTAGAATTAAAAATTTATATTTGTGTGGGATTATCGAGTGGGGTGTTTGTTTCTACAAAGATTATTTAAAATTATTTTTGTTTGAGATCACTGAAAGTGTGTTTGTTACTAATATTACAATTTAAGTTTAACTTTGTTTGAGATGACCAAGTGGTGTGTTTATTACTATGAAGAGGCGTTCAATTTTTTTTGTGTGAGATCATTGAGTATGGGTTTTGGTACAAAGATTCCCATAGAAACCACACCTGCCGAGCGACAAGGAGACAGAGCATTGCAATTTCAAAGCTCGTCATCCAAGTTCTCAGGCTATGTAACTTCTAAGAGAATTGAAATATATTTTTTTATGTAATCACTGTGTAGGGTGTTTGTTTCTGAAATAAGAATTAAAATTTATATTTGTGTGGGATTATCGAGTGGGATGTTTGTTACTACAAAGAGAAATAAAAATTATTTTTGATCGAGATCACTGAATGGGTGTTTGTTACTAAGATTAGAATTTAAATTTAGATTGTTTTGAGATCACCGAGTGGGGTGTTTATTACTACGAAGAGAATTAAAAAAAAATTTTGTGTGTGAAATCACTGAGTGGGGTGTTTGTTATAAAGATTCCCATAGAAACCACACCTGCCGAGCGACAAGGATGCAGAGCATTGCAATTTCAAAGCTCATCACCCAAGTTTTCAGGCTATGTAACTTCTAAGAGAATTGAAATATATTTTTTTATGTAATCACTGTGTAGGGTGTTTGTTTCTGAAATAAGAATTAAAATTTATATTTGTGTGGGATTATCGAGTGGGATGTTTGTTACTACAAAGAGAAATAAAAATTATTTTTGATCGAGATCACTGAATGGGTGTTTGTTACTAAGATTAGAATTTAAATTTAGATTGTTTTGAGATCACCGAGTGGGGTGTTTATTACTACGAAGAGAATTAAAAAAATTTTTGTGTGTGAAATCACTGAGTGGGGTGTTTGTTATAAAGATTCCCATAGAAACCACACCTGCCGAGCGACAAGGATGCAGAGCATTGCAATTTCAAAGCTCATCACCCAAGTTCTCAGGCTATGTAACTTCTAAGAGAAGTGAAATGTATTTTTGTATGAGATCACTATGTGGGGTGTTTGTTACAAATATTAGAATTAAAAATTTATATTTGTGTGGGATTATCGAGTGGGGTGTTTGTTTCTACAAAGATTATTTAAAATTATTTTTGTTTGAGATCACTGAAAGTGTGTTTGTTACTAATATTAGAATTTAAGTTTTACTTTGTTTGAGATGACCAAGTGGGGTGTTTATTACTAGGAAGAGGGGGTCAATTTTTTTTTTGTGTGAGATCAATGAGTGGGGTTGATACAAAGATTCCCATAGAAACCACACCTGCCGAGCGACAAGGAGGCAGAGCATTGCAATTTCAAAGCTCATCATCCAAGTTCTCAGGCTATATAACTTCTAAGAGAATTGAAATATATTTTTTTATGAGATCACTGTGTAGGGTGTTTGTTACAAAAATAAAAATAAAAATTTATATTTGTGTGGGATTATCCAGTTGGATGTTTGTTACTACAAAGAGAATTAAAAATTATTTTTGATTGAGATCACTGAATGGGTGTTTGTTACTAAGATTAGAATTTAAATTAAGATTGTTTTGAGATCACCGAGTGGGGTGTTTATTACTACGAAGAGAATTAAAAAATTTTGTGTGTGTGTGAGATCACTAAGTGGGGTGTTTGTTATAAAGATTCCCATAGAAACCACACCTGCCGAGCGACAAGGATGCAGAGCATTGCAATTTCAAAGCTCATCACCCAAGTTCTCAGGCTATGTAACTTCTTAGAGAAGTGAAATGTATCTTTGTATGAGATCACTATGTGGGGTGTTTGTTACAAATATTAGAATTAAAAATTTATATTTGTGTGGGATTATCGAGTGGGGTGTTTGTTTCTACAAAGATTATTTAAAATTATTTTTGTTTGAGATCACTGAAAGTGTGTTTGTTACTAATATTACAATTTAAGTTTAACTTTGTTTGAGATGACCAAGTGGTGTATTTATTACTATGAAGAGCCGTTCAATTTTTTTTGTGTGAGATCATTGAGTATGGGTTTTGGTACAAAGATTCCCATAGAAACCACACCTGCCGAGCGACAAGGAGACAGAGCATTGCAATTTCAAAGCTCGTCATCCAAGTTCTCAGGCTATGTAACTTCTAAGAGAATTGAAATATATTTTTTTATGTAATCACTGTGTAGGGTGTTTGTTTCTGAAATAAGAATTAAAATTTATATTTGTGTGGGATTATCGAGTGGGATGTTTGTTACTACAAAGAGAAATAAAAATTATTTTTGATCGAGATCACTGAAAAGGTGTTTGTTACTAAGATTAGAATTTAAATTTAGATTGTTTTGAGATCACCGAGTTGGGTGTTTATTACTACGAAGAGAATTAAAAATTTTTTTGTGTGTGAAATCACTGAGTGGGGTGTTTGTTATAAAGATTCCCATAGAAACCACACCTGCCGAGCGACAAGGATGCAGAGCATTGCAATTTCAAAGCTCGTCATCCAAGTTCTCAGGCTATGTAACTTCTAAGAGAAGTGAAATGTATTTTCATATGAGATCACTATGTGGGGTGTTTGTTACAAATATTAGAATTAAAATTTATATTTGTGTGGGATTATCGAGTGGGGTATTTGTTACAACGAATATTATTTAAAATTATTTTTGTGTGAGATCACGGAATGGGTGTTTGTTACTAAGATTAGAATTTAAATTTAGATTGGTTTGGGATCACCGAGTGGGGTGTTTATTACTACGAAGAGAATTAAATTTTTTTTTTTTGTGTAAGATCATTAAATGGGGTGTTTGTTACAAAGATTCCCATAGAAACCACACTTGCCGAGCGACAAGGAGGCAGAGCATTGCAATTTTAAAGCTCATCACCCAAGTTCTCAGGCTATGTAACTTCTAAGAGAATTGAAATGTATTTTTGTATGAGATCACTGTGTGGGGTGTTTGTTACAAATATTAGAATTAAAAATTTATATTTGTGTGGGATTATCGAGTGGGGTGTTTGTTACTACAAATATTATATAAAAAAAAATTTGTGTGAGATCACTGAAAGTGTGTTTGTTACAAATATTAGAATTAAAAATTTATATTTGTGTGGGATTATCGAGTGGGGTGTTTGTTTCTACAAAGATTATTTAAAATTATTTTTGTTTGAGATCACTGAAAGTGTGTTTGTTACTAATATTAGAATTTAAGTTTTACTTTGTTTGAGATGACCAAGTGGTATGTTTATTACTACGAAGAGGGGGTCAATTTTATATTTTTGTGTGAGATCAATGAGTGGGGTTGATACAAAGATTCCCATAGAAACCACACCTGCCGAGCGACAAGGAGGCAGATCATTGCAATTTCAAAGCTCATCATCCAAGTTCTCAGGCTATATAACTTCTAAGAGAATTGAAATATATTTTTTTATGAGATCACTGTGTAGGGTGTTTGTTACAAAAATAAGAATTAAAATTTATATTTGTGTGGGATTATCGAGTGGGATGTTTGTTACTACAAAGAGAATTAAAAATTATTTTTGATTGAGATCACTGAATGGGTGTTTGTTACTAAGATTAGAATTTAAGTTTAACTTTGTTTGAGATGACCAAGTGGTGTGTTTATTACTATGAAGAGGCGTTCAATTTTTTTTGTGTGAGATCACAGAGTATGGGTTTTGGTACAAAGATTCCCATAGAAACCACACCTGCCGAGCGACAAGGAGACAAAGCATTGCAATTTCAAAGGTCGTCATCCAAGTTCTCAGGCTATGTAACTTCTAAGAGAATTGAAATATATTTTTTTATGAGATCACTGTGTGGGGTGTTTGTTACAAATATTAGAATTAAAATTTATATTTGTGTGGGATTATCGAGTGGGGTATTTGTTACTACGAATACTATTTAAAATTATTTTTGTGTGAGATCACGGAATGGGTGTTTGTTACTAAGATTAGAATTTAAATTTAGATTGGTTTGGGATCACCGAGTGGGGTGTTTATTACTACGAAGAGAATTAAAATTTTTTTTTTGTGTAAGATCATTAAATGGGGTGTTTGTTACAAAGATTCCCATAGAAACCACACTTGCCGAGCGACAAGGAGGCAGAGCATTGCAATTTTAAAGCTCATCACCTAAGTTCTCAGGCTATGTAACTTCTAAGAGAATTGAAATGTATTTTTGTATGAGATCACTGTGTGGGGTGTTTGTTACAAATATTAGAATTAAAAATTTATATTTGTGTGGGATTATCGAGTGGGGTGTTTGTTACTACAAATATTATATAAAAAAAAAATTTGTGTGAGATCACTGAAAGTGCGTTTGTTACAAATATTAGAATTAAAAATTTATATTTGTGTGGGATTATCGAGTGGGGTGTTTGTTTCTACAAAGATTATTTAAAATTATTTTTGTTTGAGATCACTGAAAGTGTGTTTGTTACTAATATTAGAATTTAAGTTTTACTTTGTTTGAGATGACCAAGTGGGGTGTTTATTACTACGAAGAGGGGGTCAATTTTATATTTTTGTGTGAGATCAATGAGTGGGGTTGATACAAAGATTCCCATAGAAACCACACCTGCCGAGCGACAAGGAGGCAGAGCATTGCAATTTCAAAGCTCATCATCCAAGTTCTCAGGCTATATAACTTCTAAGAGAATTGAAATATATTTTTTTATGAGATCACTGTGTAGGGTGTTTGTTACAAAAATAAGAATTAAAATTTATATTTGTGTGGGATTATCGAGTGGGATGTTTGTTACTACAAAGAGAATTAAAAATTATTTTTGATTGAGATCACTGAATGGGTGTTTGTTACTAAGATTAGAATTTAAGTTTAACTTTGTTTGAGATGACCAAGTGGTGTGTTTATTACTATGAAGAGGCGTTCAATTTTTTTTGTGTGAGATCACTGAGTATGGGTTTTGGTACAAAGATTCCCATAGAAACCACACCTGCCGAGCGACAAGGAGACAAAGCATTGCAATTTCAAAGCTCGTCATCCAAGTTCTCAGGCTATGTAACTTCTAAGAAAATTGAAATGTATTTTTTTATGAGATCAGTGTGTGGGGTGTTTGTTACAAATATTAGAATTAAAAATTTATATTTGTGTGGGATTATCGAGTGGGATGTTTGTTACTACAAAGAGCATTAAAAATTATTTTTGATTAAGATCACTGAATGGGTGTTTGTTACTAAGATTAGAATTTAAATTTAGATTGTTTTGAGATCACCGAATGGGGTGTTTATTACTACGAAAAGAATTTAAAAAAAAATTTTTGTGCGTGAGATCACTGAGTGGGGTGTTTGTTATAAAGATTCCCATAGAAACCACACCTGCCGAGCGACAAGGAGACAGAGCATTGCAATTTCAAAGCTCATCACCCAAGTTCTCAGGCTATGTAACTTCTAAGAAAATTGAAATGTATTTTTTTATGAGATCAGTGTGTGGGGTGTTTGTTACAAATATTAGAATTTTAATTTATATTTGTGTGGGATTATCGAATGGGGTATTTGTTACTACCAATATTATTTAAAATTATTTTTGTGTGAGATCACGTAATGGGTGTTTGTTACTAAGATTAGAATTTAAATTTAGATTGGTTTGGGATCACCGAGTGGGGTGTTTATTACTACGAAGATAATTAAATTTTTTTTTTGTGTAAGGTCATTAAATGGGGTGTTTGTTACAAAGATTCCCATAGAAACCACACTTGCCGAGCGACAAGGAGGCAGAGCATTGCAATTTTAAAGCTCATCACCCAAGTTCTCAGGCTATGTAACTTCTAAGAGAATTGAAATGTATTTTTGTATGAGATCACTGTGTGGGGTGTTTGTTACAAATATTAGAATTAAAAATTTATATTTGTGTGGGATTATCGAGTGGGGTGTTTGTTACTACAAAGATTATTTAAAAAAAAATTTGTGTGAGATCACTGAAAGTGTGTTTGTTACTAATATTAGAATTTAAGTTTTACTTTGTTTGAGATGACCAAGTGGGGTGTTTATTACTACGAAGAGGGGGTCAATTTTTTTTTGTGTGAGATCAATGAGTGAGGTTGATACAAAGATTCCCATAGAAACCACACCTAACGAGCGACAAGGAGGCAGAGCATTGCAATTTCAAAGCTCATCATCCAAGTTCTCAGGCTATATAACTTCTAAGAGAATTGAAATATATTTTTTATGAGATCACTGTGTAGGGCGTTTGTTACAAAAATAAGAATTAAAATTTATATTTGTGTGGGATTATCGAGTGGGATGTTTGTTACTACAAAGAGAATTAAAAATTATTTTTGATTGAGATCACTGAATGGGTGTTTAGTACTAATATTTAAATTTAAGTTTAGATTGGTTTGAGATGACCGAATGGGGTGTTTATTACTATGAAGAGGCGTTCAATTTTTTTTTTGAGTTCACTGAGTGGGGTTTTTGTTACAAAGATTCCCATAGAAACCACACCTGCCGAGCGACAAGGATGCACAGCATTGCAATTTCAAAGCTCATCACCCAAGTTCTCAGGCTATGTAACTTCTAAGAGAAGTGAAATGTATTTTTTTATGTGATCACTGTGTAGGGTGTTTGTTTCTGAAATAAGAATTAAAATTTATATTTGTGTGGGATTATCGAGTGGGATGTTTGTTACTACAAAGAGAATTAAAAATTATTTTTATTGAGATCACTGAATGGGTGTTTGTTACTAAGATTAGAATTTAAATTAAGATTGTTTTGAGATCACCGATTGGGGTTTTTTATTACTACGAAGAGAATTAAAAAATTTTTTTGTGTGAGATCACTGAGTATGGGTTTTGGTACAAAGATTCCCATAGAAACCACACCTGCCGAGCGACAAGGAGACAAAGCATTGCAATTTCAAAGGTCGTCATCCAAGTTCTCAGGCTATGTAACTTCTAAGAGAATTGAAATATATTTTTTTATGAGATCACTGTGTGGGGTGTTTGTTACAAATATTAGAATTAAAATTTATATTTGTGTGGGATTATCGAGTGGGGTATTTGTTACTACGAATATTATTTAAAATTATTTTTGTGTGAGATCACTGAATGGGTGTTTGTTACTAAGATTAGAATTTAAGTTTAACTTTGTTTGAGATGACCAAGTGGTGTGTTTATTACTATGAAGAGGCGTTCAATTTTTTTTGTGTGAGATCACTGAGTATGGGTTTTGGTACAAAGATTCCCATAGAAACCACACCTGCCGAGCGACAAGGAGACAAAGCATTGCAATTTCAAAGCTCGTCATCCAAGTTCTCAGGCTATGTAACTTCTAAGAGAAGTGAAATGTATTTTCATATGAGATCACTATGTGGGGTGTTTGTTACATATATTAGAATTAAAAATTTATATTTGTGTGGGATTATCGAGTGGGATGTTTGTTACTACAAAGAGAATTAAAAATTATTTTTGATTGAGATCACTGAATGGGTGTTTAGTACTAATATTTAAATTTAAGTTTAGATTGGTTTGAGATGACCGAATGGGGTGTTTATTACTATGAAGAGGCGTTCAATTTTTTTTTTGAGTTCACTGAGTGGGGTTTTTGTTACAAAGATTCCCATAGAAACCACACCTGCCGAGCGACAAGGAGACAGAGCATTGCAATTTCAAAGCTCGTCATCCAAGTTCTCAGGCTATGTAACTTCTAAGAGAATTGAAATATATTTTTTTATGTGATCACTGTGTAGGGTGTTTGTTTCTGAAATAAGAATTAAAATTTATATTTGTGTGGGATTATCGAGTGGGATGTTTGTTACTACAATGAGAATTAAAAATTATTTTTGATTGAGATCACTGAATGGGTGTTTATTACTAAGATTAGAATTTAAATTTAGTTTGTTTTGAGATCACAGAGTGGGGTGTTTATTACTACGAAGAGAATTAAAAATTTTTTTTGTGTGTGAGAACACTGAGTGGGGTGTTTGTTATAAAGATTCCCATAGAAACCACACCTGCCGAGCGACAAGGATGCAGAGCATTGCCATTTAAAAGCTCATCACCCAAGTTCTCAGGCTATGTAACTTCTAAGAGAAGTGAAATGTATTTTTGTATGAGATCACTATGTGGGGTGTTTGTTACAAATATTAGAATTAAAAATTTATATTTGTGTGGGATTATCGAGTGGGGTGTTTGTTTCTACAAAGATTATTTAAAATTATTTTTGTTTGAGATCACTGAAAGTGTGTTTGTTACTAATATTAGAATTTAAGTTTTACTTTGTTTGAGATGACCAAGTGGGGTGTTTATTACTACGAAGAGGGGTCAATTTTTTTTTGTGTGAGATCAATGAGTGGGGTTGATACAAAGATTCCCATAGAAACCACACCTGCCGAGCGACAAGGAGGCAGAGCATTGCAATTTCAAAGCTCATTATCCAAGTTCTCAGGCTATATAACTTCTAAGAGAATTGAATTATATTTTTTATGAGATCACAGTGTAGGGTGTTTGTTACAAAAATAAGAATTAAAATTTATATTTGTGTGAGATTATCGAGTGGGATGTTTGTTACTACAAAGAGAATTAAAAATTATTTTTGATTGAGATCACTGAATGGGTGTTTAGTACTAATATTTAAATTTAAGTTTAGATTGGTTTGAGATGACCGAATGGGGTATTTATTACTATGAAGAGGCGTTCAATTTTTTTTTTGAGTTCACTGAGTGGGGTTTTTGTTACAAAGATTCCCATAGAAACCACACCTGCCGAGCGACAAGGATGCAGAGCGTTGCAATTTCAAAGCTCATCACCCAAGTTCTCAGGCTATGTAACTTCTAAGAGAAGTGAAATGTATTTTTTTATGTGATCACTGTGTAGGGTGTTTGTTTCTGAAATAAGAATTAAAATTTATATTTGTGTGGGATTATCGAGTGGGATGTTTGTTACTACAAAGAGAATTAAAAATTATTTTTGATTGATATCACTGAATGGGTGTTTGTTACTAAGATTAGAATTTAAGTTTAACTTTGTTTAAAATGACCAACTGGTGTGTTTATTTCTATGAAGAGGCGTTCAATTTTTTTTGTGTGAGATCACTGAGTATGGGTTTTGGTACAAAGATTCCCATAGAAACCACACCTGCCGAGCGACAAGGAGACAAAGCATTGCAATTTCAAAGCTCGTCATCCAATTTCTCAGGCTATGTAACTTCTAAGAGAAGTGAAATGTATTTTCATATGAGATCACTATGTGGGGTGTTTGTTACAAATATTAGAATTAAAAATTTATATTTGTGTGGGATTATCGAGTGGGGTGTTTGTTTCTACAAAGATTATTTAAAAATATTTTTGTTTGAGATCACTGAAAGTGTGTTTGTTACTAATATTAGAATTTAAGTTTAACTTTGTTTGAGATGACCAAGTGGTGTGTTTATTACTATGAAGAGGCGTTCAATTTTTTTTGTGTGAGATCACTGAGTATGGGTTTTGGTACAAAGATTCCCATAGAAACCACACTTGCCGAGCGACAAGGAGGCAGAGCATTGCAATTTTAAAGCTCATCACCCAAGTTCTCAGGCTATGTAACTTCTAAGAAAATTGAAATGTATTTTTGTATGAGATCACTGTGTGGGGTGTTTGTTACAAATATTAGAATTAAAAATTTATATTTGTGTGGGATTATCGAGTGGGGTGTTTGTTACTACAAAGATTATTTAAAATTATTTTTGTGTGAGATCACTGAAAGTGTGTTTGTTACTAATATTAGAATTTATGTTTAACTTTGTTGTAGATGATCAAGTGGTGTGTTTATTACTACGAAGAGGCGTTCAATTTTTTTTTTGTGTGAGATCACTGAGTGGGGTTTTGTTACAAAGATTCCCATAGAAACCACACCTGCCGAGCGACAAGGAGGCAGAGCATTGCAATTTCAAAGCTCATCACCCAAGTTCTCAGGCTATGTAACTTCTAAGAGAATTGAAATGTATTTTTGTATGTGATCACTGTGTGGGGTGTTTGTTACAAATATTAGAAATAAAATTTATATTTATGTGGGATTATCGAGTAGGATGTTTGTTACTATGAAAAAAATTAAAATTGTTTTTTTGTGAGATCACTGAAAAGGTGTTTGTTACTAATATTAGCATTTAATTTAAGATTGGTTTGGGATCACCGAGTTGGATTTTATTACTACGAAGATGCGGTCAATTTTTTTGTGTGAGATCACTGAGTGGGGTTGATACAAAGATTCCCATAGAAACCACACCTGCCGAGCGACAAGGAGGCAGAGCATTGCAATTTCAAAGCTCATCACCCAAGTTCTCAGGCTATGTAACTTCTAAGAGAATTGAAATATATTTTTTTATGAGATCACTGTGTGGGGTGTTTGTTACAAATATTAGAATTAAAATTTATATTTGTGTGGGATTATCGAGAGGGGTATTTGTTACTACGAATATTATTTAAAATTATTTTTGTGTGAGATCACGGATTGGGTGTTTGTTACTAAGATTAGAATTTAAATTTAGATTGGTTTGGGATCACCGAGTGGGGTGTTTATTACTACGAAAAGAATTAAAAAATTTTTTTGTGCGTGAGATCACTGAGTGGGGTGTTTGTTATAAAGATTCCCATAGAAACCACACCTGCCGTGCGACAAGGAGGCAGAGCATTGCAATTTCAAAGCTCATCACCCAAGTTCTCAGGCTATGTAACTTCTAAGAGAATTGAGATATATTTTTTTATGAGATCACTGTGTGGGGTGTTTGTTACAAATAGTAGAATTAAAATTTATATTTGTGTGGGATTATCGAGAGGGGTATTTGTTACTACGAATATTATTTAAAATTATTTTTGTGTGAGATCACGGAATGGGTGTTTGTTACTAAGATTAGAATTTAAATTTAGATTGGTTTGGGATCACCGAGTGGGGTGTTTATTACTACGAAGAGAATTAAATTTTTTTTTGTGTAAGATCATTAAATGGGGTGTTTGTTACAAAGATTCCCATAGAAACCACACTTGCCGAGCGACAAGGAGGCAGAGCATTGCAATTTCAAAGCTCATCACAGAAGTTCTCAGGCTATGTAACTTCTAAGAAAATTGAAATGTATTTATTTATGAGATCACTGTGTGGGGTGTTTGTTACAAATATTAGAATTAAAATTTATATTTGTGTGGGATTATCAAGTGGGGTATTTAATACTACGAATATTATTTAAAATTATTTTTGTGTGAGATCACGGTATGGGTGTTTGTTACTAAGATTAGAATTTAAATTTAGATTGGTTTGAGATCACTGAGTGGGGTGTTTATTACTACGAAGGTAATTAAAAAAAAATTTTGTGTAAGATCCTTAAGTGGGGTGTTTGTTACTACAAAGATTATTTAAAATTATTTTTGTGTGAGAACACTGAAAGTGTGTTTGTTACCAATATTAGAATTTAAGTTTAACTTTGTTTGAGATGACCAAGTGGGGTGTTTATTACTATGAAGAGGCGTTCAATTTTTTTTTGTGTGAGATCACTGAGTGGGGTTTTGTTACAAAGTTTCCCATAGAAACCACACCTGCCGAGCGACAAGGAGGCAGAGCATTGCAACTTCAAAGCTCATCACCCAAGTTCTCAGGCTATGTAACTTCTAAGAGAATTGAAATGTATTTTTTTATGAGATCTGTGTGTGGGGTGTTTGTTACAAATATTGTAATAAATATTTATATTTGTGTGGGATTATCTAATGGGATATTTGTTACTATGAAAAAAATTAAAATTCTTTTTGTGTGAGATCACTGAAAAGGTGTTTGTAACTAATATTAGCATTTAAGATTAGATTTGTTTTAGATGACCGAGTGGTGTGTTTATAACTATGAAGAGGCGTTCAATTTTTTTTGTGTGAGATTACTGAGTATGGGTTTTGGTACAAAAATTCCCATAGAAACCACACCTGCCGAGCGACAAGGAGGCAGAGCATTGCAATTTCAAAGATCATCACCCAAGTTCTCAGGCTATGTAACTTCTAAGAGAATTGAAATGTATTTTTGTATGAAATCACTGTGTAGGGTGTTTGTTACAAAAATAAGAATTAAAATTTATATTTGTGTGGGATTATCGAGTGGGATGTTTGTTACTATAAAGAGAATTAAAAATTATTTCTGATTGAGATCACTGAATGGGTGTTTGTTACTAAGATTAGAATTTAAATTTGGATTGGTTTGGGATCACCGAGTGGGGTGTTTATTACTACGAAGAGAATTAAAAAATTTTTTTTGTGTAAGATCATTAAATGGGGGGTGTTTGTTATAAAGATTCCCATAGAAACCACACTTGCCGAGCGACAAGGAGGCAGAGCATTGCAATTTCAAAGCTCATCTTCTCAGGCTATGTAACTTATAAGAAAATTGAAATGTATTTTTTTATGAGATCACTGTGTGGGGTGTTGGTTACAAATATTAGAAATTAAATTTATATTTGTGTGGGATTATAGAGTGGGGTGTTTGTTACTACAAAGATTATTTTAAATTATTTTTGTGTGAGATCACTGAAAGTGTGTTTGTTACTAATATTAGAATTTAAGTTTAACTTTGTTTGAGATAACCAAGTGGGGTGTTTATTACTACGAAGAGGCGTTCAATTTTTTTTTGTGTAAGATCACTGAGTGGGGTTTTGTTACAAAGATTCCCATAGAAACCACACCTGCCGAGAGACAAGGAAGCAGAGCATTGCAATTTCAAAGCTCATCACCCAAGTTCTCAGGCTATGTAACTTCTAAGAGAATTGAAATGTATTTTTGTATGTGATCACTGTGTGGGGTGTTTGTTACAAATATTAGAATTAAAATTTATATTTATGTGGGATTATCGAGAGGGATGTTTGTTACTATGAAAAAAATTAAAATTATTTTTGTGTGAGATCACTGAAAAGGTGTTTGTTACTAATATTAGCATTTAAATTTAGATTGTTTTGAGATCTTCGAGTGGGGTGTTTATTACTACGAAGAGAATTAAAAGATTTTTTTTGTGTGTGAGATCACTGAGTGGGGTGTTTTTTATAAAGATTCCCATAGAAACCACACCTGCCGAGCGACAAGGAGGCAGAGCATTGCAATTTCAAAGCTCAACACCCAAGTTCTCAGGCTATGTAACTTCTAAGAGAAAGGAAATCTATTTTTCTATGTGATCACTGTATGGGGTGTTTGTTACAAAGATTAGAATTAAAATTTATATTTATGTGGGATTATCGAGTGGAATGTTTGTAACTACAAAGAGAATGTAAAATTATTTTTTAGTGAGATCACTGAATGGGTGTTTGTTACTAAGATTATAATTTTAATTTAGATTGGTTTGAGATCTCCGAGTAGTGTGCTTATTACAACGAAGAGAATTAAAAAAAAATTTTGTGAGATCACTGAGTGGGGTGTTTGTTACAAAGATTCCCATAGAAACCACATCTGCGGAGCGACAGGGAGGCAGACCATTGCAATTTCAAAGCTCATCACCCAAGTTCTCAGGCTATGTAACTTTTAAGAGAACTGAAATGTATTTTTGTATGATATCACTGAGTGCGTTGTTTGTTACAAAGATTCCCAAAGAAGCCACACCTGCTGAGAGACAATTAGCCAGAGATTTGAAATTTTAAAGCTCATCACCCAAGTTCTCAGGGTATGTAACTGCTAAGAAAACTGAAATGTATTTTTGTACAAGATCACAAAATGCGGTGTTTGGTACTAGGAAGATAATTAAAAATAATTTTTCTATGTTATCAGTTAGTAGTGTGTTTGTTACAAAAATTAACAAAAATACCACACCTGCAGAGAGACAAGGAGGCAGATGTTTGCAGTTTCAAAGCTCATTACCAAAGTTCTTAGGCTATGTAACTTCAAAGAGAATGGAAAAGTATTTTTGTCTGTGATCACTGAGTGGGGTGTTTGTTACAAATAATAGAATTAAAATTTATATTTGTGTGGGATTATCTAATGGGATGTTTGTTACTATGAAAAAAAAATTGTTTTTGTGTGAGATCACTGAAAAGGTGTTTGTTATTAATATTAGCATTTAAGATTAGATTTGTTTTAGATGACCGAGTGGTGTGTTTATTACTATGAAGAGGCGTTCAATTTTTTTTGTGTGAGATCACTGTGAGGGGTGTTTGTTACAAATATTAGAATTAAAATTTATATATGCTTTGGATTATCGAGTGGGGTATTTGTTACTACGAAGAGAATTTAAATTATTTTTTTTGTGATATCACTGAATGGGTGTTTGTTACTAAGATTAGATATTAAATTTAGATTGGTTTGAGATCTCCGAGTAGGGTGTTTATTACTACGAAGATAATAAATTTTTTGTTTGTTAGTGAGATCACTGAGTGAGGTGTTTGTTGCAAAGATTCCCATAGAAACCACACCTGCCGAGCGACAAGGATTCAGAGCATTGCAATTTCAAAGCTCATCACCCAAGTTCTAAGGCTATGTAACTTCTAAGAGAATTGAAATGTATTTTTGTATGAGATCACTGTGTGGGGTGTTTGTTACAAATATTAGAATTAAAATTTATATTTATGTGGAATTATCGAGTGGAATGTTTGTAACTACAAAGAGAATGTAAAATTATTTTTTAGTGATATCACTGAAAGGGTGTTTGTTACTAATATTTAAATTCAAGTTTAGATTGGTTTGAGATGTCTGAGTGGGGTGTTTATTACTAAGAAGAGGCGTTCAATTTTTTTTGTATGAGATCACTGAGTATAGAGTTTCTTACAAAGATGCCCATAGAAACCACACCTGCCGAGCGACAAGGAGGCAGATGTTTGCAGTTTCAAAGCTCATCACCAAAGTACTTAGGCTATGTAACTTCTAAGAGAATTGAAATGTATTTTTTATGAGATCACTGTGTGGGGTGTTTGTTACAAATATTAGAATTAAAATTTATATTTGAGTGGTATTATCTAATGAGATGTTCGTTACTATGAAAAAAATTAAAATATTATTTGTGTGAGATCACTGAAAAGGTGTTTGTTACTAATATTAGCATTTAAGTTTAGATTGGTTTTACATGACCGAGTGGTGTGTTTATTACTATGAAGAGGCGTTCAATTTTTTTTGTGTGAGATCACTGCATGGGGTTTTTGTTACAAAGATTCCCATAAAACCACACCTGCCGAGCGACAAGGAGGCAGAGCATTGCAATTTCAAAGCTCATAACCCAAGTTCTCAAGCTATGTAACTGCTAAGAGAACTGAAATGTATTTTTGTATGGTATCACTGAGTGAGTTGTTTGTTACAAAGATTCCCAAAGAAGCCACACCTGCTGAGAGACAATTAGCCAGAGATTTGAAATTTTAAAGCTCATCGCCCAAGTTCTCAGGGTATGTAACTGCTAAGAAAACTGAAATGTATTTTTGTACAAGATCACAAAATGCGGTGTTTGGTACTAGGAAGATAATTAAAAATAATTTTTCTATGTTATCAGTTAGTAGTGTGTTTGTTACAAAGATTCCCAAAAATACCACACCTGCAGAGAGACAAGGAGGCAGATGTTTGCAGTTTCAAAGCTCATCACCAAAGTTCTTAGGCTATGTAACTTCAAAGAGAATGGAAAAGTATTTTTGTCTGTGATCACTGAGTGGGGTGTTTGTTACAAATAATAGAATTAAAATTTATATTTGTGTGGGATTATCTAGTGGGATGTTTGTTACTATGAAAAAAATAAAAATTGTATTTGTGTGATATCACTGAAAAGGTGTTTGTTACTAATATTAGGATTTAAGATTAGATTTGTTTTAGATGACCGAGTGGTGTGTTTATTACTATGAAGAGGCGTTCAATTTTTTTGTGTGAGATCACTGTGTGGGGTGTTTGTTACAAATATTAGAATTAAAATTTATATATGCGTTGGATTATCGAGTGGGGTATTTGTTACTACGAAGAGAATTTAAATTATTTTTTTGTGATATCACTGAATGGGTGTTTGTTACTAAGATTAGATATTAAATTTAGATTGGTTTGAGATCTCCGAGTAGGGTGTTTATTACTACGAAGAGAATAAATTTTTTGTTTGTTAGTGAGATCACTGAGTGAGGTGTTTGTTGCAAAGATTCCCATAGAAACCACACCTGCCGAGCGACAAGGAGGCAGAGCATTGCAATTTCAAAGCTCATCACCCAAGTTCTCAGGCTATGTAACTTCTAAGAGAATTGAAATGTATTTTTGTATGAGATCACTGTGTGGGGTGTTTGTTACAAATATTAGATTTAAATTTATATTTGTGTGGGATTATCGAGTGGGATGTTTGTAACTACAAAGATAATTAAAAATTATTTTTGAGTGAGATCACTGAAAGGGTATTTGTTACTAATATTTAAATTTAAGTTTAGATTGGTTTGAGATGACCGAGTGGGGTGTTTATTACTATGAAGATGCGTTCAATTTTTTTTGTGTGAGATCACTGAATGGGGTTTTTGTTACAAAGATTCCCATAGAAACCACACCTGCCGAGCGACAAGGAGGCAGAGCATTGCAATTTCAAAGCTCATAACCCAAGTTCTCAAGCTATGTAACTGCTAAGAGAACTGTAATGTATTTTTGTATGATATCACTGAGTGAGTTGTTTGTTACAAAGATTCCCAAAGAAGCCACACCTGCTGAGAGACAATTAGCCAGATATTTGAAATTTTAAAGCTCATCCCCCAAGTTCTCAGGGTATGTAACTGCTAAGAAAACTGAAATGTATTTTTGTACAAGATCACAAAATGCGGTGTTTGGTACTAGGAAGATAATTAAAAATGATTTTTCTATGTTATCAGTTAGTAGTGTGTTTGTTACAAAGATTCCCAAAAATACCACACCTGCAGAGAGACAAGGAGACAGATGTTTGCAGTTTCAAAGCTCATCACCAAAGTTCTTAGGCTATGTAACTTCAAAGAGAATGGAAAAGTATTTTTGTCTGTGATCACTGAGTGGGGTGTTTGTTACAAATAATAGAATTAAAATTTATATTTGTGTGGGATTATCTAATGCGATGTTTGTTACTATGAAAAAAATAACAATTGTTTTTGTGTGAGATCACTGAAAAGGTGTTTGTTACTAATATTAGGATTTAAGATTAGATTTGTTTTAGATGACCGAGTGGTGTGTTTATTACTATGAAGAGGCGTTCAATTTTATTTGTGTGAGATCACTGAGTGGGGTTTTTGTTACAAAGATTCCCATAGAAACCACACCTGCCGAGCGACAAGGAGGCAGAGCATTGCAATTTCAAAGCTCATCACCCAAGTTCCCAGGCTATGTAACTTCTAAGAGAATTGAAATGCCTTTTTTTATGTTATCACTGTGTCGGGTGTTTGTTACAAATATAAGAATAAAAATTTATATTTCTGTGGAATTATCTAATGGGATGTTTGTTACTATAAAAAAAATTAAAATTATTTTTGAGTGAGATCACTGAAAGGGTGTTTGTTACTAATATTTAAATTTAAGTTTAGATTGGTTAGAGATGACCGAGTGGTGTGTTTGTTACAAAGATTCCCAAAAATACCACACCTGCAGAGAGACAAAGAGGCAGATGTTTGCAGTTTCAAAGCTCATCACCAAAGTTCTTAGGCTATGTAACTTCAAAGAGAAAGGAAAAGTATTTTTGTATGTGATCACTGCGTTGGGTGTTTGTTACAAATATTAGAATTAAAATTTATATTTATATGGGATTATCGAGTGGGATGTTTGTAACTACAGAGATAATTTAAAATTATTTTTGAGTGAGATCACTGAAAGGGTGTTTGTTACTAATATTTAAATTTAAGTTTAGATTGGTTTGAGATGACCGAGTGGGGTGTTTATTACTATGAAGAGGCGTTCAATTTTTTTTGTGTGAGATCACTGAGTGGGGTTTTTGTTACAAAGATTCCCATAGAAACCACACCTGCCGAGCGACAAGGAGGCAGAGCATTGCAATTTCATAGCGCATCACCCAAGTTCTTAGGCTATGTAACTTCTAAGAGAATGGAAAAGTATTTTTGTATGTGATCACTGAGTGGGGTGTTTGTTACAAACATTAGAATTAAAATTTATATTTGTGTGGGATTATCTAATGGGATGTTTGTTATTATGAAAAAAATTACACCTGCAGAGAGACAAGGAGGCAGATGTTTGCAGTTTCAAAGCTCATCACCAAAGTTCTTAGGCTATGTAACTTCTAAGAGAATTGAAATGTATTTTTGTATGAGATCACTGTGTGGGGTGTTTGTTACAAGTATTAGAATTAAAATTTATATTTGTGTGGGATTATCTAATGGAATGTTTGTTACTATGAAAAAAATTAAAATTGTTTTTGTGTGAGATCACTGAATGGGTGTTTGTTACTAAAATTAGATATTAAATTTAGATAGGTTTGAGATCTCCGAGTAGGGTGTTTATTACTACGAAGAGAATAAATTTTTTTTTATATTGAGATCACTGAGTGGGGTGTTTGTTACAAAGATTTCCATAGAAACCACACCTGCCGAGCGACAAGGAGGCAGAGCATTGCAATTTCAAAGCTCATCACCCAAGGTATCAGGCTATGTAACTTCTAAGAGAATTAAAATGTACTAGGGGGCCCGCCCCATGCTCGCTAACGCTCGCCAACCCCCGGAGGATTGCTTCGCAATTCTCATTGGTTCGCTGCGCGAACCTATGCTCGCTTCGCTCGCATCAATGAAGACACGTGTCCTAGCAGAAGGGATTGATTACAAAATATATTCCAAACAAATATTTTTCAAATCTAAATTTGTTGTATTACATAAAAGATATATACAGTACCTCTGGAATCAGAATTTAGATGAAAATTTTGAGCAAATTTTTACTCGCAATGTGAGCCTGCTTTGGAAATTGAATACTCAGCATGTTGTTTGTGTGTACATTTCCCCAGTACTCGAGCCACCCATACACTTTTTGACTGAGTTTGTTGTCGAAAGTTGTAGTGCACGCGTCTTGTTGTACTATAATTGTTAGCTTTGAAAAGGACCGTTTTTTAAATAGCCCTGAAAAGATCCTCCGCTTTCTTAGATTTCTATTCCGAACCGCAACAGCTCGTCTAAAATTCATTTTTTTTTTCAATAAAATTTCATCCGATAACGCTATAGATTCAAATGACTCGCGAGGCTCCTAGTAAACAAACAATCGCACAATGTTGCCAAATTGCGGTAACAAATAACGTCTTTTTTGCGTACCACGTAAGAGTAATATATATATATATAGATTTTTTAATGATATCACTTTGTGGGGTGTTTGTTACAAATATTAGAATTAAAATTTATATTTGTGTGGGATTATCGAGTGGGGTATTTGTTACTACGAAGATAATTTAAAATATTTTTGCACGATTTCACTGAATGGGTGTTTGTTACTATGATTAGAATTTAAATTTAGATTGGTTTCAGATCTCCGAGTAGGGTGTTTATTGCTACGAAGATAATTAAAAAATTTTTTGTGTGTGAGAGATCACTGACTGGGGTGTTTGTTACAAAGATTCTCCTAGAAACCACACCTGCCGAGCGACAAGGAGGCAGAGCATTGCAATTTCAAAGCTCATCACCCAAGTTCTCAGGCTATGTAACTTCTAAAAGAATGGAAATGTATTTTTGTATGTGAACACTGTGTGGGATGTTTGTTACAAATATTAGAATTAAAATTTATATTTGTGTGGTATTATCGAGAGGGATGTTTGTTTCTACAAAGATAATTTAAAATTATTTTTGTGTGAGATCACTGAATGGGTGTTTGTTACTAAGATTATAATTTAAATTTAGATTGTTTTGAGATCTCCAAGTAGGGTGTTTATTACTACGAAGAGAATTAAAAAAAAATTTCATGTGCGAGTTCATGAATGGGGTGTTTGTTACAAAGATTCCCATTGAAACCACACCTGCTGAGCGACAAGGAGGCAGAGCATTGCAATTTCAAAGCTCATCACCCAAGTTCTCAGGCTATGTAACTTCTAAAAGAATGGAAATGTATTTTTTTATGTGAACACTGTGTGGGGTGTTTGTTACAAATATTAAAATTAAATTTTATATTTGTGTGGTATTATCGAGTGGGATGTTTGTTTCTACAAAGAGAATTTAAATTATTTTTGTTTGAGATTACTTAATGGGTGTTTGTTACTAAGATTAGAATTTTAATTCAGATTGGTTTGAGATCTCCGAGTGGGGTGTTTATTACAACGAAGATAATTTAATTTTTTTTTGTGTGAGATCACTGAATGAGGTGTTTGTTACAAAGTTTCCCATAGAAACCACACCTGCCGAGCGACAAGGAGGCAGAGCATTAAATTTTCAAAGCTCATCACCCAAGTTCTCAAACTATGTAACTTATAAGAGAATGGAAATGTATTTTTTTTAGATCACTGTGTGTGGGTTGTAAGCTACAAATATTAGAATTAAAATTTATATTTGTGTGGGATTATCGAGTGGGAAGTTTGTTTCTGCAAAGAGAATTTAAAATTATTTTTGTTTGAGATTACTTAATGAGTGTTTGTTACTAAGATTATAATTTAAATTTAGATTGGTTTGAGATCTCCGAGTGGGGTGTTTATTACAACGAAGATAATTTAATTTTTTTTTTGTGTAAGATCACTGAGTGTGGTGTTTGTTACAAAGTTTCCCATAGAAACCACACCTGCCGAGCGACAAGGAAGCAGAGCATTGCAATTTCAAAGCCCGTCACCCAAGTTCTCAGGCTATGTAACTTCTAAGAGAATGGAAATGTATTTTTGTATGTGAACACTGTGTGGGGTGTTTGTTACAAATATAAGAATATAAATTTATATTTGTGTGGGATTATCTAATGGGATGTTTGTTACTATCAAAAAAATTTAAATTGTTTTTGTGTGAAATCACTGAAAAGGTGTTTGGTACTAATATTAGCATTTAACATTAGATTGGTTTTAGATGACCGAATGGGGTGTTTATTACAACGAAGATAATTTAATTTTTTTTCTGTGAGATCACTGAGTGGGGTGTTTGTTACAAAGTTTCCCATAGAAACCACACCTGCCGAGCGACAAGGAGGCAGAGCATTGCAATTTCAAAGCTCATCACCCAAGTTCTCAGGCTATGTAACTTCTAAGAAAATTGAAATGTATTTTTTTATGAGATCAGTGTGTGGGGTGTTTGTTACAAATATTAGAATTAAAATTTATATTTGTATGGAATTATCGAGTGGGATGTTTGTAACTACAAACATAATTTAAAATTATTTTTGAGTGAGATCACTGAAAGGGTGTTTGTTACTAAGATTTGAATTTAAGTTTAGATTGGTTTGAGTTGACCGAGTGGGGTGTTTATTACTACGAAGAGAATAATAATTTTTTTTTGTTTGTGAGATCACTGAGTGGGGTGTTTGTTACAAAGATTCCCATAGAAACCACACCTGTCGAGCAAAGAGGAAGCAGAGCATTGCAATTTCAAAGCTCATCACCCAAAATCTCAGGCAATGTAACTTCTAAGAGAATTGAATTTTTTTTATGAGATCACTGTGTGGGGTGTTTGTTACAAATATTAGAATTAAAATTTATATTTGTGTGGGATTATCGAGTGGAATGTTTGTTATTACGAAGAGAATTTAAAATTATTTTTGCTTGAGATTACTTAATGGGTGTTTGTTACTAAGATTAGAATTTAAATTTAGATTGGTTTGAGATCACCGAGTGGGGTGTTTATTGCAATGAAGATATTTTAATTTTTTTTTGTGTGAGATCACTGAGTGGGGTTGTGTTACAAAGATTCCCATAGAAACCACACCTGCCGAGCGACATGGAGGCAGAGCATTGCAATATCAAAGCTCATCACCCAAGTTCTCAGGCTATGTAACTTCTAAGAGAATTGAAATGTTTTTTTTATGAGATCACTGTGTGGGATGTTTGTTACAAATATTAGAATTAAAATTTATATTTGTGTGGGATTATCGAGTGGAATGTTTGTTATTACGAAGAGAATTTAAAATTATATTTGTGTGAGATCACTGAATGGGTGTTTGTTACTAAGATTATAATTTAAATTTAGATTGTTTTGAGATCTCCGAGTAGGGTGTTTATTACTACGAAGATAATTAAAATTTTTTTTGTGTGTGTGAGATCACTGACTGGGGTGTTTGTTACAAAGATTCCCATAGAAACCACACCTGCCGAGCGACAAGGAGGCAGAGAATTGCAATTTCAAAGCTCATCACCCAAGTTCTCAGGCTATGTAACTTCTAAGAGAATTGAAATGTATTTTTGTATATGAACACTGTGTGGGGTGTTTGTTACAAATATTAGAATTAAATTTTATATTTGTATGGGATTATCGAGTGGGGTATTTGTTACTACGAAGATAATTTAAAATATTTTTGCACGATTTCACTGAATGGGTGTTTGTTACTATGATTAGAATTTAAATTTAGATTGGTTTGAGATCTCCGAGTAGGGTGTTTATTACTACGAAGATAATTAAAATTTTTTTTGTGTGTGTGAGATCACTGACTGGGGTGTTTGTTACAAAGATTCTCCTAGAAACCACACCTGTCGAGCGACAAGGAGGCAGAGCATTGCAATTTCAAAGCTCATCACCCAAGTTCTCAGGCTATGTAACTTCTAAGAGAATTGAAATGTATTTCTGTATGAGATCACTGTGTGGGGTGTTTGTTACAAATATTAGAAATAAAATTTATATTTGTGTGGGATTATCGAGTGGGGTATTTGTTACTACGAAGAATTTAAATTATTTTTGCGTGATATCACTGAATGGGTGTTTGTTACTACGATTAGAATTTAAATTTAGATTGGTTTGAGATCTCTGAGTAGGGTGTTTATTACTACCAAAAGAATGAAAAAAAAATTTTGTGTTTGTGAGATCACTGAGTGGGGTGTTTGTTACAAAGATTCCCCTAGAAACCACACCTGCCGAGCGACAAGAGGCACAGCATTGCAATTTCAAAGCTCATCACCCAAGTTCTCAGGCTATGTAACTTCTAAGATAATGGAAATGTATTTTTGTATTTGAACACTGTGTGGGGTGTTTGTTACAAATATTAGAATTAAAATTGATATTTGTGTGGTATTATCGAGTGGGATGTTTGTTTCTACAAAGATAATTTAAAATTATTTTTGTGTGAGATCACTGAATGGGTGTTTGTTACTAAGATTATAATTTAAATTTAGATTGTTTTGAGATCTCCAAGTAGGGTGTTTATTACTACGAAGAGCATTAAAAAAAATTTTCATGTGCGAGTTCATGAATGGGGGGTGTTTGTTACAAAGATTTCCATAGAAACCACACGTGCCGAGCGACAGGGAGGCAGAGCATTGCAATTTCAAAGCTCATCACCCAAGTTCTCAGGCTATGTAACTTCTAAGAGAATTGAAAGGTTTTTTCATGAGATCACTGTGGGGGGTGTTTGTTACAAATATTAGAATTAAAATTTATATTTGTGTGGGATTATGGAGTGGAATGTTTGTTACTACGTAAAGAATTTAAAATTATTTTTGTGTGAGATCACTGTATGGGTGTTTGTTACTAAGATTAGAATTTAAATTTAGATTGGTTTGAGATCACCGAGTTGGGTGTTTATTACTACGAAGAGAATTTTTAAAAAAAAATTTTGTGAGATCACTGAAAGGGGTGTTTGTTACAAATATTAGAATTAAGATTTATACATGTGTGGGATTATCGAGTGGGATGTTTGTAACGACAAAGAGAATTTA
The DNA here is from genome assembly GCA_947359465.1 of Metellina segmentata. Taxonomy (NCBI): domain Eukaryota; kingdom Metazoa; phylum Arthropoda; class Arachnida; order Araneae; family Tetragnathidae; genus Metellina; species Metellina segmentata. Next base: position 55,851,421 of record OX375873.1, read on the forward strand.
AATAATTTTTGTTTGAGATTTCTTAATGGGTGTGTTTACTAAGATTAGAATTTAAATTTAGATTGGTTTGAGATCTCCGAGTAGGGTGTTTATTACTACGAAGATAATTAAAAATTTTTTTGTGTGTGTGAGATCACTGACTGGGGTGTTTGTTACAAAGATTCTCCTAGAAACCACACCTGCCGAGCGACAAGGAGGCAGAGCATTGCAATTTCAAAGCTCATCACCCAAGTTCTCAGGCTATGTAACTTCTAAGAGAATTGAAATGTATTTCTGTATGAGATCACTATGTGGGGTGTTTGTTACAAATATTAGAAATAAAATTTATATTTGTGTGGGATTATCGAGTGGGGTATTTGTTACTACGAAGAGAATTTAAATTATTTTTGCGTGATATCACTGAATGGGTGTTTGTTACTACGATTATAATTTAAATTTAGATTGGTTTGAGATCTCTGAGTAGGGTGTTTATTACTACCAAAAGAATGAAAAAAATTTTTTGTGTTTGTGAGATCACTGAGTGGGGTGTTTGTTACAAAGATTCCCCTAGAAACCACACCTGCCGAGCGACAAGGAGGCACAGCATTGCAATTTCAAAGCTCATCACCCAAGTTCTCAGGCTATGTAACTTCTAAGATAATGGAAATGTATTTTTGTATTTGAACACTGTGTGGGGTGTTTGTTACAAATATTAGAATTAAAATTGATATTTGTGTATTATTATCGAGAGGGATGTTTGTTTCTACAAAGATAATTTAAAATTATTTTTGTGTGAGATCACTGAATGGGTGTTTGTTACTAAGATTATAATTTAAATTTAGATTGTTTTGAGATCTCCAAGTAGGGTGTTTATTACTACGAAGAGCATTAAAAAAAATTTTCATGTGCGAGTTCATGAATGGGGTGTTTGTTACAAAGATTTCCATAGAAACCACACGTGCCGAGCGACAGGGAGGCAGAGCATTGCAATTTCAAAGCTCATCACCCAAGTTCTCAGGCTATGTAACTTCTAAGAGAATTGAAAGGTTTTTTCATGAGATCACTGTGTGGGGTGTTTGTTACAAATATTAGAATTAAAATTTATATTTGTGTGGGATTATCGAGTGGAATGTTTGTTACTACGTAAAGAATTTAAAATTATTTTTGTGTGAGATCACTGTATGGGTGTTTGTTACTAAGATTAGAATTTAAATTTAGATTGGTTTGAGATCACCGAGTTGGGTGTTTATTACTACGAAGAGAATTAAAAAAAAAAAATTTGTGAGATCACTGAAAGGGATGTTTGTTACAAATATTAGAATTAAGATTTATATATGTGTGGGATTATCGAGTGGGATGTTTGAAACGACAAAGAGAATTTAAATAATTTTTGTTTGAGATTTCTTAATGGGTGTGTTTACTAAGATTAGAATTTAAATTTAGATTGGTTTGAGATCTCCGAGTAGGGTGTTTATTACTACGAAGATAATTAAAATTTTTTTTGTGTGTGAGAGATCACTGACTGGGGTGTTTGTTACAAAGATTCTCGTAGAAACCACACCTGCCGAGCGACAAGGAGGCAGAGCATTGGAATTTCAAAGCTCATCATCCAAGTTCTCAGGCTATGTAACTTCTAAGAGAATTGAAATGTATTTCTGTATGAGATCACTGTGTGGGGAGTTTGTTATATATATTAGAAATAAAATTTATATTTGTGTGGGATTATCGAGTGGGGTATTTGTTACTACGAAGAGAATTTAAATTATTTTTGCGTGATATCACTGAATGGGTGTTTGTTACTACGATTAGAATTTAAATTTAGATTGGTTTGAGATCTCTGAGTAGGGTGTTTATTACTACCAAAAGAATGAAAATTCTTTTTTGTGTTTGTGAGATCACTGAGTGGGGTGTTTGTTACAAAGATTCCCCTAGAAACCACACCTGCCGAGCGACAAGGAGGCAGAGCATTGCAATTTCAAAGCTCATCACCCAAGTTCTCAGGCTGTGTAACTTCTAAGATAATGGAAATGTATTTTTGTATTTGAACACTGTGTGGGGTGTTTGTTACAAATATTAGAATTAAAATTGATATTTGTGTGGTATTATCGAGAGGGATGTTTGTGTCTACAAAGATAATTTAAAATTATTTTTGTGTGAGATCACTGAATGGATGTTTGTTACTAAGATTATAATTTAAATTTAGATTGTTTTGAGATCTCCAAGTAGGGTGTTTATTTCCACGAAGAGAATTAAAAAAAAATTTTCATGTGCGAGTTCATGAATGGGGTGTTTGTTACAAAGATTCCCATTGAAACCACACCTGCCGAGCGACAAGGAGGCAGAGCATTGCAATTTCAGAGCTCATCACCCAAGTTCTCAGGCTATGTAACTTCTAAGAGAATGGAAATGTATTTTTTATGAGATCACTGTGTGTTGTGTTTGTTACAAATACCCGAATTAAATTTTATATTTGTGTGGTATTATCGAGTGGGGTATTTGTTACTACGAAGATAATTTAAATTATTTTTGCGTGATATCACTGAATGGGTGTTTGCTACTACGATTAGAATTTAACTTTAGATTGATTTGAGTTCTCCGAGAAGGGTGTTTATTACTACGAAGAGATCTAAAAAAAAAATTTTGTGTGTGCGAGATCACTGAGTGGGGTGTTTGTTACAAAGATTCCCCTAGAAACCACACCTGCCGAGCGACAAGGAGGCACAGCATTGCAATTTCAAAGCTCATCACCCAAGTTCTCAGGCTATGTAACTTCTAAGATAATGGAAATGTATTTTTGTATTTGAACACTGTGTGGGGTGTTTGTTACAAATATTAGAATTAAAATTGATATTTGTGTATTATTATCGAGAGGGATGTTTGTTTCTACAAAGATAATTTAAAATTATTTTTGTGTGAGATCACTGAATGGGTGTTTGTTACTAAGATTATAATTTAAATTTAGATTGTTTTGAGATCTCCAAGTAGGGTGTTTATTACTACGAAGAGCATTAAAAAAAATTTTCATGTGCGAGTTCATGAATGGGGTGTTTGTTACAAAGATTTCCATAGAAACCACACGTGCCGAGCGACAGGGAGGCAGAGCATTGCAATTTCAAAGCTCATCACCCAAGTTCTCAGGCTATGTAACTTCTAAGAGAATTGAAAGGTTTTTTCATGAGATCACTGTGTGGGGTGTTTGTTACAAATATTAGAATTAAAATTTATATTTGTGTGGGATTATCGAGTGGAATGTTTGTTACTACGTAAAGAATTTAAAATTATTTTTGTGTGAGATCACTGTATGGGTGTTTGTTACTAAGATTAGAATTTAAATTTAGATTGGTTTGAGATCACCGAGTTGGGTGTTTATTACTACGAAGAGAATTAAAAAAAAAAAAATTTGTGAGATCACTGAAAGGGGTGTTTGTTACAAATATTAGAATTAAGATTTATACATGTGTGGGATTATCGAGTGGGATGTTTGTAACGACAAAGAGAATTTAAATAATTTTTGTTTGAGATTTCTTAATGGGTGTGTTTACTAAGATTAGAATTTAAATTTAGATTGGTTTGAGATCTCCGAGTAGGGTGTTTATTACCACGAAGAGAATTTAAAAAAATTTTCATGTGCGAGTTCATGAATGGGGTGTTTGTTACAAAGATTCCCATTGAAACCACACCTGCCGAGCGACAAGGAGGCAGAGCATTGCAATTTCAGAGCTCATCACCCAAGTTCTCAGGCAATGTAACTTCTAAAAGAATGGAAATGTATTTTTGTATGTGAACACTGTGTGGGGTGTTTGTTACAAATATCAGAATTAAAATTTATATTTGTGTGGTATTATCGAGTGGGATGTTTGTTTCTACAAAGATAATTTAAAATTATTTTTGTGTGAGATCACTGAATGGGTGTTTGTTACTAAGATTATAATTTAAATTTAGATTGTTTTGAGATCTCCAAGTAGGGTGTTTATTACTACGAAGAGCATTAAAAAAAATTTTCATGTGCGAGTTCATGAATGGGGTGTTTGTTACAAAGATTTCCATAGAAACCACACGTGCCGAGCGACAGGGAGGCAGAGCATTGCAATTTCAAAGCTCATCACCCAAGTTCTCAGGCTATGTAACTTCTAAGAGAATTGAAAGGTTTTTTCATGAGATCACTGTGGGGGGTGTTTGTTACAAATATTAGAATTAAAATTTATATTTGTGTGGGATTATGGAGTGGAATGTTTGTTACTACGTAAAGAATTTAAAATTATTTTTGTGTGAGATCACTGTATGGGTGTTTGTTACTAAGATTAGAATTTAAATTTAGATTGGTTTGAGATCACCGAGTTGGGTGTTTATTACTACGAAGAGAATTTTTAAAAAAAAATTTTGTGAGATCACTGAAAGGGGTGTTTGTTACAAATATTAGAATTAAGATTTATACATGTGTGGGATTATCGAGTGGGATGTTTGTAACGACAAAGAGAATTTAAATAATTTTTGTTTGAGATTTCTTAATGGGTGTGTTTACTAAGATTAGAATTTAAATTTAGATTGGTTTGAGATCTCCGAGTAGGGTGTTTATTACTACGAAGATAATTAAAATTTTTTTTGTGTGTGTGAGATCACTGACTGGGGTGTTTGTTACAAAGATTCTCCTAGAAACCACACCTGCCGAGCGACAAGGAGGCAGAGCATTGCAATTTCAAAGCTCATCACCCAAGTTCTCAGGCTATGTAACTTCTAAGAGAATTGAAATGTATTTCTGTATGAGATCACTGTGTGGGGAGTTTGTTATATATATTAGAAATAAAATTTATATTTGTGTGGGATTATCGAGTGGGGTATTTGTTACTACGAAGAGAATTTAAATTATTTTTGCGTGATATCACTGAATGGGTGTTTGTTACTACGATTAGAATTTAAATTTAGATTGGTTTGAGATCTCTGAGTAGGGTGTTTATTACTACCAAAAGAATGAAAATTCTTTTTTGTGTTTGTGAGATCACTGAGTGGGGTGTTTGTTACAAAGATTCCCCTAGAAACCACACCTGCCGAGCGACAAGGAGGCAGAGCATTGCAATTTCAAAGCTCATCACCCAAGTTCTCAGGCTGTGTAACTTCTAAGATAATGGAAATGTATTTTTGTATTTGAACACTGTGTGGGGTGTTTGTTACAAATATTAGAATTAAAATTGATATTTGTGTGGTATTATCGAGAGGGATGTTTGTGTCTACAAAGATAATTTAAAATTATTTTTGTGTGAGATCACTGAATGGATGTTTGTTACTAAGATTATAATTTAAATTTAGATTGTTTTGAGATCTCCAAGTAGGGTGTTTATTTCCACGAAGAGAATTAAAAAAAAATTTTCATGTGCGAGTTCATTTATGGGGTGTTTGTTACAAAGATTCCCATTGAAACCACACCTGCCGAGCGACAAGGAGGCAGAGCATTGCAATTTCAGAGCTCATCACCCAAGTTCTCAGGCTATGTAACTTCTAAGAGAATGGAAATGTATTTTTTATGAGATCACTGTGTGTTGTGTTTGTTACAAATACCCGAATTAAATTTTATATTTGTGTGGGATTATCGAGTGGGGTATTTGTTACTACGAAGATAATTTAAATTATTTTTGCGTGATATCACTGAATGGGTGTTTGCTACTACGATTAGAATTTAACTTTAGATTGATTTGAGTTCTCCGAGAAGGGTGTTTATTACTACGAAGAGATCTAAAAAAAAAATTTTGTGTGTGCGAGATCACTGAGTGGGGTGTTTGTTACAAAGATTCCCCTAGAAACCACACCTGCCGAGCGACAAGGAGGCACAGCATTGCAATTTCAAAGCTCATCACCCAAGTTCTCAGGCTATGTAACTTCTAAGATAATGGAAATGTATTTTTGTATTTGAACACTGTGTGGGGTGTTTGTTACAAATATTAGAATTAAAATTGATATTTGTGTATTATTATCGAGAGGGATGTTTGTTTCTACAAAGATAATTTAAAATTATTTTTGTGTGAGATCACTGAATGGGTGTTTGTTACTAAGATTATAATTTAAATTTAGATTGTTTTGAGATCTCCAAGTAGGGTGTTTATTACTACGAAGAGCATTAAAAAAAATTTTCATGTGCGAGTTCATGAATGGGGGGTGTTTGTTACAAAGATTTCCATAGAAACCACACGTGCCGAGCGACAGGGAGGCAGAGCATTGCAATTTCAAAGCTCATCACCCAAGTTCTCAGGCTATGTAACTTCTAAGAGAATTGAAAGGTTTTTTCATGAGATCACTGTGTGGGGTGTTTGTTACAAATATTAGAATTAAAATTTATATTTGTGTGGGATTATCGAGTGGAATGTTTGTTACTACGTAAAGAATTTAAAATTATTTTTGTGTGAGATCACTGTATGGGTGTTTGTTACTAAGATTAGAATTTAAATTTAGATTGGTTTGAGATCACCGAGTTGGGTGTTTATTACTACGAAGAGAATTAAAAAAAAAAAATTTGTGAGATCACTGAAAGGGGTGTTTGTTACAAATATTAGAATTAAGATTTATACATGTGTGGGATTATCGAGTGGGATGTTTGTAACGACAAAGAGAATTTAAATAATTTTTGTTTGAGATTTCTTAATGGGTGTGTTTACTAAGATTAGAATTTAAATTTAGATTGGTTTGAGATCTCCGAGTAGGGTGTTTATTACTACGAAGATAATTAAAAAATTTTTTGTGTGTGTGAGATCACTGACAGGGGTGTTTGTTACAAAGATTCTCGTAGAAACCACACCTGCCGAGCGACAAGGAGGCAGAGCATTGCAATTTCAAAGCTCATCACCCAAGTTCTCAGGCTATGTAACTTCTAAGAGAATTGAAATGTATTTCTGTATGAGATCAATGTGTGGGGTGTTTGTTACAAATATTAGAAATAAAATTTATATTTGTGTGGGATTATCGAGTGGGGTATTTGTTACTACGAAGAGAATTTAAATTATTTTTACGTGATATCACTGAATGGGTGTTTGTTACTACGATTAGAATTTAAATTTAGATTGGTTTGAGATCTCTGAGTAGGGTGTTTATTACTACCAAAAGAATGAAAATTTTTTTTTGTGTTTGTGAGATCACTGAGTGGGGTGTTTGTTACAAAGATTCCCCTAGACACCACACCTGCCGAGCGACAAGGAGGCAGAGCATTGCAATTTCAAAGCTCATCACCCAAGTTCTCAGGCTGTGTAACTTCTAAGATAATGGAAATGTATTTTTGTATTTGAACACTGTGTGGGGTGTTTGTTACAAATATTAGAATTAAAATTGATATTTGTGTGGTATTATCGAGAGGGATGTTTGTTTCTACAAAGATAATTTAAAATTATTTTTGTGTGAGATCACTGAATGGGTGTTTGTTACTAAGATTATAATTTAAATTTAGATTGTTTTGAGATCTCCAAGTAGGGTGTTTATTACTACGAAGAGCATTAAAAAAAATTTTCATGTGCGAGTTCATGAATGGGGTGTTTGTTACAAAGATTTCCATAGAAACCACACGTGCCGAGCGACAGGGAGGCAGAGCATTGCAATTTCAAAGCTCATCACCCAAGTTCTCAGGCTATGTAACTTCTAAGAGAATTGAAAGGTTTTTTCATGAGATCACTGTGTGGGGTGTTTGTTACAAATATTAGAATTAAAATTTATATTTGTGTGGGATTATCGAGTGGAATGTTTGTTACTACGTAAAGAATTTGAAATTATTTTTGTGTGAGATCACTGTATGGGTGTTTGTTACTAAGATTAGAATTTAAATTTAGATTGGTTTGAGATCACCGAGTTGGGTGTTTATTACTACGAAGAGAATTAAAAAAAATTTTCATGTGCGAGTTCATGAATGGGGTGTTTGTTACAAAGATTCCCATTGAAACCACACCTGCCGAGCGACAAGGAGGCAGAGCATTGCAATTTCAGAGCTCATCACCCAAGTTCTCAGGCTATGTAACTTCTAAGAGAATGGAAATGTATTTTTTATGAGATCACTGTGTGTTGTGTTTGTTACAAATACCCGAATTAAATTTTATATTTGTGTGGGATTATCGAGTGGGGTATTTGTTACTACGAAGATAATTTAAATTATTTTTGCGTGATATCACTGAATGGGTGTTTGTTACAAATATTAGAATTAAAATTTATATTTGTGTGGGATTATCGGGTGGGGTATTTGTTACTACGAAGAGAATTTAAATTATTTTTGCGTGATATCACTGAATGGGTGTTTGTTACTACGATCAGAATTTAAATTTAGATTGGTTTGAGATCACCGAGCTGGGTGTTTATTACTACAAGGAGAATTTAAAAAAAAATTTTTGTGTGAGATCACTGAGTGGGGTGTTTGTTACAAAGATTCCCCTAGAAACTACACCTGCTGAGCGACAAGGAGGCAGAGCATTGCAATTTTAAAGCTCATCACCCAAGTTCTCAGGCTATGTAACTTCTAAAAGAATGGAAATGTATTTTTGTATGTGAACACTGTGTGGGGTGTTTGTTACAAATATTAAAATTAAATTTTACATTTGTGTGGTATTATCGAGTGGGATGTTTGTTTCTACGAAGAGAATTTAAATTATTTTTGTTTGAGATTACTTAATGGGTGTTTGTTACTAAGATTAGAATTTTAATTCAGATTGGTTTGAGATCACCAAGTGGGGTGTTTATTACAACGAAGATAATTTAATTTTTTTTTGTGTGAGATCACTGAGTGTGGTGTTTGTTACAAAGTTTCCCATAGAAACCACACCTGCCGAGCGACAAGGAGGCAGAGCATTGCATTTTCAAAGCTCATCACCCAAGTTCTCAAACTATGTAACTTATAAGAGAATGGAAATGTATTTTTTTTAGATCACTGTGTGTGGGTTGTAAGCTACAAATATTAGAATTAAAATTTATATTTGTGTGGGATTATCGAGTGGGAAGTTTGTTTCTGCAAAAAGAATTTAAAATTATTTTTGTTTGAGATTACTTAATGGGTGTTTGTTACTAAGATTATAATTTAAATTTAGATTGGTTTGAGATCTCCGAGTGGGGTGTTTATTACAACGAAGATAATTTAATTTTTTTTTGTGTGAGATCACTGAGTGTGGTGTTTGTTACAAAGTTTCCCATAGAAACCACACCTGCCGAGCGACAATGAGGCAGAGCATTGCAATTTCAGAACTCATCACCCAAGTTCTCAAGCTATGTAACTTCTAAGATAATTTAAATCTTTTTCTTTATGAAATCACTGTGTGGGGTGTTTGTTACAAATATTAGAATTAAAATTTATATTTGTGGGGGATTATCTAGTTGGGTATTTGTTACTACGAAGAGAATTTAAATTATTTTTGCGTGATATCACTGAATGGGTGTTTGTTACTACGATTAGAATTTAAATTTAGATTGGTTTGAGTTCTCCGAGTAGGGTCTTTATTACTACGAAGAGAATTTTAAAAAAAATTTGTGTGTGAGATCACTGAGTGGGGTGTTTGTTACAAAGATTCCCCTAGAAACCACACCTGCCGAGCGACAAGGAAGCAGAGCATTGCAATTTCAAAGCTCGTCACCCAAGTTCTCAGGCTATGTAACTTCTAAGAGAATGGAAATGTATTTTTGTATGTGAACACTGTGTGGGGTGTTTGTTACAAATATTGTAATTAAAATTTATATTTGTGTGGTATTATCGAGTGGAATGTTTGTTACTACGAAGATAATTTAAAATTATTTTTGTGTGAGATCACTGAATGGGTGTTTGTTACTAAGATCATAATTTAAATTTAGATTGGTTTGAGATCACCGAGTTGGGTGTTTATTACTAAGAAGAGAATTAAAAAAAAAAATGTTTGTATGATCACTGAGTGGGGTGTTTGTTACAAATGTTAGAATTAAGATTTATATATGTGTGGGATTATCGAGTGAGATGTTTGTTACTACAAAGAGAATTTAAATTATTTTTGTTTGAGATTACTTAATGGATGTTTGTTACTAAGATTAGAATTTTAATTCAGATTGGTTTGAGATCACCAAGTGGGGTGTTTATTAGAACGAAGATAATTTAATTTTTTTTGTGTGAGATCACTGAGTGTGGTGTTTGTTACAAAGTTTCCCATAGAAACCACACCTGCCGAGCGACAAGGAGGCAGAGCATTGCAATTTCAGAGCTCATCACCCAAGTTCTCAAGCAATGTAACTTCTAAGAGAATTTAAATCTATTTCTTTATGAGATCACTGTGTGGGATTTTTGTTACAATTATTATAATTAAATTTATTTTTGTGTGAGATTATCGAGTGGAATGTTTGTTACTACGAAGAGAATTTAAAATTATTTTTGTGTGAGATCACTGAATGGGTGTTTGTTACAAAGATTCCACTAGAAACCACACCTGCCGAGCAACAAGGAGGCAGAGCATATCAATTTCAAAGCTCATCACCCAAGTTCTCAGGCTATGTAACTTCTAAGAGAATTGAAATGTATTTTTGTAAGTGAACACTGTGTGGCGTGTTTGTTACAAATATTAGAATTAAAATTTATATTTGTGTGAGATTATCGAGTGGAATGTTTGTTTCTACAAAGACAATTTAAAATTATTTTTGTGTGAGATCACTGAATGGGTGTTTGTTACTAAGATTAGAATTTAAATTTAGATTGGATTGAGATCACCGAGTGGGGTGTTTATTACTGCGAAGAGAATTAAAAATTTTTTTTGTGTGAGATCACTGACTGTGGTGTTTGTTACAAAGTTTCCCATAGAAACCACACCTGCCGAGCGACAAGGAGGCAGAGCATTGCATTTTCAAAGCTCATCACCCAAGTTCTCAAGCTATGTAACTTATAAGAGAATGGAAATGTATTTTTTATAAGATCACTGTGTGTGGGGTGTAAGTTACAAATATTAGAATTAAAATTTATATTTGTGTGGGATTATCGAGTGGGATTTTTTGTTACTACAAAGAGAATTTAAAATTATTTTTGTGTGAGGTCACTGAATGGGTGTTTGTTACTAAGATTATAATTTTAATTCATATTGGTTTGAGATCACCAAGTGGGGTGTTTATTACAAAGAAGATAATTTAATTTTTTTGTGTGAGATCACTGAGTGTGTGGTGTTTGTTACAAAGATTCCCATAGAAACCACACCTGCCGAGCGACAAGGAGGCAGAGAATTGCAATTTCAAAGCTCATCACCCAAGTTCTCAGGCTATGTAACTTCTAAGAGAATTGAAATGTATTTTTTATGAGATCACTGTGTGTTGTGTTTGTTACAAATATTAGAATTAAAACTTATATTTGTGTGGGATTATCGAGTGGGGTATTTGTTACTACGAAGAGAATTTAAAATATTTTTGCGCGATATCACTGAATGGGTGTTTGTTACTATGATTAGAATTTAAATTTAGATTGGTTTGAGATCTCCGAGTAAGGCTTTTATTACTACGAAGAGAATTAAAAAAAATTTTGTGTTTGTGAGATCACTGAGTATTGGTTTTGTTACAAAGATTCCCATAGAAACCACACCTGCCGAGTGACAAGGAGGCAGAGCATTGCAATTTCAAAGCTCATCACCCATGTTCTCAAGCTATGTAACTTCTAAGAGAATTGAAATGTATTTTTTATGAGATTAATGTGTGTGGGGTGTTAGTTACAAATATTAGAATTAAGATTTATATTTATGTGGGATTATCGAGTGGGATGTTTGTTACTACAAAGAGAATTTAAAATTATTTTTGTTTTATATTACTGAAAGGGTGTTTGTTACTACAAAGAGAATTTAAAATTATTTTTGTTTGAGATTACTTAATGGGTGTTTGTTACTAAGATTAGAATTTTACTTCAGATTAGTTTGAGATCACCGTGTGGAGTGTTTATTACAACGAAGAGAATTAAAAAATTTTTGGGGTGAGATCACTGAGTGGGGTGTTTGTTACAAAGATTCCCATAGAAACCACACCTGCCGAGCGACAAGGAGGCAGAGCATTCCAATTTCAAAGCTCATCACCCAAGTTCACAGGCTATGTAACTTCTAAGAGAATTGAAATGTATTTTGGTATGAGATCACTGAGTGGGGCGTTTGTTACTACGAAGAGAATCAAAATTAATTTTTGCGTCTGATCACGGAATGGTGTCTTTGTTACTACGATAACAATTAAAATGAATTTTTTTGCCAAATCACCTATTATGATGTTTGTTACTACGATGAGCATTTAAAAATGTTTTTGTATGATAACACTGAGCGTGTAATTATTTCAAACATTCCCAAAAAAGCCACACCTGAGGAGGGATAAGGAAGCAGAGCATTACAATTTCACAGCTCGTAACCCAAGGTTTTATGCTATGGAACTTTTAATAGAATTGAAATGTATTTTTGTATGATATCACTCAGTGGGGTGTTTGTTACTAAGATTAGAATTTAAAGTAATGTTTCTTCTGCGATTAACGAGTGGGGTGTTTGTTACTACAATGAGAATTTTAATTTGTTTTTGTTTGAGATTACTGAGTGGGGTTTTTGTTACTAAGATTAGAATTAAAATTTATTTTTGTTTGAAATCACCGAGTGGGGTGTTTGTTACTACGCTGAGAATTAAAATTAATTTTTGTCTGATCACCTATTGTTGTGTTTGTTACTACGAAAGTGAAATTTATATATATAAATGTGTTTTAGTATTTGAAAACTGAGTGGGGTTTTCGTTACTAAGATTAGAATTTAAATTTATTTTTGTTTGAGATCACCGATTGAGGTGTTTGTTACTAGTATGAGAATTATAATTAATTATAGTGTCTCATCACCGATTGTGGTGTTTGTTACTACGATGAGGATTTAAATGTGTTTTTGTATGAGATCACTGAGTGGGGTGATTGTTTCAAACATTCCCATATAAGTCACAACTGCCGAGCTACAGGGAAGCAGACCATTTCAATTTCAAAGTTTTTACCCAAGGTTTTAGGCTATGTAACTTTTAAGAGAATTAAAATGTATTTTTGTATGAGATCACTCAGTGGGGTGTTTATTACTAAAATTAGAATTAAAAAATTTTTTTTCTGTGATCAACGAGTGGGGTGTTTGATATTACGGTGAGAATAAAAATTAATTTTGTGTCTGATCACCGATTGTGGTGTTTGTTACTCTGATGAGGATTTAAATGTGTTTTTGTATGAGATCACCGATTGCGGTGTTTGTTACTAGGATGAGAATTAAAATTTATTTTTGTATGAGATCACTCAGTGGGGTGTTTATTACTAAGATTAGAATTAAAAAAAAAAATTTCTGTGATCAACGAGTGGGGTGTTTGATATTACGGTGAGAATAAAAATTAATTTTGTGTCTGATCACCGATTGTGGTGTTTGTTACTCTGATGAGGATTTAAATGTGTTTTTGTATGAGATCACCGATTGCGGTGTTTGTTACTAGGATGAGAATATAAATGTATTTTTGAGTGAGATTAGTAATTGGGGTGTTTGTTATTAAGATTAGAATTTAAATTAATTTTTGAGTGAGATCACTGAGAGGGTTGTTACAAAGATTCCTATAGAATCCACACCTGCCGAGCGACCAGGAGTCAGAGTATTTCAAATTCAATGCTCATCACCCAAGTTCTCAGGCTCTGTAACTTCTAAAAGAATTTAAATGTGTTTTAATATGACATTACAGAGTGGCGTGTTAGTTACAAATATTAGAATTAAGATTTATATTTGTGTGGGATTATCGACTGGGGTGTTTGTTACTACGAAGAGAATTTATATGTATTTTTGTGTAAGATTATTGATTGTGGTGTTTGTTACTACGATGAGGATTTAAATGTAATTCTGTATGAGATTACAGAGTGGGCTGTTTTTTAATAAGATTGGAATTGAAATTTATTTTTCTTTGAGATCACCCTATGGTATGTTTGTTACTACCATGAGAATTTAAATGTATTTTTGTGTGAGAATACTGAATGGGGTGTTTATTAATAAGATTAGAATTTAAATTAATTTTTTTGTAAGATGACTGAGTGGGGTGTTTGTTACAAAGATTCCCATAGAAGCCACACCTGCCGAGCTACAAGGATGCTTAGCAATGCAATTTCAAAGCTCAGCAACCAAGTTCTCAGGCTATATAAATGTTAAGAGAATTGAAATATATTTTTGTACGAGATCACCGATTGGGGTGTTTGTTACTAGGATGAGAATTATAAATATTTTTAGGGTCTCATTACCGCTTGTGGTGTTTGTTACTATGATGAGTATTTAAATGTGTTTTTGTATGAGATCACTGAGTGGGATTATTGTTTCAAACATTTCCATATAAACCACTCCTGCCGAGCGACAAAGAAGCAGTGCATTGCAATTTCAATGCTCGTAACCCAAGGTTTTACGCCATGTAACTTTGAAGAGAATTAAAATGTATTTCTGTGTGAGATCACTCAGTGGTGTGTTTGTTACTAAGATTAGAAAATTAAATTAATTTTTTTTCTGTGATCAACGAGTGGGGTGTTTGTTATTACGATTATAATTTTAATTTATTTTTGTTTGAGATTGTTGAGTTGGGTGTTTGTTACTAAGATTATAATTAAATTTTTTTTTTGTTTGAGATCACCTAATGGGGTGTTTGTTACTACGATGACAATTTAAACGTATTTTTGTGCGAGATCACTGAGTGGGTGTTTGTCACAAAGATTCCCATAAAAGCCACACCTGCCGAGCTACAAGGAATCATAGCAATGTTATTTCAAAGTTCATCATCCAAGTTTTCAGGTTATGAAACTGCTAAGATAATTGAAACGTATTTTTGTACGAGATCACAGAGTGGGGTGTTTTTTACTAAGATTAGAATTTGAATTTATTATTTTTTAGATTACCGAATGGAAGTGTTTGTTACTGCGACGAGAATTTAAATTAATTTTAGGTTCTCATCAGCGAATGTGGTGTTTGTTACTACTATGAGGATTTAAATGTGTTTTTGTGTGAGATGACTGAGTGGGGTATTTGTTACAAAAATTCCCATACAAGCCACACATGCCGAGCTACAAGGTTGAATAGCAGTGAAATTTCAAAGCTCATCAACCAAGTTCTCAGGCTATGTAACTGCTAAGAGAATTCAAATGTATTGTTGTACGAGACCACGGAGTGGGGTGTTTTTTACTAAGATTAGAATTTAAATTTATTTTTGTGTGAGATTACTGATTGGAGTGTTTGTTACAAAGATTCCCACAGAAGCCACAGCTGCCGAACGACAAGGAGGCAGAGGATTGCATTTTCATACCTCATCACACAAGTTCTCAGGTTATGTAACTGCTAAGAGAATTGAAATGTATGTTTGTATGAGATCACTGAGTGGGGTGTTTGCTACTAAGATTAGAATTTATTTTCGTGTGAGATCACCGAGTAGGGTGGTTATTATTACTAAGAGAATTAAAAAAAAATTTTGTGTGATATCACTGAGTGGGGTGTTTGTTACAAAGATTTCCATAGAAGCCACTCCTGCCTAACGACAAGGATACAGAGTATTGTAATTTCAATGCTCAACACCCAAGTTCTATGAGAATTGAAATGTGTTTTTGTTACTTCTATGAGAATTGAAATGTGTTTTTGTTACTTCTATGAGAATTGAAATGTGTTTTTGTATGAGATCACTGATTGGGGTTTTTGTTAGCAAGATTATAATTAAAATTTATTTTTGTGAGAGGTCATGGAGTGGGGTGTTTGTTACAAAGATTAGAATTTAAATTTAATTTGGTTTGTTATCACCGAATGGGGATGTTTCTTACTACGAAGATAATTTAAATTAAATTATTTTTATGTGAGATCACTGAGTGGCGTGTTTGTTACTGTTGGATATTCTCCTGTTCTTAACCGTTTAAATATGTGGAAATCCATCGTATGTAAATCAGGTTAAATTTGCATATGAAACGCCATTTGATTTATTTAGAGTTGTATATATAAACGAAGTCTGTTTTATATTTTTCACTCACTGATCCAAATACTGTATGTTTTGTATGTTTTCTTTTATGAGTTGTTTTATCTGTAAAGTCTTATATTTTTATTAATTTTTTAAATCTCACCGTGGCTGTCTAACTGTTATATATTATGCATCCTACACTTCGCACTTTGACTAGATTTTTAGCTCGTTTACCTAACAATGGTTATGGGCCCAGGTACGAACCAGGATTGCAAGCACAGTCAGCCGGTGAGTGAAGGTTCTTGCCCAACTGACGGAAATATTTTTCGTATATTTGAGAAGTACGCCTGTGGCCGGGGGCCACACGCCGGGTGGTTTCTGTTTTCTGAAAACCCGGGTTCGTCTGCTGGCATTGACCATGATGGATTCAGTGCAAATAGAGAAACTGAATGCGGGGAATTATTTCTCGTGGATCGACGACATCAAGGCCGTGCTGATGGAAAAGGGCTGCTACCAATTCGTTACAACGCCTACGAAGGATCTAAAGCTTGAGGAATCGTCTACACCTAAGCAAAAGAGGGATTTCGAGACCAAGCGAGATCGAGCCTACGCCACCTTGTACCTCAGCATCGACAAGGATTATCGTCTGCTAATCTCGGGTGAAGACGATCCGTACACCGCCTGGATCGGCTTGAAAAACCACTTTAAACCGGACTCGAGGAGTCGCGTGATTGCACTCTTGGACGACTTCTTCGAAAGCAAGTACTGCGATGAGGAAATCGGAATTTACGGTGCGCGATTGAAACTTATAGTTTCTCAGCTAAAAGACGCCGGTCATCCATTGGAGGATCTATACCAAGCTTTCCAACTGATCAGGTATCTACCAACTGAATATCAAGGTATTGTACAATCGTTATATCGTCTACCCAAAGAGGAATTCACTTTTAATAAGGTATTAAGTGAGTTAATATGTGAAGAAAGTAGAATTAAACAACTTAAAAAAGATAGTATCGGGATTGATAATTCTGCGTTTAAAGTTAAAGTAAACAGATTTAAGCGGAATATAAAATCGATAAGGGATACAAAATTAGGGCCATGTTTCAAATGCGGTAAATTATGCCATATTAAGGCTAATTGTATGCAGAACCATAGGACAAAGAGTCAACCCTGTACTTCGACTAACAATATAGTAGAAGCATTTATTAGTCAAAATGATGGGTATCATGACAAGTTAGCATGGGTTTTTGACTCTGCAGCGTCTACTCATTTCTGCAACAATAAAAGTTTATTTACGAAGTTTGAGCCTGTTTCTGACATGAACATGTCGTTGGCCGTAGGAGACTCAACATGTCCAGTTGAAGGAATTGGAACAGTAAGGATTTGTTTTAAAAGAAATGGCCAAGAAAAATTAATTGATCTTAAAAATGTCATGTATTCACCAAATTTAAGAAGAAATCTTCTATCAGGAGCAGCTTTTGAAAAAGGGGGAGCAACTTTCATTGGAAGTAGGGGGAAAATTAAGGTTTATAATACGAGTAATGAACTATTATTTTTTGCAGATCGGGTTAACGATCTGTATTATTGTAAACCAAGTTACCCTAACCACAATCCTGTATTTGCGATAGGTAGTGGGGAAAGAGACCCTGATACAAACTATGGTACAAACACTAGTCGTGAGTTGGAGCTTTGGCATCAAAAGTGCTGTCATATAAACTGTCAGTATATTATTAAAACCAGTCAAAAGAATGCAGTGAGCGGTTTACCAACATTTAAATCACAAAAGGTGGAATGTGAGGACTGTAAAGTCGCTAAAACTAAAAGAGTTTCGTATAAGCCAATAGCGCAAGTTAGGTCCCGTAAACCACTCGAACTGCTACATATGGATTTATGTGGTCCGCTGTCTACAGTATCCAAGGGCGGGCATAGATATTTCTTGTCTATAACAGACGATTTTTCACGCAAAGTTGTTGTATTTCCTTTAAAAACAAAGACGGAAGTATTTGATTGCTTTGTTGGATTTCAACGAAGGGCGGAAAGATTTTTGAACACTAAAATAATTAATGTAAGAACTGATAACGGTCTTGAATTTGTTAACAAAGAATTTTCTAAGTTTCTAGATTCTGAAGGAATAAGGGCAGAAAGAACTAATGTATATACACCGCAACAAAACGGTGTAAGTGAAAGGTTCAACTATACTGCTCTTGACGCCGTAAAAACAATGTTGAAATCTAGCGGGTTATTGAATAGTTTCTGGTCTGAAGCTTTATTATGTTTCGTTTATACCTGGAATAGGATTTGTCATGGTAATCAAGATAAAACCCCTTTTGAACTGTATTCGGGAAGGAAACCATCTGTAAAACATCTAAAAGTTTTCGGTTGCATAGCTTATGTGGGAACTCCGAGGCAGTTGCGTAGTAAGTTAAATATGAGAACTAAGAAAGGGATAATGATTGGGTATGCCATGCAAACCAGGGGTTATAGAATTTTCATTCCTGAAGACAATAAAGTCATAGAGACTATAAACGTTACTTTTTCTGAGTTAAATAATAAAAACCAAAGTATTATCGAAAACCAACATTGCTTTAATTTTATCGAAGTATCTGAAACTGATTCGGAGCCGGAAGTAGATACACCCGAAAATGAATCATCTGATTTGGACCTTATAATTGAAGATTCGGGAGGTACCAAACGTAACAAGTCTCCTCTAAAGGATTCATTTAAGTCGTATTTAAAAGACCCAAGGGATTTGGGATGGATAAGATCAGCTTCTTTGAGAAAGGACGAATCGAGATACGATATTTATTATGGATTTGAACATTCTAAAACCAGATTAAGATCGTATAACGATACTGAAAATTACTGTAGGGCTAATAATATAAAATATGATCGAGATTTTTTTGATTTCAGTGGTAAAAATCATTATTCAGGTCCAATCCCTAAGCCAGATTGTAGCATCAACCTGAGGCTTGTTTAGTTAATGTTAAAATCCCTTGTAATTTTAAAGAGGCTTTAAAATCACCCCAAAGAACTGAATGGCAGAAAGCCATGGTAGAAGAAATAGACATGATGCATAGCAGAAAAGTATGGACGTTAGTTCCCAAACCTGAAAGGGCAAGTGTCTTAGGGAACAGATGGGTTTACACTTTCAAAAAGGATGACAATGACAAAATTGTAAGATTTAAGTCGAGACTAGTTGCACAGGGGTACAGGCAACTAAAAGGAGAATCTTATGATGAAGTTTTCAGTCCTGTCGTTAACTTCTCTGTTATTAGGATGTTTTTTGCAATTCTAGTTTGTTTATTAGGTTGGTATCATTGCCAATTGGACATAAAGTGTGCTTATTTATATGCTAATTTAAACGATAAAATTTTTATGCATCAACCACAAGGTTTTGTGGATTTAAATTTACCAGATCATGTATGTTTATTAAATAAGGCAATTTATGGCTTGCATCAAAGTGGTAGGGAATGGTTTTTTGAAATTCATAATGTTTTGGAAGAGATAAATTTTAAGAAATTGGAATGGGTCAATTGTGTTTACATATTTAATAATGAAGTTGTATTGCTATTGTATGTAGATGATATAATATTATTTGGGAGATCTAATAAAGTAATCAATAGTGTAATTAAAAAACTAAAAGTAAAATTTGATTTAAAAATTTTGGGTAAAACTAAAAGGCTTTTAGGAATTGAATTTGAGGAACAAAATGGAAAACTTTATATACATCAACATAGTTATATAAGCAAAGTTTGTGATATGTATAGAGAGTACAGATTTCCTTTTTCCTCACTTCCTATTGCAAAGGGCATAATTATGTCTAAATCAGACAGTCCAAGTACTGAACAAGAATTTTCTGAAATGTCTGTGTTACCTTATAGAAATATTATTGGTTGTCTTTCTTATATTGCTGGTCGAACAAGACCTGATATGTTTTGCTGCGAATATATTATCTCAGTTTCAGGAAAACCCAGGTTATAAGCATTGGAATTGTCTTTTAAGATTACTTGGTTATGTTCAAAACACAATACGTTATAAATTGGATCTTTCTAACATTACAAATTTTAATATTTCATGTTATTGTGATTCAGATTTCGCTTCTAATAGAGACGATAGAGTGTCAATGGGTGGAATCATCTTGTTTATGGATTTAGTACCTATTTTTTGGAAAACCTTTAAACACAGATGTGTCTCATTATCCACTATGGAGGCGGAATACATTTCATTAACAGAAGCAGCTAAGGAATTGATGTGGTTTATTCATATATTAGAAGACTGTAAAAATTTAAATGTATTAAAATATGAAAACTACAAATATAAATTATTTTGTGATAATGAGGCTGCGATAAATTTTTCTAAATCTCCTATTGAAAATAGTAGGACCAAACACATAGATGTGAAATTTCATTTTTTAAGAAATCTTGTGTATGATAAAATGTTTACAGTTGAACATATAAGAAGTAAACAAAACTTAGCTGACATTTTTACTAAAGCATTAACTAGAGAAAATTTAAATATATTCACATCAAGGATTTTTGTCTGAACTTGATTTATTTTGAAGAATTTGTTTTGTCAATCTAGATGTAATGATTAGAAGGTATTTATATCCACGTATTAAAGATTTTTAGAAGTAAGGATATATTTTGCTTCGAATGTCGCATATTTTTGAACCCATTTTTTGGGATAAATCTCTTTAGAACATATATATTTTGACAAAATAAACGAATTATTTTGAAAATGTAATATGGAACTTTCATGGTTATTTTTGAAAATTGTATTTTTGAATGTTTCTAGGTTAAGAAATATTTCAGCATTTTTGTATCAATGCAATTGATGTATTTTGATTTGTGTTTAGATATTCTAAGTTTTTCGTGAACAGGAGAAAGGGGGTCAATTGTTGGATATTCTCCTGTTCTTAACCGTTTAAATATGTGCAAATCCATCGTATGTAAATCAGGTTAGATTTGCATATGAAACGCCATTTGATTTATTTAGAGTTGTATATATAAACGAAGTCTGTTTTATATTTTTCACTCACTGATCACACTTCGCACTTTGACTAGATTTTTAGCTCGTTTACCTAACAATGGTTATGGGCCCAGGTACGAACCAGGATTGCAAGCACAGTCAGCCGGTGAGTGAATGTTCTTGCCCAACTGACGGAAATATTTTTCGTGCCATTTGAGAAGTACGCCTGTGGCCGGGGGCCACACGCCGGGTGGTTTCTGTTTTCTGAAAACCCGGGTTCGTCTGCTGGCATTGACCATGATGGATTCAGTGCAAATAGAGAAACTGAATGCGGGGAATTATTTCTCGTGGATCGACGACATCAAGGCCGTGCTGATGGAAAAGGGCTGCTACCAATTCGTTACAACGCCTACGAAGGATCTAAAGCTTGAGGAATCGGCTACACCTAAGGAAAAGAGGGATTTCGAGACCAAGCGAGATCGAGCCTACGCCACCTTGTACCTCAGCATCGACAAGGATTATCGTCTGCTAATCTCGGGTGAAGACGATCCGTACACCTTTGACGCACTTTGACTAGATTATTAGCTCGTTAACCTAACAGTTACTACGATGATGATTTAAATTTTTTTTGTGGAAAATCGCTGAAGCATTGTTTTTTACATAGATTCCCATAGAAGCCACGCATGCCAAGCGATAGGGAGGAAGAGCACTGCAATTTTATAGCTCATCGCCCAAGTTCTCAGGCTATGTAACTGCTAAGAGAATTAAAATGTATGTTTGTATGAGAGATCACTGAGTGATGTGTTTGTTACTAAGATTAAAATTAAAATTTATTTTTGTTTAAGATCACCGATTTTGGTGTTTGTTACTACGATCATAATTGAAATGTATTTTTGTATAAAATGACTGAGTGGGGTGTTTGTAAATAAGATTCCCATAGAAGATACACCTACTCAGCTACAAGGAGAAGAGCATTTATACAGGGTGGTCCCGAATTCATGGTACAAACTTTAATGGTAGCAACAGGACATTGTAACAATGATTTATTGTATAGGAATGTATAGTCGCAAGTGACGCGGTGAGGCGTAAACAGGGGAAATAAAAGGAAAGAGAAATGGAGTGATCGGTTGGTATCATTGCCGGTAGAGGGCAGTAGATGTCTAGCCGCTGTTGAACATGATGCATCGCAGTAGGGAAAAGCGCCATTCACAATTGTGCTGCCGTAGACGATGGGTGACTTTACGTATGCAGAAAAAGCAGACATGCATTACATGTACGGCCGTGCAAATGGTAACGGCAGAGCTGAGTTACGAATGTATCGCGCGGAGTATCCTGATCGACGAATGCCGGATCATAGAATTTTTCAACGGTTACATCGTCAACTTTGTGAAACAGGTGCGTTCGACGTCAACAGACATGGCGCTGGTCGAGTAAGAGCTGTACGCACTCCAAGGCTGGAAGAAAGCATCTTGAACATTGTGGCTGATAGACCCGAGTCAAGCACAAGAACTGTTGCGCGTGACGTAGGTGTGAGTCATCAGACTGTATGCAGAGTGTTAAACGAAAATCGCTTACACCCCTTCCATTTTCAGAAAGTACAAGCATTGAATCCGGCAGATTATCCTCTCCGCGTGAACTTCTGCCTGTGGGTGATGCAGCAATGTGCGTTGCAGCCGGATTTCGTAGATTATGTGCTATTTACAGATGAAGCGACATTTTCACGCGAGGGTGTCTTTAATGCGCACAATTCCCATGTGTGGGCAACCGATAATCCACATGCAACGCGTCGACATGCGTTTCAACAACGTTTCAGTATTAATGTGTGGGCTGGTATTGTGAACGACTTTTTGATTGGCCCATACTTACTACCCACGCGGCTCACTGGCGGAAGCTATCTTATTTTTCTGAAAGAAGTGTTACCACAACTGCTGCATGATGTTCCGATCGCCATTCGTAACCGCATGTGGTTTCAGCACGATGGGGCGCCAGCACACTTCAGCATTGATGTACGGAATTACCTGAATGCCACGTTTGGTACTCGATGGATTGGGCGTGGTGGACCAGTCCCTTGGCCACCCCGATCTCCCGATTTATCGAGCCTCGATTACTTTTTATGGGGACATCTAAAGCATCTTGTTTATGAGACTCCAGTTGACTCAGATGAGGATCTCGTCGCTCGCTTATCTGTAGCTGCTGCAGGTGTGCGTGAAATACCAGGCATCTTTGAACGTGTACGCCAATCGCTCCACCGACGCTGTCAAGCATGTATCGATACTGGTGGACGCAATTTTGAACAATTACTGTAAACATGACACTTGTCAACAACGCTTTCAATAAAATCTTTGTTTTTCCTTTCGGTCGTTATTTCCCCTGTTTTCGCCTCACCGCGTCACTTGCGACTATACATTCCTATACAATAAATCATTGTTACAATGTCCTGTACCTACCATTAAAGTTTGTACCATGAATTCGGGACCACCCTGTATTTCAAAGCCAAAGTCCCCAGTTCTCATGATATGTAATTTTTTAGAGAATTGAAATGTATTTTTAATGAGATCTTTGAGTGGGCAGTTAGTTATATATATTAGAATTGAAATGTATTTGTGTTTACAGAATGTGGTGTTTGCTACAAAGTTTAGAATGAAATTTTATTTTTGGGTAAGATAAATGAGTGGAGTGTTTGTTACAGAGATATCAATTGAAACTCCACCTGCCAAGCGACATGGGGCAGAGCTTTGAAATTTCAGAGCTCATAACCCAAATTCTCCGGCTATATAATTTCAAAGAGAATTAAAATTGTTTTTTATGTTACGGTCTTTGAGTGGGGTTTGTTACAAAGATCTGAATACAAAAGTATTTTTAATGCGATCTTTGATTACGGTGTTTGTTATATAGATTTGAATTAAAATGTATTTTTGTGTGAGATCACTCAGAGGTGTCGTTGTTACAAAGATTGATATATGATAAAATATATCACTCAGTAGAGTGTTTGTTACTAAGATTATAATTTAAATTAATTTTTTTCTGTGATCACCGAGTGTGGTTTTCGTTACTACGATGATGTTTAAAATTTATTTTTGTGTGGGATTACTGAATGGGGTGTTAGTTACAAAAATTCCTTTAGAAACAACACATGCCGAGCGACAAGAAGGCATAGTATTGCTAATTGAAAAGTCATCACCCAAGTTCTAAGTATATGTATTTTCTAAGAGAATTGAAATGTATTTTTGTATATGATGACTGAGTGGAGTGTTTGTAAAAAAGATTCCCATAGAAGCTACACCTGCTGAGCTACAAGGAGAAGAGCATTTATATTTCAAAGCTCACACCCCAGTTCTCATGATATGTAATGTTTTAGAAAATTAAAATGTATTTTTTTTAGTTCTTTGAGTGGGGGGGGGTGTTACATAAATTAGAATTGAAATGTATTTTTGTGTGAGCTCACAGAGTGTGGTGTTTGTTACAAAGTTTAGAATGAAAATTTATTTTTGGGTGAGGTAACTGAGTGGTGTGTTTGTCACAGACATATCCATTGAAACTCCATCTGTCGAGCGACATGGGGCAGAGCATTGAAATTTCAGAGCTCATAACCCAAATTCTCCGGCTGAATAATTTCAAAGATAATTAAAATTATTTTTTACGATACGTCTTTGAGTGGGGTTTGTTACAAAGATCCGAATACAAATGTATTTTTTAATGCGATCTTTGATTATGGTGTTTGTTATATAGATCTAAACTAAAATGTATTTTTGTGTGAGATCACTGAGAGGTGTCTTTGTTACCAAGATTGATATATGATAAAATATGATATCACTCAGTAGGGTGTTTGTTGCTAAGATTAGAATTTAAATTAATTTTTTATGTGATCACCGAGTAGGGTTTTTGTCACTACGATGATGTTTTAAATTTATTTTTGTTTAAATCGCTGAAGCATTGTTTTTTACAAAGATTCCCATAGAAGCCACGTATGCCGAGCGACAAGGAGGCAGAACATTGCAATTTCAAATCTCATCACCCAGGTTCTCAGGTTATGTAACTGCTAAGAGAATTAAAATGTATGTTTGTATGAGATCACTGAGTGGGGTGTTTGCTACTAAGATTATAATTTATGTTCGTGTAATATCACCGAGTGGGGTGTTTATTATTACAAAGAGAATTAAAAAAAAAATTTGGGAGATCACTGAGGGGTGTGTTTGTTACAAAAATTCCCATAGAAGTCACTCCTGCCGAACGACAAGGAGGCAGAGCATTGGAATTTCAAAGCTCATCACCCAAGTTCTCAGGCTATGTAATTTCTAAGAGAATCGATATGTATTTTTGTGTGAGATCAGTTTGTGGGGTGTTTGTAACAAATATTTTCATAGAAGCTACACCTTCCCAGCGACAAGGTGCAGTATTGTAATTTCAATGCTCTTATCCCGTTGTCAGGATATGTAATTTCAAAGACAATTAAAATGTATTCTTGTGTAAGATTAATGAGTGGGGTGTTTGCTACGAAGATTCCCGTAGAAGCTACACATGACGAGCGACACCTGGCAGTGCATTGCAATATCAGAGCAGATAACCCAAGTTCTTATCTTATGTAATTTCTAAGAGAATTGAAATGTATTATGTGTGAGATCACTTTGTTGGTTGTTTGTAAGATAAGAAATATTCCCATAGATGTTACAACACCTGCCGAGCGACAAGGGGCAGAATATTGAAATTCCAAAACTCATAACTCAACTCATCAGGCTATGTAATTTCCAAGAGAATTATCATGTATTTTTGTGTGATACAACTGGGGGGGGGGGTTACAAAGATTCCCACAGACGCTACACCTGCAAACGACAAGAGGCAGAGCATTTCAATTTCACAGCTTATAATCCAAGCTCTTATTCTATGTAATTTCTAAGATAATTAAAATTTATTTTTGTGTGATATCTTTGAGTGGTGTGTTTGTTACAAGGATTACAATTGAAATGTATTTTTTGTGAGTTCACAGAGTGGAGTGTTTGTTACAAACTTTAGAATTAAAATGTATTTTTGGGTGAGATCACTGGGTGGATTGTTTGCTACAAAGATTCCCATAGAAGCTACACTCGCAAAGAGACAAGGGTCAGAGCATTCCAATTTCGAAGCTCATGACCCAAATTCTCAGGCTATGTAATTTCGAAGATAATTGGAATGTATTTTTGTGTGATATCACTGAGTAGGTGTATGTTACAAACTTTCCCATAGAAACTACACCTGCCGAGTGATAAGGGGAAGAGCATTGCAATTTCAAAGCTTATACTCAAGTTCTCAGGCTATGTAATTTCTAAGAGAATTTAAATGTATTTTTGTGGGAGATGTTTGAGTGGGCTTTGTTACAAAGTTTAGAATTGAAATTTATTTTTATGTGAGATCTTTGATTAGGGTGTTTGTTACATAGATAAGAATACAAAGTTTTTTTGGGTGAGATCACTTTGTGGGGTGTTTGTTAGAAAGTTTCCCTTTGAAGCTATACCTGCCGAACGACAAGAGGCAGCATTACAATTTTTAAGTTTATAACCCAAGCTCTCAGGCTATGTAATGTCTAAGATTTTTTTTTGTGAGATCGCTGGGTGGGGTGTTTGTTACAGATATTCCGGTAGAAGCTACACCTACCAAGGGACTAGGGGCAGGGAATTGCTATTTCCGACCTTATACCCAAGTTCTCAGGCTATGTAATTTCTAAGACTCTAAGAGAATTTAAATGTATTTTTGTGTGAGATCTTTGAGTGGGCTTTGTTACAAAGTTTAGAATTGAAATGTATTTTGGTGGGAATTCTTTATGTGGGGTGTTTGTTACATAGATTCGAAGTGAAATGTATTTTTGTGTGAGATCACTGAGTGGGGTGTGTTTTGAAATATTGGCATAGAAGCTACACCTGACGGGAGGCAAGGTGGCAGAGCATTCCAATTTCAAAGATCATCACCCAAGTTCTCAGGTTATGTAATTTCTGAGAGAATTAAAATGTATCTTTTTTTGAGATCACTGAGTGGGGTGTTTGTTTCAAAGATTCCAGTAAAAGCTACACGTTTCGAGCGAAAAGTTGGCAAAGCATTGCAATGTCAAAGCTTATTATCCAATTTATCAGGCTATATTGTTTCTAAGATAATTAAAATGAAATTTTGTGTGAGATCATGAAGTGGAATATTTATTAGAAATTCCCATAGAAGCTAAGTTCTTAGCGATAAAGTTGTAGAGCATTGCAATTTCAGTGCTCATCATCCAATTTCTCAGGCTATGTAATTTCTTTGAAAAGTAAAATTTATTTTATGTGAGATTACTGGGTGACTTGTTTGCTACAAAGATTCCAATTGAATTTACTTTTGCCTAGCGACAAGGGGCCGGATCATTGCAATTTCAAATCTTTGTGGTTTGTATATTTATGCAAATTAGGAAGTTTTGTTGAATATCTAGTTGAAGATTTGTACCAGAAGAGTATTTTATACATAGTAGTTAGCTAATTCCGGCGTTGATTGAGCATACGATGGAATTGTGTTTGTTTTTACACAGCCCGTTTATATTTCTTAGAATATGTGTTTTTAACTTTTCGCAATCCTCTTTCACTAATATGGTGTTAGATTGCTAGCATATTTATTTAATTCTTTTTAAGTGAAAATATTTAAGATATTTACCGTTTTCTCTTGCTTTTAAAGAGTGTATTGTTATTTAATATGTATGTATTAGGACAAAAATGGAGAAAAGAAATATTGGCACTTACCGATTTTGACTGATATCTTGAGCCCTCTTCCTATGTTTTTTCACAATCCTTTGTTTTACGAACGCACGAAGCAGAAGACAATCTCACCGATCCGTCGTGAATGTAAGCTCATTAGAGTTTCACGATCCTCATTATTAGCTATGTGTTGCTCCTGTGCGAGGTTATTTAACTTTCCAACCCTTTCTAGAGTTTCACATTCACAAATTTCTTCATTCCTGTTTCTAGAGCAAAACTTTTTTTTCAGGCTGTAAAATAACTTGCGACCTGCCACCTCGCATTTCTGATAAGATCTCAAACAGGGTATGCGTGCTTTGAGTTTTTCCAAGTGTGTTCTTTTAAATCATATCTCGGATCGAGAATTCTGCTTTCTCGGAGTTCTTAAGAATGAGTAAATTGGCAATTCTAGAGTACATTTTAAAAATGTACTTGTGGTCGACAGTTGAATTGACGTCGCATTGGTGCAACGGAACGGGCTATTGGCGACGTTCCCGGATCAATTTTGAAGGAAACATTTGGGACAGCCCTCGTATTTTTGAACCTCGTTCAGATAAGGCCTCCCTTATTGATTTCAACTTTTGAGCTTGTACCTCAATGAGGGAGGAAGAAAAAGCAAATAGCAGAATGGTAGACGATGATAAAAATGAATGGGAGGTTGTGCCCGAAAACACACCTAAAGAAAATGGGTCCCTGAATGCTGAAAAAAAGATTCTTAAAGTTTCTTATTTCTTACCTTAGAAAATCTCACTTTCATTTCAGTCAGCAGCATAAGAACTAAAATAATTGTCTGCTGTCTTTATTCACTTCGTTATACCGTGTTGCGCAAGAAATTATATTTTTTATTTATTTCGCCATTGCTGATTTGAGGTACAAATCGGAAGACAATATTTTTTAATTTTCTGACCCGTTCCGAAGTGTATACGTTATGGCCAATCCCTCTTTCTCTATAACTCCCTTTTTCACATTTAAGATACCAATGTTGGTAAAACGATTCCCATTAAGTACCACTCTCCCTTTTGAATTAATTTCCTTAGGCACCATCAATGCTCTGAAGGACAATGTAGAAAGATAATTGTTTTTGACGCCAATTTTTTAAAGCTAAACCTAATTAACAGTCAAGTAAACTCGGAATTTGGTAATTAATTTTCTATGCAAATCATTCTAGTAAGAGAGCTGATGACGAATTTTGGGAAAATACTTTAGGCACTATGAAATTGTAAAAAAAGTAGAAATTTAATGTTAGTTGAATAGGGAATCGAGGGTCGGGAACGCCGTTTGCGGTTATTTCGCTACTGCGCAGCATAGGATATTTGCAAAAAAATTCATCCCACCTAGTATCCTTTAGGCACTTAGAAATTTTTTTAATCTCTTAATTTAGCATTTATAGAATCCAGAAATAAGAATCCCAGACTGTTTAGACGGTTGTAAAGTACAACCCAACTGCCCTGAATTTGTATTATAATCTACGCAAAAAATATTCTTTAGGCACTCTGAAAATTTTATAGCATGTTTATTAATTACTATTGACAATATGTGCAAAAAACCAGACGAATACGGTGGTTTTAAATAATAAGCCGACGCAATTAATGGTTTTACATAAGTATCGGCAGCTGCCGGGGAATTGGCTACCCTAGAAGGCAGTGCCTTGGCTCGCCGGTCTGCGATTGATTGCGGAGGAACCACGTGACTCGAGTTTGATGTGCAGCTCGGGCTACTTAGGCCCGGTGCAAACATCCGGTTTTTCAACGTGCGGCGCCGCTACCGTAACGCAAGTGTGGTCTGAGATACATCAGATCCAATGGAGCAGAGCACACATGCCTCCAGCGCCGCTGGGGCGACGCACGTCCTACTTGCGTGAAATTTGTACCGCAGTTCCCCACGGCGCCGCACAGGAGTCTCCGTTCTGAAGTAGCTTGTTTTCATAAACAAGTGGAATAAAAATAATAATTTACAAATGGTTGTATCCAGTAACGTCTATTTTGTTACAAAATATACTTTTCTTACACCAAGTAAGCGAAATAAATACGTTTCCTACGATAGAATATTTATCGCAAATGGCGCGAAATGAATTCATGCGTTATTACACGGTTACGTGTGCACCGGTCCTTACAAAGCATTTTGGATGAGTTTATTTTTTTTCACGCATATGTGACCACGCTGAAAATTATTTTGAGCTCATTGTAATTTTTTAAAGGTTTTTTAAATACGGTTTTGCTATCAACGCTTTAAGCATTAACATATGCACATGCGTATATAATTATGTATATACATAGTAATGACAGTTAATTTTTATAGCGATCATAATTGTTTTTTGTGACTACGTATTTTATAGATTATATACCATTAATGTACAATGGAACCAAAAACTGTGAGTTGTGAAATTGGTAAAAAAAACAGTATTGTTAAAGTGATTATTTTTAATCAAGAAAGACTTGCACAGAGCAAAAACATTTTGAAAATTCAGCAAAAAAATTTTGAAATTTGCTAAAGTGATTCTACCGTGCGATATAATATACATAACTATGTGTGTATGTATATATATTAGGAATTTATATGCCGACCAAGTAGTATAGTGGTTAAGGTGTTAGCCTCTAGATCGTAAGGTTCCTGGTTCGAATCCGTGTCAGGGCATGGATCTTTGTAAGCGTATGGTGTAGAGGCGGCTGGTGCACCTTAAATCTGTCGTGGCCGAAAGTCCTCTCGTTGAGTTGGTTTGGAAGTTTGGAGAGTGGATTGACAGCTCAGGTGTTGCTTCGTCATCTGACCGTGGTTCAAAATTACGAGGTGTTGTCCTCGGATCTCTCCTTTAAGGGACTGTACCCGGACCGTCGTCAATAGCCCGTTGTGTTGCTCTAGTACGACATTAATTAAAATTACCATTACTTGTGTGCCCATTTGACAAAACACGCTAGAATCGGAAAACTTGGCACTTCCCTCTTTTTTCCGAGGTACTAGTGACGTCAGATTTCGGAGCAAAAGAAAAATGGAAGGTGAAATAAATGGTTCCAAATGCTGACGTCAGTGGGTATCGCGAAATTATCAATATCGTGGTCCTTCGTCTTTCTCCGGAACAGAAGAAAGGATGGTGAAAAAACTAATAAATTCATTTAAAAATGTTCTAGATTAAATTTTAAAATTCGAGTGCGATATATAGAAAAATTTCAAAAAATTCGGACTGCTTGTGTGCCAAGTCTCATAATTGTAAGTACCATAGATTCGTTAGAACAGTCCACACACGTACAGGCAACTTTTATCATAGTAGATTATTGGGGTTTTTTTTTTACAAATTACGCAACTCAAAGTTTTTGGTTCCATTGTACATTAATGATATATAACCTATAAAAATAAAATTTTATCTAACCTATAAAATACGTAGTTACTAAAAACAATTATAATCACTATAATAATTAATTATTATTACTATGTATACATACATAGTTAAATACACATGTGCATATGTTATACTTAAAATGTTAATAACAAAACCGTATTTAAAAAAACTCTAAAAACAGTATTGCAATGAGCTCAAAATAATTTTCACCGTGGTCACATTTGTGTGGAAAAAAAAAAACCCTCCTCCAAAATGCTTGGTAAGTAGCCCCAGCTGAACATCAAACTCGAGTCACGTGGTTCCTCCGCAATTTATCACATACCGGCGAGCCAAGGCACTGCCTTCTAGGGTAGCCAATTCCCCGGCAGCTGCCGATACTTATGTAAAACCTTTATTTGCGTCGAGTTATTATTTAAAACCGCCGTATTCGTTTGGCTTTTTGCAGATATTTTCAATAGTAATTAATAAACATGCTATAAAAATTTCAGAGTGCCTAAAGAACATTTTTTGCGTAGATTATAATACAAATTCAGGGCAGTCGGGTTGTACTTTAAAACCGTCGAAACAGTCTGGGATTCTTATTTCTGGATTCTATAAATGCTAAAATAAGAGATTAAAAAAATTTCTAAGTGCCTAAAGGATACTCGGTGGGATGAATTTTTTGCAAATATCCTATGCTGCGCAGTAGCGAAATAACCGCAAACGGCGTTCCCGACCCTCGATTCCCTATTCAACTAACATTGAATTTCTATTATTTTACAATTTCATAGTGCCTAAAGTACCTTCCCAAAATTCGTCATCAGCTCTCGAACTATTCGGAGTATGATACTAATTTATATGTTGTTGTTATATCCATTTCTGATTCAGATGTCGCCGTTTGCATTTTTCACAGCTTTGTTGATGTCGATTATTTTAGTAAATTCAATGCAGTTCACATAAACTTACTAAAATAATCGATATCACCATAACAATGAGACATTGAGTCTGGAAATGTCTTGAGTTTGTGAAGCTGATAAACCTAATGTTACCGAATTTGAAATATTTCTTGATATTTTAAACTTTTTTACGAACCCCCAAGAGTTACAAATTTGTTAGAACATTTAAGAAGTAATTTATATACATAAATGCTTATTCGTGGTTCATTCAATGGTGCAATTCATACATGCTACTGAACAAATTTAATTAACCCGTTCCTTTCTGTTGGTATATTATTTCCCCTTATCAATACTTTTGAAGAAAGCTTTTTTAAACTTTGCACATTTTTAAATGCATTCTGTTTGTAAAATAAATTACTAACTTACCCCCGGAGCACTCTAACACATTTCTTTAATTTCGTCTTGAGAAGGTGGTGTATCTTGCATTGAGATGTGGCAGAACAATTTGTTAAACAGCATCTGAACATCCTCACATATTAAAAGAATCTTCAAGGGTAAAAAGACTGAAAAAAATAAGTTATGTAAGTCGGTTATAATTGTGATTTCGAATATATATGTTTTCACTTTTGACTATATGGTTAACATGTTTAGTAGAAATGAATGCTTGGTTCAAATGTATTTCTGTTAATGTGTATCCCACGCACATCCAACTAGTGTTTATAATATCGCATTTTTAATTCTTCTTGCTAAATTTTCATTTTAAAACATTCATTTTACAATGCATAATAATTTTAATTTAATGTTATAAAAGCATTCATAAATACTGAAAATATGGATTAAAATGTAAAAAAGCAGCTGAAAGATAAACTGATAAAATTGAAGTAGTTTTGAATAGAGAAAATGCTTGTCCTTAGCGCCATTAAGCTTACATCCGAAATCGTACCTTAAAGATAACTTCTAATGTTTTTTTATATGTAGGGCATAAATGGAACCGGTAATATTTATCGTTGCTATATGTACTTACATATGTATGGACGATAACTCCAATGAAATGTCAAAATTGCATAGTTGCATGTAGAAATTATGAACAAGGCATATTTAAAGTTTCAAAGACACTACAGAAAAACTTAATTACGTACAATGTTTCAAAATATGTAATATTTAAGACATGAAATTAAGAAACCACACAAAAAAAAGATATATAGGCTGCTGATTGAAACACAAAAAGATGTATTCGAAATCAAGATTTTCAAATGCTCATTTAAGTTTTATTTTGGTCTTGAATATGAAAGTATTTACCTTTTGAACATCTTCTACACTTCAGAGTACACCATGTCACTTATTTGATTTCTGTAAAGCATCTTGAGCAAATTATATTGATATTTCTTTTAAGGACTGCATGCTACGTTCACAATTTTCAAAGATGGCGGCGAAACTGTTAAAGTTTCGTCTTTTTGAAACTATAATTACAATACCATTGTTATAAAGGTGTTTTGTAACAATGCATTTGAATGCGATATCTTTTGAGTTACAATACA
Source organism: Metellina segmentata (assembly GCA_947359465.1). Taxonomy (NCBI): domain Eukaryota; kingdom Metazoa; phylum Arthropoda; class Arachnida; order Araneae; family Tetragnathidae; genus Metellina; species Metellina segmentata. The sequence continues at coordinate 55,884,731 of OX375873.1, forward strand.
GTACTGTAACAATATAGTTTCCTTTGTTATAAGCCTTTACTAACAATGAAACGTTTTGGCATACGTTGTATATGGTAATTAAATGTTTAATAAACTGAAATATAATCCTAGAAATGCAAGAGTTTAAATTCGAAAGTACAGAATTTAAATCCTAAAAGTTTGGTAAAAATCAGTTGTTTTGTTGACTTTGAAAGTAATCAAATTGGCTACAAACCTAATGAGGACACATATACTAATAAAATGTGAATGGTTAAATTTAAAGGAAACATGAATCATTACACACACTAAAATTAGGAAAGATTCTGAGTTGTATATCAACGCATACACATTTCACTAAAGCTGAGCAATTTCTCAGTAACATGGCCTGTAGTCTAGCCAAGTTATAAATTCAATATTTTTCCAAATGAAGATTTGCATTTAGAATGTATTGTTTTGCCAACACCGTCTTATATTTTCGTTAAAGGTGATTTCTATACGAAAATGGGGCCCATTTTTATATATACAAGTAGAGAAACAATATTATAAAGCTTGTTTATGCCAAATGTTAATGACAATAAATAATCTTAAGCAAGTATTAAAATCTTGACTTGAAATTTACGCTGTCTTTTTGTCTTTTTCAAGCATTACTTATTTCGCAGAAAATGATTATTTTAAGGTTCTACTGATTCATTTAAGGACTTTAGTTTTTTTTCGAATAATAATAAAACATTTGATGTATCCACATTTAATTTACAAAGTAATTAAAATCTCCCAAACCAACGAATTCAGTGGTTTGGCCCCACAGCTCTACTTGCCACACCATTGCAGAGATGGTTTTATGGGATAATGATCACTATTTTAAGGGTGATAATCAGCAGAAAACGTCCAGAAAGGCAGAATGGAAAGGAAACGAATTCATTGTGAAAACTGTGGCATTGAAGTAAAGTAAAAAAAAGGTGAATTAGCAATTACTTACTGACTATAAATCATCTATTATTATTATTTCTATTTCTTTTCCAAGAGATTAAGTATTTGTACTAATCCAAAGAATATTATCAAAGTTTAAGTCACCATATAAAATTAAAGGTTGAGGAAGTTGGTCTGTAAGATTATTTAAGTTAGATGTGTCAGTATTTGTATAAAGGGTAAATATAAGTTGCATGTGGTAATTAATATATGAATATGGATCTTCTTACTGTAACATCAAGAAGATCGATATGTAAATAAGTTTGACAGGAATATTATAGGATGTGAGTAGCGCAATACCAAAAGTGTACTTTAAGTATTATTATTGTATTTTCTAAAACTACTAAACTGATTGATACTTGCAGTACTATTAGATTTGAATAAGTTTCTTGAATGGTGATCAGGGACGGCTGGTGTTTGCTTATTACGTCTTTACAATCATTAATTTTATTCCTGGAACCCTTACAGATCCCGAAAAAAAAGGAAATCATGTGAATAAGTTATCAAAGGCTAAATTATGGAGGATTTTTCGTCGTCCAGAATCAAGATTTAGTTTCCCAGGAGTTGTGTAGCAAACTCTCCGAATGTGCCGACCAACCGGTCTAGTGGTCAAGGTGTTGGCCTCTGGATCGGAAGGTTCTGGTTCGAATCCGGGTCAGGGCATGGATATAAATTGTGCTGTCCTTTGTTAGGGTCAATGATGGTCCACCCACTGGGTGCCCCTTCACAAGTGACCATCACTTCTGTCCTTGTCTAAGGCTACAATGACTTCGGTCAATTCTGTACTGTATTGTATTTGTCTTTGCAATCTGTACCCAGCCTTGCCATTGGAAAAAAAATATATGAATGTTCATCTTCCATTGAGGAAGTATTTCTTTCGAATCAATTGCCTATTTTGTAAGGTTTTCTGACAGGAGGACCAATATGAATTAGTTTTTAGAACAAGCATCATATTTTAGTTGGCTCGTTGATTCTGCCCAATGGGGTCACATCCAGGCCCAGGCAAAAAAGATAGGCTTTGGAAGAACTGGCTATTTTACCATTATTTGTGGTTCCATCGATTTTTTTTTAAGTTGGAATACTCACTAATCGTGTTGCTTAGATTTGGTTTTCTCAAGTATTTGAAGAGGCTGCATCTGATATTTTAGAAATGGAAGGCATAATAGGTTGATTCGTAGAGGGGTTTTGTTGGTTAGTTTGCTTGAAAATAATTATAGCCGTTTCAGTGGCATTGGTTTTGTAGGTTTTCTTAACTATTCAGCTATAAAATGCTCTGGGTTTTGGGGAGCGATTAAAGGCATTTTATGGGCCTCTGGAAATAAACTATTTTACTGCACTTTAATAGCCTGTATTTCTTTTTCACCTTGCTACTTATGGAAAGACTTGTCTTAACCTAAATAAACTCTCTTAAAACTGACACAGCACGGGGATAACGACGTATAGAGATCGTCTTACTGTTCTGTACTTTAATACTTGGCACAAGTGATCCTTGCCTCCGCAGACTATGAAAGAGAGGTAGAATCTTTGGCATTTAAAGCCAAGTATTGGATTAGGAATAAATGGTCGAAATGAGCAATTAATATAGTCCATTTTAATGATGAGTTATGGTAGTATTTAAGGCTAATATAAGGTGCTTGGTGGGTAATTTTTTCCATTATGTAATAGTGTTGCTTCTGACATTAGTTACTGACTGTTTTGATAGAGATTCTAAAATATATTGTTCTTTCTCAGTATCATAGAGCAGATCGGATTTGAGTACAACGTCTTGTGAGCTATTTAATGTTTATGAGGTGTTACAGTTATTCCCATTCTGCCTACTGATCTTATTATTTTGAATATTCAATTCATTTGAGTTTAATTTTATACTTCAATAAATACGTCTCTTAATTAGTTTTCTTACTGGTTTTCATTTTCCCCCCCCAATCAGAGAAAAAAAAACTTAAACAATATTGAACTTTAAAATTTTAAAGTACATTATTCGAAAGTTAATTTTATACAAAAGTAACAATTCAATGATAATAAAAAACGTCAAATGCCGTTTTAGAATTTCACATACAATATGACACTTAAAACACGTGATAATACAAACAATAAAAAATATATACTGTGACCGTGTGCTGAGAAATTCCTCCTTGAAGCGGGCGAACAAGCGACAAACTCTCATTACACTCACAAACATTTATTAATCTAATTTACATAACGTGGACACAGTATGTACTATTCACATAACCTTTCATAACTGCCCGACATAACGGTCGCTACGGCGCGTCTTCATTCTACGCTGCCGATAACTCCCTGACCTCCTGAGGGTGTCCTTGATCGGAGCAGGGGTTAGATTTAGTTTTGGTTCTCACTTTTAGTTCGAAGGTTTATAGCTCTGCAGCTGACGCTGCACTTATAGTTCACTTGTTACAATACATATAAAACATATGTCCCTATAAAAATTTACTGCACAAAAAAAATTCTAACCCTCGAATCCAAATTTTATATGCATTGCTAGCAGATAATCAAGTTTATAAAATAAATTACTAACTTACCCCCGGAGCACTCTAACACATTTCTTTAATTTCGATATCAGAAGGTAGTGTCTCTTGCATTGGGGATGTGGCAGAACGATTTGTGAAACAGCACCTGAACACCCCCACACATTAAAAAAGTCTTCAAGGGTTAAGAGACTGAAAAAGATAAGTTAGGTCAGTAATAATTGTGATTACCAGTACATATTTTTTACTTTTGACTAACTACAGTTAGCATGTTTAGAAGAAATGAATGTTTGGCTCAAATGTATTTGCTGTAAATGTGTATCCCACGCACACCCAATTATTGTTCGTAATATCGCATTTTTGAATCACTTTACTAAATTTTCATTTTAAAACATTCATTTTACAATACTTACTTTTAATGATATAATGATATAAAAGCATTCTCTCTCATAAATACTAAAAATCTGATGTAAAAAATCTGCTGAAATAAATACTGATAGAAATTAAGTAGTTTTGAATAAAGGGTACAAAAAAAAAGACAAAAATTTTCTCTTTAGCGCTTGTAAACTTACTTCTGAATTCGTACCTCAAGGATAACTTCTAATGTTATTTTATATGTAAGGCATAAATTGAAACGGTAATATTTATTGTTGTTATATGCATTTATATATCTATGGCCTATAACTCTAATGAAATGTCGAAATTGCATAGTTGCATGTAGAAATTATGAGCACGGTATCTTTAAAAATTTCTAAGACACTACAGAAAAATCAATTACATACAATGTTTCAAAATCTGTAATATTTAAGACATGAAATCAAGAAACCACATAAAAAAAGATATATAGGCTGATTGAAACACAAAAAGATGTATTCGAAATCAAGATTTTCAAATGCTTATTTAAGTTTGATTTTGGTCTTCAATACAGAAAGTATTTACCTTTTGAACATCTTCTACACTTCAGAGTACACCATGTCACTTATTTAATTTCTGTAAAGCATCTTGAGCAAATTATATTGATATTTCTTTTAAGGACTACATGCTACGTTCACAATTTTCAAAGATGGCGGCGAAACTGTTAAAGTTTCGTCTTTTTGAAACTATAATTACAATACCATTGTTTTAAAGGTGTTTTGTAACAATGTATATGCGATATCTTTTGAGTTACAATGCAGTACTATAACAATATAGTTTCCTTTGTTGTAAACCTTTACTAGCGATGAAACGTTTTGGCATACGTTGTTTATGGTAAATTAATGTTTTCGAAACTGAAATATTATCCTAAAAATACAAGAATTTAAATTCGAAAGTACAGAATTTAAATCCTAAATGTTTGGTAAAATGCAGTCATTTTGTTGACTTCGAAAGTCATCAAATTACTACAAACTTAACTAGGACACAGAAACCAATAAAATGTGAATGGTTAAATTAAAAGGAAACATGAATCTTTACACTCACAAAAATGAGGAAAGATTCCGAGTTGCATATCAACGCGTACATTGCACTAAAGCGAACATGTTTTCAGTATCATGGCCTGTTGTCTAGCCAGGTTAGAAATTCAATATCTTTCCAAATGAAGATTTGTGCGTTTCATTTTTTATTTTTTAATCAAGACCGTTTTATATTTTCGTTAAAGGGAATTTCTATTAAAAAAAGGGGCATATTTTGGTAGATACAAGTAGGGAAACTATATTGCAAAGGTTGTGTTTGCAAAATGTTAATGACAATAAATAATTTTAAGCAGCTATTCACATCTCTATTCTTGAATTTCACGTTGTCCTTTTCTCCTTTTGTAAGCATTACTTCCCATTTTCTTATTTTGCCAAGAATGATTATTTTAAGGTTATATTTTTTAATTAAGAACTGTTGTTTTATTCAAATAATAATAAAGCATTTGATGTATCCGCATTTAATTATTAAAGTTAAATGTAAATCTCCAAATTAACAATTTCAGAGTCAGACTCTGGAAATAAAATATCTTACTACATTTTAATGGTCTGTATTTCTTTTTCACCTTGCTACTTAAGGTAAGACCTGTCGTAACCTAGATAATCTCTCTTGCAACTGACACAGCAAAGGGATGAAGACATACAGAGATCGGTTTTGTGTTCTGTACTTTAATACTTGGCAGAGGTGACCTTGCCTCGGCAAGAGACGAAAGAGTAAGCAAAGTTCTGGATAAGGAATAAATTGCCAAAACGAGCTCTTTATATAGCTATTTTAACGGATTGAGGTATGGCAGTATTGAAGGTTAATATAAGGTGCTTGGTAGGTAATTTTTGTCTCGTTATGGGAATAGGGATTCTTCAAACAATAGTAACTGACTGTTTTGATAAAGATTCTAAAATATCTTGTTCTTCCTTTATCATAGACCGGATTTGAGAACAACGCCTCGTGAGCTATTTAATGTATGTGTGTTTATGGGGTGTTACAATTATTCCTATTATGCTTACTGATTTTTGTTTTTGGATATTGAATCTTGAGTTTCATTTGACACTTCTATGAGTACATCTCTTAATTAGTTTTCTTAATGGTTTTCATTTTTACAACCATATCCAATATTGTTATGTTTGTTTAGGTTGCCCGTGTTTCTTTCCATTAAAAAAATTTTATCTTCATATGTATTTTTATTATTTTACTACACTGGTGCTTCACTGAAGATTGGATATGTTTTATGGCACAAGAGCACAAGATTTGGTCACTCTGCAACAAACACAGTACATACAATACCAAGAAATAGACATGCACACAGAAAGAACGTGTTGCTGAAACAGAAATAGACACCCAGGGCGATAAATATAGACATGCAGGAAATAATCGAATCAGTACAGACTACAACTTACAAGAGAATTAGGTTTAGGTTCAATAGGTTCCATGTTGGGAGAGTAGAATTCAGTCCCAGGCGGCACTGCCAACCATAAATCCCAAGAAGAGGTGCAGGTTCCTGTACCTGTACTAACCGGAGGACTATATAAACTTGAATCCCCTCTATGGCCTAAAGAGGTAGTTGGTGGACTGGTCCTTAGTCCATAGAAGATATACCCACCAGTCAATTAATGTATTGGGATCACAGCACATTTCTTTTTTATCGAAGCAATAGCCGAACTAATGAGTTTGGTGGATATGCTGTCCCTCAATCACCAGAATAACCTTTTTCAGAGACATACGGCAAATACGAGGGTTGTTTAGCCCCCAAGAGCTGAAAGCTACATAATAGTGATTAGCTTCTTAAGAGGAGCACTCACCTCTAAAGAGAAACCACAATGAGAGTGGAAATTAAGCAAAAGGCAGACAGTTAGGCGAAGTTAGAATTGAAAGGGGGTTCAGATCATTCGAGTACCGCAGGGTTGTGATGCCCGTACACCCCTAAAGATGTACCCCTGAGGGCATTAATAAAAGGGACCCTACTCGAATAAAAAGGAGTAATTAATGTTTATCGGGCTTAAAATTATTACATGAATATATTTTATAACCTTTTAGTAAATTAATTAATTTTGCAGTCATTGTTCGAACACTGGAATGGTCAGTCTACTTCCCGTTTGAACAGACATCTTGTCTGAATTCTTTATGAGTCGCAAAGAAGCCAATACATTGGTTTTTAAAATTTTGGTTGATAAATTTGATCAGATAAGTATATAAAGTCTTTTTTCTGAGGGTAGGCTCTGTAACTGAACAAGATATGTACAAGATGAGTAAATAGAAAGGTAAGAAATTTATGTAAAAATAGATAGTTCTACGTTTCATCATTTCATGTTGCAATATATGGAAGCGTTCGTAAATGTAACTTCAGAACTGGCGAAACGGAGGTCACAGGAAGCATTGTTTTCAGTTTTACACTTTTTTCAAAGAGTTGTTTACGAACGCGGCCTCAGTGTTACCAGGCCACGCAACACATGTCAAAAGAAGAAAAATTTAGTTTTTATTTCAAATTTTATGTTAAAGACTATTGAAAAAGGTGGATTTTTTAACAATGGCTTCTGAAATTATTATACAACATATTCAGAAGCTATAAAAAGAAGGGCTTTCTGACCATAATAAAACAAAACAACGAGTAAATCCTTTAAAAACTTTAAAAAAAAAAATTTATTCCATTAAAATTTACAAAAATCAGAAAACATCAAACAATGGACTTACTGCATTGGCTTCGGAGCGACTCATATGATTGTAGTCAAGGCCAAAAAGAAGATATTTGAACAAGGTATATGTACGGGGATGAGAATGATATCAAGAAACTGGGGAAATATTTGTGGTATGGGTTTGATGTCAGGACTTATTTGACGAATTGAGAAGTGACAATTATCGCTTAGAAGATACAATAATATTCAGAGGGGATGGGTTGAATCAGAATATGACAAATGAAAGTTGTAAGTATATATAATACTAAGTGATTTAAGCTGAATAAAAGGGTTTCATACATGATATATATATATATATATATATATATATATATATATATATATATATATATATATATATATATATATGCGAATTTACACATGATACTACATACGAATCCCTAGTGACCGTAATTTTTAACTAATTGGAATGAAATTTGAGGTTTAGATATTTCAAGGCATGCACACGAGAATTATGTATACAACAAAAATCAAGCTTTCACTGCTATGGATACAGTTTACAAATCTCGAATATTTCAAATAGCAACCCCCAAAGTTTTTTTTATTGCAATGTGATCGGCACAGTGAAAAACCAAATATGACATTAAGATTTCGTCCTTGGCTCCTGAAACGACTACACAAGGGTAGCTAAAGAAGATGGTTAAGACTAGAAAATGGAAGACTGTGCCAAAGATGTGTGTGAACGACAAGCCAATAAAAGGTAACAACAAAAGATAACGTTTTGCCCTTATAACAAATGTTAGTGAACATTGGCGTTTTGAAATAGATACTTGTGGTTCATGCAAATTGCGTGCATTATCTCACAGCTGTTTGTTGTCTTTCGTTCTTCCTTAGCAGTCCTCTCATATTCTTCAACAGTGATCTTTAGCGTAGCTTTAAGAGCTAAGGGTAAAATCTCATAGCCATCTTTGATTTTTCATTGTGTCGATCATATTGCTATAAAAAACGTGGGTGTTTGTCAGGACGTTGTATGGTGGTTCTAGACTGATTTCCCTTAGAGATGAAAATTTACTCGATTCACAGGAAAACTCACTTTATTCCCTTTTTGGATTATCAGAATATATAGAATCAGCAGTAGGCATACATGGAGACAAAACGCTTATTAAAAAATTAGATATTTATTAAACAAATTAAATACGATACAAAATTACAAAGAGCATCGATCAATTCATATCTTAGTGACAGTTTGTGCACAAGTGTATAACTAAAAAATACATTCACACTATCGTAGTTTTCGCATGCACACTAACAATATATTTGTTAATACGTTTGACGTCGTTATAAACAATAATAACGTTTTTAAATACGAAAGTGGCAGGTGTACGCGTGCAATAAAAATTTAATTCTCGGATCGCTTGCATACTCTCACAATGTTGTTATTCGAAATACGCTAACTGTATTCGTAATCGTCAGAGCTCGATTGTTGTTATTTACATAATTCTCTAGCACCCATCTTGAAATCTCCAAACCTTAAGTTTCATTTCGACTCGTTGAAAATTGAGGTATGGTAGGGACTCGTATAAAGAGAAAGTTACTTCATGACCACTCTGTATACGTAAACTTGCATTTTCGAGCATATATAATTGCATATAAGGTTTTGATATTTTTTAAAATTTCATAAACAAGGTAGATAGTTAAATAACGTCGCACTAATTCAACATGATGATCTATTGGGATCAATCCCCGAAGGGAAAGATTCGAAGACAATACCAAGTAATTTTGAAACACAGTTAGATGATACACTTCAGCTGGCACCCCTCTCCAAACTTACACACTACCCCAACGTAATTGATAAACAAGAAAATTGTTTTCTAAATTTTTTATGTTTAGAGTAAATAAAATAAATCATTACTCACAATCTATTTAAGCCACCAAATGTCTTCAGGTCAGGTCATCAGAGAAGAAATATCGCTACGATGTGAGATGATCTGCACTGAACTTGAAGCAGTTTTATTCGCTATTTATACCAGGACAGGTTTTTAAAGAAAATTACTTAGCACTTAGTCGATTATAAAACTGAATTCGAAAGGCAGAATTTTCAATTTTTATCAGAGATGAAGCCAAACGCGATGCTACAGGCTTGAAAAGAGTTGTTCAACTGAAGAAAATCACTGTTGTGCAACGATTCAATAATACACTGCTCATTATTTCAACATTCTTTGTGAAATTCCTCTATTACGAAAAACCAGAGCATTGTTATACAGTCAATTGTTTAAAATAAATCTAGTTTCGAATTTATAAAAATTATCTTAGAGAAAAATCCCACAAAATCATAAAAAATAACAGTTTTTATCTGAAATCAATGTAGAAATTTAAAATTTTTGATATTTGTATATTGCATATTAGAGGTTTGAATGAATGCTGAGTTTTCGAAAATTTGTTGTAAATATTAGTTTACGTTTAGCGAGGAAATAAGGTATAGCAAGCGCGAATGAACCAGCGTAACTTAGTGTCTACCAAAAAGTACTTCATGGTAGAGTTGGGTTACACTGGCATTTATATTACCCATTTGTAAGTTAAGTTTTGGAGTGGTAGCTAAGCTCGCTACAGAGGAAAACACATTCTGTCCATGTAATGCTTACAAATTCATTTTCATTAGCAGAGAGGAATTGTTTCTCCAAAGATTAATGTAAGGTATATATGCGGTATTTAACCCGTGTCGTCTTTAAAACCACTTCGTGGCCGAGATAGCCCAGTTGATAAAGTCGGAGATTAGCAACTCAAGGGTAGCAATTTCGAAACTTGACCCATTCAAAGACTTTCGTGTGTATGGATGAGTGCATATAAAATCTAATGTGGCTTCAAATGTCCTTACATTGATATGGTGTAAAAGTTTGGAGAGAGTGGGATGTAATTACAGGTGTTTTCCGGTTGATCCCGAACCGGTAGCCGGTTGTATTGCTTCTGTGTGAGGTAAATTCAACAACATACCAACTATCCTGAAACCACCTCCTGAATTAACTCATTCGTCTTGTTCATTGGTAGAAATGTTGTGCTTTAATTTTAATTGTTTTTAATACAAAATATTGACACGTAGAGTTTATCAGTATTGATATTTCTTAAATGAAGCTCACTGTGATCTAAGTGAAATAAATGTGATGGTTTTCAGAAGGAACTCCCTTTCAATAAACAGAGTGTTTCAATATTCCCTGTACAAATTTAAGGAGAGGAGTAGAAAACACGAAATTGAACCAGATTCACATAGGGACATACACTACACTACAATAATGGAACGTGCAGTGAAATGTGAGGGTATAAGGGGAAGAATACATGCTTTAATAGGGGGGTGGTCCCCCACGTGCTGCAATTACACTAGCAACCCTTCTGGGCACACTTTCAACAAGATTTTGATACACAGCTATGGGCATTTGTGTCCATTCCTGCTGCAAGAATGTTGCCAGCTCAGCTGTAGGTTTTGGACATAATTCCCTGATCCGTAAGCGTCGCTCTAACGCGTTCCACAATTGTTCAATGGAGTTTAAGTCGGGACTCTGAGCAGGCCAGGGAAGACGTTTTACATCTATTTCCTGATATCACTGCTTGACATAGGTTGCAACATGACATGGAGCGATGTCTTCCTGGTAGTAACATTCATCCATTCCATAAAATTGTCAGAGCGTGGGAAGAGCCTGATTGTCCAAAATGTTAATGTATGCATCGGCGTTCAATTGACCAGGAACAACATGCAAATGTCCCAGGTCATATAATGAAAAACACCCCCAAACAAATAGTCAGATTTTATGAAATCCGCTGGCGTCCGGTCCATTATTGTATCACCGCCATCCACCAGTTTGGCCATCGCCATTTCAGAAGCTGACTTCGACCGGATTTTGCATCACCTTAGAATGCTGAGATGGCTGACATGCACCTAGCATTCGAAGTGGAAACGGAAGGGTAACATGTGTCTGACTGTGTTGGGGACGGTACTGCGACAGACCTGTGCCCAGTCACTAAACGTTTGAACATTTACGCTCAGCCTTTGAGTGATACCAAAACATTATCAAACCTTAATACTGGTTGACAATAATTGACATACACTTCTTCCATCCATCGACCTTCTAATGAAGTAGACGAACTATGTGGATGGAGTAGCTGTCGTAAGGTCTCTGAAGGGTAAATAACGTGGACCTACGAATCGCCTTCACCGGTTGGCAATCATGTCGTAGACTACTAGTTTTGATCACAGTGTGGATAAACACTTTAAAAACCAAAGACCGTCGTGTACACGGGGGCTGTTGCACGTTAAATTTGTCGTGGCCTCGAATATCCTTTCATTTGAGTGGTGTGGACGTTGGGAGAGTGGGGTGCCAGCCCATTTGCTGATTTCATAAACAAAACGTGGTTCAAAATTAAGAGGCATTGTCCTTTGATTTTTCCCTTCGGGATAAATCCCGGACTGTCACCAATTTCCCATTACGTTCCAATGCGTTATTAATTAACTACCTACATACCTACCTACGTTATCTCTATGCTAATACTAAAGATGAAGCTTCTAAGATGTGCTCTCTAAGATTTACAAACATTTCCTTGACATATGAAGGTGATGAATAAATGTGGTAGTTACAGCAAAACATGTGTCAAATAGTTGGGGAAGATGTCGTACCTTAAGACAGTTGTATCTTCAAACAGTTTATATTGTGCTGCCTCCTTTTGAGTAAGTAGCAAAATAACACATTGCAGTTTACCATTTGTCACCAGAGAACCTTCTCACAGAGATTGACACTCCACAGGTGTTTGTTGTGTTTGATAAACAACTAATTGAAATACGTCCTCTAGTAAGTAAATATTTTGAATTTTTCAATTTTGATTCTTTTATTTTCACTGATCACAATTACATTTTTTTAGTATTGGTAAAGTTAGTTAAAAATATGTTCTACTCAATGATGATACGATTTCAATGTAAACATAACCTTATACTACTTTCTGGACTGTTTTATTTGTAAAGGCAACCTGTTGTACCTTGGGACAAAATAAATGCTGTACCTTGGGACATCCCAAGGTACAACAATTTATTTTTTCTCTGACAGAACAGACTGGGTTTACAAATACACTAATACCCTGAAGTTACGTGATAGATGAGATCGAAGGAAAATCGCGTAAGTCGAGGCATATAAATTTGCATACTACTTTTATTTAATTGAGACCATGGACTAACAAAAACACTAGTTTAGAAGAAAAATATTTAATAAAATTGCAGTTCTTTTTATACATACTAAAAAAAACAAAATATTAAAAAAATTAATGTGCATCGTAAAAAAGTTAAAATATTTCGATGTCGATGGCTTCATAAAATCTAACAAATTTGTCTAACGACACAATGCTTTCTTTTTTCAAGCGGAATTTCTTCGTAGCAAGCTAATATTTTTAAATTCCTTACTTTGTATCTATCACGCGTTCTTCGTTGGAGTCTATGTTTATTAATATTTTTAAGCCCCTTTCATCTGCCCGGGCAGCGCAGATGGTCTTCGACAGCCGTTCCATTGGTTTTGAGTGCAGGTGATTTTTAACTGATTCCCCTAAAAATCTGATAACACAGAGAGATCTACTGGAGAGCTCGAGCTGAGGAGCAGAAGTGTTTGTCTCGTGGTGCTCGTTTATGGGACCACGGCAGTTGAATTTTTGCCTGTTTTGACCCAAGACAAGTTTGCGCCCAAGACACAGAGATGCAAATCTCTATTGTAATATAGTCTATATATATATAGTTTTTTTTTTTTTTAATAAATGCAAGTTTTTATAAATTAGGCTGTTTCGTTGTGTTGAAAAGCACACCACTCGGCCCACTACATTACAGCGTATCACAGCAAGAGAAACACTAAAGTAGAGTGCGTCAGTGTTACCAAGCGATAAAATTATAAACTGTATGTAATTTTTTATAAATACGGAATTTAGTATGTGAGGAATTGATTTATGTTTTAGACTACTTCAAACAATCTAAAAGTAATATGTATTCTAAGGTACAACATGTATCCAAAGGTACAACATGTATCCCAAGGTATAATATGTATCCCTAGGTACAACAACATGCATCCCAAGGTCTAACACCATGTTGAAACTTGGAACATTTGCATAGATTAACAAAACAATTTATTAAACAGTTAGTGCTCGAAGTATAAATAAATAAAAAATAGAAAATTCTTCCAAAAGTCAATGTTACCAAGCGATAAAATTAGAAACTGTATGTAATTTTTTATAAATACGGAATTTAGTATGTGAGGAATTGATTTATGTCGTAGACTACTTCAAACAATCTAAAAGTAATATGTATTCCAAGGTACAACATGTATCTCAAGGTACAACATGTATCCCTAGGTACAACAACATGCATCCCAAGGTCTAACACCATGTTGAAACTTGGAACATTTGCATAGATTAACAAAACAATTTATTAAACAGTTAGTGTTCAAGGTATATAAATAAATAAAAAATAGAAAATTCTTCCAAAAGTAATGAATGTAAATATTTGATAGAAAAAACAACCTGCAGCTACATTATAGCCTCAGGAAAAATATTTGTTTAAAACTGTCCCAAGGTACGACACCTTCCCCTACTCCAAAAAGACATGCTTTGCAATTTGGATAGGATGATTTTTGTCAAATAACAATAGAGATGTCAATTTTGTGCTGTGCTTTGGAGAAATTGATAGAATTTGCGTAAACTGACCTTAGTTTCTGTTATAATTGATGACAAAAAATAACCTTTAACGCTATTGCAATATTTATTTACTTTTCAAAATTAGTATTAACCATTATCAGCTCTTTCATTTGCTCTTTTACTTAAACTATCGCGTAAAAATGCTTATCCAAGCTATATTTAATTCCAATACACTGGTAATTCCTAAAATATGTATTTGCACATATATTTCGATTTTAATTTCATTGTAAAAATAAAATTTGGTCAACTATTTGAGGGTTATTGATTACTGGATGTATGGTGGTCAATTACTGGCCCAATTATTATTCTGAATTTTGAGTCGAAAATTCTAAAAAACTATCAAATATTAAAAATTGGACTATAGCTTATTTTAAATCACTATTTTTACTAAATACAAAAAATCTTGAAAGTGCAATTGCAAATTATCTCAAGATGTATTTTTTTTTTATGAAAAAGGAACACTGACTGGTCAATTACTAGCTGGGTGACCCTAGTAACAATAATAATAATAATAATAATAATAATAATAATTTTTGAATTTTAACGTGCCAAAAAAAGTATCACATTGTATTTCAGTATAAATTTACTGCATTAAATCACTAAAATGTATAAAAACTGCTTAGCATTCAATGTAATTCATTCATTCATAACTGAGGTCATTGGAACCGACTTGCTTTCTGCCATTTCAGTTCATTCTGTTAATTTCCAGTGCAACACATTTGTACGCAGACTAACAGCAGAAATTTAAAAAAATTGTTTTTATTTATCAAATTATCTTTTTGAAAAATAGTCAATTTACATTGGTTGTAATTTTACATGATTTCCAAAAATTAATATCTCTTGTAAAGCTGCGTATCAGTTGAGTTCAACAAGCGTGAAATTCCTGGAAAGTTACCCCATTCCCTATGTATCATAATGTTACTCTATATTAAAAATAATATTTCAAAACGTGGAAACTTAATTAGAGTTGTTTATTTTGGTAATTACTGTGTCGATTAAAACATGGCAAAATTATATATTCAGTTCAAACTCAAATTCTCTGCAATAACGTGATTTTATTTCATTTTAATGATTATGTGCATAGCTAATGTTTTAGTCTTTTGAAAATATACGATATAGTTCTTGAAATATCAGCCCCAACTTTCACCCAATTGGTTAAATGATTATTCCAAGAAGCTGAAAGCAATATTTTATTCTAGCTTTTTCCTTACAAAATTATTTAAACTTTAACAAAAGTGCTTGCACGCATGTTCTGTCCTGATTTCATCCATTTCTCTACACCATTTTTATAACTGTACTAATAGTGCACAACTTCCGCAAAAATTAAACATATTTACTTAAAATTCATGAGAACTGATCTGGCATAAAAGAAGTACAGATGTAAGGAAATCGAAATGTGTTGATGAATAATCAGCCAGTTTACAAATGTTTCTTGTGAATGTTATTTAAATATTTGCCACGAAAATTTTCTAAGCACACTGCTTCGATATTGGACTGGCTTTGATCTGTATAGAAATCACAAACCGTTTTCTGCTTTATATGCCATAAATGAGCAGCTATACACAATTTAGAACTTAACGTACCATTGTGCGCCAAAAAGAATTAAGCTAATCAAATAATAGTTGCGATGGAGGATTTATAAATTATGTATAACAGTGTCTGATATATTTTTTCCCTGAGTGAAAATGTAAAATAGCTTCTTTGAAAAATCGCAATTACTATGTAGATGTAATAATCCTTCACACTTGCTTTCAAAATAAACTATATTATGGATACTGTATTTGATACTGTATTGAATCTAATTTTTCATTTTCAAGCTACTGAATAATAAAGAATTTGGGAACGGTACTCATATCATAAATACTGTTTGAAAAGATAACACAAAACAGAAAACACGAGTGCTTACGAATCTCACTAGATGCCCCATTTCCTATCTAACTTTATATCAATTTGTATTTGTTTACAACCGTGTGATTTAGAAAATTCAGATAAAGCAATAAATTCTAAATAAATTATATTACCTAAAGTAATGTAGAGCATATATAATAAATTGCTCAGAAATGTAAATGCATAAACATAAATAGAATGAATACCCTTAAAGCTTTCTATAAAAGCGTAGTTTAAGAATAATTGTGCATAACTCTATATACCTGATTAAGTAACAAAATGGTTCTATAACTGCTACTCAAGGGAAAATACATTTATTCTCAAAAAAGAAGGTAGTTCAAAAGAGATCTTTGGCCATTTTTGACAATTACACTCAAAACAAAAAGTCGACGCGCCATGAAGTTGTCCGATTGCGATAAAAAATGGGTGGATGTGAACAGCATACATAGAAAAACAAACTATCATAATTTCAGAACAATTTCTCTCAGAAGAGGAACAAGATCAACTTGTGGACTTATCAAGCAGTAGTGCCATGAAAAGTGTTTTTAGCAATGAAAACATTTTTGACTTTTGGTTAACAGCTCGTACGGACTACAGAGAACTTGGTGAGAGGCACTGAAACTTCTTCCTTTTGCAACCACATATCGGTATGATCAAGCATTCTCAACCATGTGTTTTATAAAAACAAGTACAGAATGCGGTCTGATTTTAGAGTAAAAGTGTCAAATATCGACATGTATGCACAAAATTTCAGTATGTTCCAATTGTATTGTTAGACAAATACTTTAAATTAATTTAAATAGAATACATTTACAATAATGAAACATCATGACTTGTAATGTTTGACTATATATCTATTTCATTTTGTGACCAGCCGACGATTTTTAGATTTAGGATATTAGGATTAGGTGGTCCTCGCCATATCGGTCTTAGGATGAGGGGGTCCTCCAAAACATTTTGTTAGGAGTTTGCCTAGGGATGATCCCGGACCGTCGTCAACAGCCCGTTGTGTTGCTCTAGTACGACGTTAGTTAAAAATTAGCAAATTATTAAAATTACCAAATCGTACAATCACTTCTGCTTTATTTCTAACTGTTGTTAAGCTTATGTTATGGAACTAAAACTTTTACATTTACAAACAGATCGAGAAAGAGTTGTGATGTCTGGAAAGCAAGTAACACAATTGCACACTTAACAGAAAATACAAGATGCAATTTCTATTTATTATGTTTATAAGTAGTCCTCTTAGGAAATCTACAACACTTTTACTACAGACTGTTTTTAAAAACTTTATCAAAGGCTTTCAAAATAGCTACTATTCGTTGGATACATGAAAAGGAAAATATTCAACCACCCGCTCCAAACAATAAACAAGGTTTAACAAGCAAAATACTCTACATTAATCAGAGAGAAGTAAAATAAAATCCATCAGTCATGCTTCATTTTAAAATAGAACATTTAGATGCCCTCGTGACATCTAAGCCATCCATAGCAGATCTTCAAGTTACTGATTATAATAACGATACAGCTTCTTCAGAGGCGGATAACTTGTCGATGAATCAATTTCATTCAATTTCACAGTTGATTGGATCGAACTCAGTGTTTCATAAACTGTTGTGGACATTGATTTTAAACATAGGATTATCAATATCCTGCTACCAGATTTACAAATTCAGATATTTGTATTCACAATATCCAGTCATTGTCGATTTACAAGTGACAAAAGAGCAAAGCTTACAATTTATGGCAGTAATAGTTCTAATATCTACAAATATGAATATTTAAAATTTACCTAAGGGGCTGTCTTCATATTAAATTGGCTTCTTGTTCCTTAATTTCAATACGAACCTAATCTTTTATCG
Source organism: Metellina segmentata (assembly GCA_947359465.1). Taxonomy (NCBI): domain Eukaryota; kingdom Metazoa; phylum Arthropoda; class Arachnida; order Araneae; family Tetragnathidae; genus Metellina; species Metellina segmentata. The sequence goes on from OX375873.1 coordinate 55,902,695, forward strand.
CAAATTTGAATTCTACACACAATTTCAGGAGGATTTGATGAAAAAATAATAAAAAACAGCGTTAAATCGACCGAGAAAATCCATAAAACCCATTGAGGGAGCGTGTAAAATTTGAACTCCGTAGTAGAAAGGGCGGATTCCGATCAGATATTCCGATTACACGAGATGTGTCGGTTTCAACGACTGTTTGAGTAGAGTTTCGAAGAGTGTGAGACATGGTAGTGTCGTTCTATCCAATGAATGGATTGTTACAATCCTAACCTATAGTAGTTTAAGTAGGGTGCTAATTATGTTACAAAAATATCTGAAGTATGAATTAGGCCTAGCAAAGCGAGATAAAATATCTTTCATGCAAAATCCTTATAATAAATCAATTAATAATATATTATACAATCACATTATATATGTTAATATGATGTGTAGTGGCCGTAGCAGTCAATGACCTGTTGCAGGCACCGTGGCGTGGAGTGCATTAAGCTGGCGACAAAGTCAGAATCCATTCTGACTGAATTTTTTTATGTTATTACTACAATTACAATATCTGTTTTCATTTTGGGAACAATCCCCCAAAACGATATTAATCATCGAATTTAGTATAAAGTCTCAATGCGCTACTAACTATGCACGTAATGAGCTGAAATTTATATTTTAGGGTTTGATATTTTTGCGGAGGGGTCTTAAAATCACGAAAATTGATATCGATATATATGAATGGCTCCTGAAGTTAATCAATTTTTTTTGTATTATTTGGGCACTGGCCTTCCAGGCGCCAGTGCTATATACACTGCTGTTTGTAAAAAATACAACACCATGAAGGAATCATCCAAATGAAATGAAATTTGCAGCAAATGTCAATTATAGTATGTTATGCAAAGTAGTAAAGTTTCAGAGCCACCATGCATGCGTGGTGTGAGCAGCGCCCTATGAACTGATGCTAAAAGCGTATAAATAGAGGGCTGTAGCGGGACGTTGAAAATAGTGCATGGTTATTTTTTAGTGGCGAACGTTTAGTGAGACCTAAGTATGCCTCCACGACGAAATAGGGTGAAATTTCAACAACTTACGGAGTTTGAACGGGGGAGAATCATCGGCCTTCCTGAAGGAAGATTTTTCTATCGCGCAATAGCAGCTCGTGTGCAGAGGAACAGTTCCACAGTGATGCGAGTTTGGAAGCAGTGGACCGACGAGCACCGGACAACTCGAAAAACTGGGAATGGACGACGAAAGGCGACGTTAGCGAGCGATGATAGACACCTGGTCCACATGGTGGTGAATGACCGTACAGCTTCCTCCAGGCAGTTAGCAGCACTTTGGTCTACTGCTACAGGTGTACTAATGTCGGCTTCGTCAATTCGCCGACGTCTGCTGCACCGTGGACTGCGTGCAAGGATTCCTTTATACAGGATCCCCCTCACGCCAAACCATCGACAGCTGCGTCTGCAATGGGCTCATGAGCAGAGAGCCTAGTAGGCTGATTGGCATCAAGTTGTCTTTTCTGACAAATCCGGCTTTAATTTGTGGAACCATGATGGCAGCATTCGTGTTAGACGCTATACCGGTGAACGCTGCCTTCCAGAGAGCGTTATTGAATGTCATAGTGGCCGAACACCCGAAGTTATGGTCTGGGGTGCGATTTCGTATCATGGATGATCTCAGCTGCTACGAATTGAGGGTAATCTGAATAGCAACAGGTACGTCCGTGAAGTGCTAGAGCCCGAAGAGGTTCCCTTCCTTCAAGGCATCCCTGGAGATATCTTTCAACAGGATAATGCACGCCCACACATTGCAAGGAATGTTTGAGACTTCCTTTCAGCCCAACACATGCAACTTATTCCTTGGCCTGCTTATTCACCGGATATGTCGCCTATTGAGCACGTGTGGGATTTGGTTGGTCGGCGTCTCGTTCGTGATCCGCGACCTACAGCTTCAAAAGACAAACTTTGGGTGCGCATACAAACAATATGGAATTCTCTTCCACAAGCAGACATTCAACATCTGTTTCACTCCATGCCACGTCGTATAGCAGCATTTATTGCAGCTCGTGGTGGCTACACAAAATACTGATTTCGGACACTTAATATTGTTCTTTTGCTTTGAAAGTTTGTTCATTTATTTGTACTAATACAAGGCGTTTGTGTATTAAATTTCATTTAATTCTGATGATTCCTTCATGATGTTGCATTTTTTACAAACAGCGGTATAGAAGGTTCTGGTGCCTTGGTAGAGGTAGGACTTGGCGGCCCAATGTAAAAATGTATACAGGCAGAACAGGGACTAAAAATAAAAATCGTAACTGGATATACTACTTCATTTACAATAAAAAAATTTCAGATAATAAAGTACATAGAAAATCTAAAACCTATAACTTTACTTTTTTGCTTTTCGCGAGGCACATTCTGTGATTCCGTCGTAAAAGTCCATATTTTATGCAACCTTTTGTAAAATGGATGAAATAGCAAAGTTTGTCAAACGTTCTTGCCCCATGCATTACCGGATGTAGATTTTAATGTTTCAACTTACTATTACTGCGCTTGCAGGACGCCACTATAAACGGAAGGTAAAAAAATCCTGAGGGCAATTTCTATAGTCGGATAATAGATCTTTAAGAGGATATTTGCTTATACACTTTAACAAGTCAAAGTTGGGTAGTTGACTCTATAGCTGAATGAGTTCCACAAAATGAGTTTTGAAACATTGAATTTCATTAACTAAGTCTTCAACATTAAAATCCTTCGAATACTGAAGCCCCCAATTCCCCTCCTCATCCGACTAAAGTATTTAATTATTTTGTTATTGTCATTATTATATCTTCGTTGTTAAAAAAAAGCAGAAATTCTGTCGCCTCTGTGTGGCCGCGGTAGCCCAGTTGGAAGAGCAATAAAATGGCAACCAGAGGGTTGCGAGTTCGAAACTTGGTCCAGTCAAAGACCGTCGTATATATGGGGGTCTGGTACACTTTAAATTTGTCGTGACCTCAAATGTCTTCGTGGTGTGGTGTGTAAATTTGGAGAGTGGATGAGAGATCGTGTGTTCTCATCATCTGTACGAGGTTCAAAATCACGAGACGTTGTCCTTGATCGTTCTCTTCGGAATTCACCCAGACCATTGCCAAAGCCTGCTGCGTGGCTCCAGTGCGACGTTAATTAACTTCCTACCTTTCTTCTTCCAGGGTCATTATCAGGTGTATGTGAGGTCGGGTGTTAATGAAAATTTTTTTAAGTCAACCTCCCTGAAGGTCCCAGCCGACTAATCGGTCTGGTAGTTAAGGTGTTAGCCTCTAGATCGGAAGTTTTCTGGTTAGAATCCGGGTCAGTGCATGTACATTTGCAAGTGTATGGTGAAGAGGTGGCTGGTGCACATTAAATCTGTCGTCTTTATGTCGAGAGCTATTCTCATCCGTAAAAACAAATATCCATAAACCAATGACCTAGCGACTGAGAATGTTTGTAATCGTTTGGTGTAGAGGCGGCTGGTGTACCTTTAGTCTTTCACGGCCGAAAGTCCTCAGTTTGGGTTGGTGTGGAAGTTTTGGAGAATAGGGTGCCTGCTCATGTGTTTCCTCGTCATCTGACCATGGTTCAAAATTACTTGATGATGTCCTCGGATCTTTCCATTGAGGGATTGATCCCAGACCGTCGGCGATAGTCCGTTGTGTTGCTTTAGTATGACGTGGATTAAAATTACCATTACCATCTCCTGGATCATCACCATCGGTCTGGTGGTTACGTTGTTAGCCTCGAAATCGGAAGGTTTCTGGCTCCAATCCGGGTCAGTGCATAAAAACAAATTATCCATATCCCAATAAACTAGGGACTGCGGATGTTTATAAGCGTATGGTGTAGTGGCGTCTGGTGCATGTTAAACTTGTCGTGGCCTAAAAATTCTCGCTTTTAGTTGGTGTGGAAGTTTGGAGAGTGGAGTGCCAGCTCAGGCGTTGCCTCGTCATCTAGCCGTGGTTCAAAATTACGTCCTTTTGTCTTTGGATCTTTACCACAGGGAATTGATCCTGAAACATCTTTAATAGTCCGTTGTGTTGCTCTAGTACGATGTTAATTAAAATTACCTTACCTTTGCGTTGCTGCGGTAGGATGTTACTAACTACCTACCGTACCAAGCCTCAGGGGCCTGGAAGATATAATTTTGAAAGCTGAGTGTTGAAGTGAGCTGAAATGTTGAATGTTTATTTTCGGCCTTGACGACTTGGATTGTTTACAGCAGAAACTGATCCTGTTTCTTTCAGTCGGTAAGCGACAATTTTCGTAATTATTGTGTTTCGAATGAAAAACTATTTGAGTCGAATTTTACTGCAAGCCTCATTGGTTCTTCTCTTAGACTTTTGTTTCTTCATATATTAGACTATACAATATGTTGTATATCGTTCATCTGATTTTGTAGAAATATGTATATTTTCAATATTTTGTTGTTCACTAGTTGAGTTGGAAGATTAATCATACCTGAAATTGTTTCGTTATGTATGGTTTCAACAGAATAAATTTAGATTTAGGAGTTTAAAAGTATGTATGATCAATTTATCAAATTGTTTGAAAACTTATCTGTCAAATCTCAAATACCTTTCAGGTACACTAGAAACATTACAATATTGACTAAATAAATTTCCAAATGTTATGACAATATAAATATTGATTAGCCTATGAAGTAATGATTTCCTTGATGCAAATTGTTCACATGCTATTCTACTATTTCATTTTTACAAAACTGAGATCATTGTATTCAATATATTCAGTTATTTTTTTTCTTTTAAGATCCTATTTTCTTAAGTCCTAAGGGACATATCTCCTTGAGATGTGTACGTGCTTCACGGACCCTAGGTACTCTAGCCATATTTTCTTTATCCACATAGTAAACACAGATTGTTCTCCCATGAATCCCTAATGATATATTTCTGCTTTCATTCAACTACTATATTTCCCAATCCTTCTTCGTGACTTTTTTCTTGACTTTGACTTTTGTTTGGTGCAGCTTGTCCAAATATGGCTCTTGTGCCATAAAACCTAAAATCAACCTGGGAATTTTTCACTAAACAAAATCAAAGGCAGTTTTATTCACATTTAAATTATAAAAGCATTTTTAATGAAACTACAATTATTTTGATGAAAAAATAAGAGTATATTTTAAATTATGTGTGCTTTAAATTTTTGCCAGCAAAATTATGTGAGACTTTATTTATAATTTTGCCCTTATTTTGTAAATGTAAATTTCACACAAGAAATTTCTCTTAAATGTAAAGTACATTAATTTTGAGCTTTTCATGGAATAATGTTAAATGTTGCTTGGATTATCTAATAAGGTTATTTGTATACATAATATTTACATGATTTTCAAACAGAAAGACATGTGATTGAAAATTATTAAAAAAAAACTACCCAATATAACAATATGCATTGAAAAATATTTAGCATAAGCTAAGACCTGAATCTACTAAATTTAGGCCTTTGCCTAGTTAAAATATGCTATGTAAGAAATGGGGCCTGGGTCTGTTTTTCATGTGAATCCGTTTAACAAAAAGTTCTGCCTCTAGTGCTCTGAGCTTTCATCAACATTAGATTACAGCATGATCCCTATTTTTGTAAATGGGCCTCTCAGTTCTTAGATAAAGACCTGTTGCTGAGATGTTTATACTCTTTAAATCTTATCACTTTTTGTTATAGCATACTATTCATTCTACATTGCAGTAGACATTTTTCCTTTCACTGTTGTATATTCATACTGCAGTTAAAAGAGGATTTCTATGACCCTTTCTGTACTTCAAATTAATAATTTTTAAAAGCTGTTTTTTAAGTAACATTTGTCTATATCTAATTGACCAATGCATTGTGGTTCTCAATTACATTTCATCATTCATTTTTCCAAAGCTTACAATATGGGAAGAATGCATCATTGGGAATCCTAAATTTAAGGCAGCTATTAAATTGATTTCTTAATTGTCACATAATTATAAAATTGTTTGTTTGAATGTAAATGTACTTGTCTACATTATAATCTGATTGGAAGGTTTAAGTTCCTTTCATTACTTTTGAATGTTTGATAAATAATTTTGATACAGTTGAATTCAATATATTGTTTAAATGTAATTATATTTTTGTTTTAAGTTTTAGATTCTTGAAGCTGTTGGTTTTACTTTCTATGCATCATGATATTAGATGACATAATTTACATTTCCTTGCTGTGTGTATCTGTGGCTCTTGGACCTGTTATAAGAAATGTGCCAAATTTATATCATCGCAAGTTGTTTTCTACAATTGCTGGCTTTATTATAGTTTTTATTGTATCTGGATATCACATTTTTCATTCATTCATCGTTACTTTTATCAATGCACTCTTCATTCAATTCTTTAGAAGGTAATTTTTAGTAAAATGTATTATATGGTTTTGGTCATTAATCTTCTGTGAATTTTTCTTTTCATTGATCATTTATGACACTATGTGTGATAGAACTTTGTTTCAATCTTATAAGTGCTACATTTTTAGGTGTAAAGGTAGATGCTACTATTGAAGGTAGAAAATGTATATTTTTATCCCACAAAAATAGTTTTTTACATTCTGACATTAACAGGTTAATAACATAAGAAAATTGAAAGGTATTTTATTACCCTTTTTTAAATTTAAAATTGTGTTTAGTTCTTATAGATTGATAAGACTAAGTTCTCATACATATTTATACGACTTTTTTATAGTTAATGTAAAAAAAGTGTTCTGAAAATAAAACTTTTTAATTAAAAAATTTTTAATTTTTAATAGAAAATTTCTTAATTTTTAAACATTTGTAAGTTTTTCATTTTTCTTGTTTGCAAGTTTTCATATGTACTTTATTTTAATCTTATATTTTGAATAAAGGAATTGTGTTTTTATAATGCTGCCATATATGCTGTTACCATCCTTCAATTAGTTTTTTGAAATAGTTATCTAATGAAGGAAATTCGAATTTTTATGCAAAATTGCTTTAATTGGAATATTTTTGTTGTTTAAAATTATAGATAAATTTTTTTTTAGTCAGAATGACTATAAATATTTCATACAAGCTTTCCAAAATGGAATGTATGACAAAAAATTTATGTAGCAATTCATAATCTAATTCAACTGTAATTGTCTATATTATGTACTTTTATAACAGTTAGCTGTTTTGAATTAATATTACTGTAAATAATCTTACTGTACATTCTTCAAGTCATGCTATAGAAATATAAAATTGTATTATTTGTGAAACATGTTTTATTATATTTTAAATGACATGTAGTTTATTTTTCAGGAAATGTCACATTGCCAGTGCCATTTTCTCATTTACTTACCTTGCTTTTTTTCGAAGTACACACTATTTTGGTATTCCTATTCCACCTGCACATACAAATGCTATCCAGATGATTCTTACTTTAAAGGTATTTGATGAATTTTTAGTCCAAATTAGTTTTGGAATATGTTAAACTCAAGATAGCTACATTTATTTTCAATTTAAGCTCATATGTTTTCTTAGACTTTTATAAGTTTTTGAGTGAGCTTGTAAAGTAGATGCAATGTATGGTGAATCATTTTTACATAATGCAATCTCTTTCCAAGTATAAGAATTTCAACTAATTTTTTTTTATGTTTTAACAAATTAAATATAACATTCAAATTATCAAGCAAAAATTTGTATTTAAAAAGAGCAAATTTCATTTTAAATTGAAAATGTTATATGCTTGCTATGTAGTTTTCACAAAATGTCCATAAATGTAATTATATTTTTATACAATTCAACCCATTCCAATCAAGAATTAGTGTAAGTAGTTTTAGTTAACATATTTTTAGATGACTAGGGGGCTCTAACCCCTGCTCGCCAACCCCCAGGGATTGCTTTGAAAACCAACACACCTTTCGCAGAGACAATCTCCTGCGACAGCGAAACCTCAACCCCCTGCTCACCTACGCATGCAATCCTATTTGGTTTGCTTCTCAAACCAACACTCTTTTGTAAATATAATTTGATTTGCTTATCAAACCAAAACTACTTTTGCAGAGTTAATCTCCATCCGAAACCATCTTAATAATTCGTATAATCCGGATTTTACTTTCCGGTCCATGTCGTCACAGCGAAGGCCTTGCCCACTGCTTGCTAACGCTCGCAAACAAACACTCCTTTCGCAAGTGATTTCGCTTTTTTTTTTTAACTTTAACACAATGATGCACCCTAAACTAATAGCCTCATTGGTAAAAAAAACCTTCGTGGTCTTGTTCCATGTACAATTTTGAATAAACCATGTTAATCTTGAAAATTTTGGATGAGTAATTTTTCGCGAAACCGTATGAGAATCAAGGGGGAAAAGCAAGTTCAAACTTTTGGACTCCAGGCTAAATATGACAGCGAATTTGAAAGGAAAAATAATAAAAAATCGTTGCTATGTAGTGATTGTAGCTACGATAAAATTGATATCTGGCAAACCCGTTAGTAAAAAATACAACCTTTCGTTTCACCAATCCCTCTGTACGTGATGAGCAATTTGTATACTTTTGCTAAATTATACTTTTCCTCACATTGAATTTTTTTATGAACCAATTTTTAAAATAATTATACCATAATAAAGAGTACATTCTAAGGTTTTCGTTGATATTTTCAAATTTAAAAAAATAATAGTATTAAGCTATTAATATGACAGTTTTAACAAAAAGTAACTAAAATTTCCCGAAATTCGTATGACCAACTTTTGATTTCATCAAATGTATTTATTAACCAATATCAGAAATAATTCTATTATAAGAAAGAGGACATCCTAAGGTTCCCTGCAATGTTTTCAAATATAAAAATTAATAGTAATAAGATATAGATATGACAGTTTTAAAAATAATTACAAAAATGTCCTGAATTTCTAAAAAATTATTATCTGAAACCCAACTGAAATTTGTAAAAAAAACTCGAAGTGCTGCAAAAATTCACGTAGAGGTACTGTAAAAAAAATCATCCTCTTGTGTTGTGTGAAGACAGTGACACACATACCCTTGGCTTTCTGGCATAAAGGCCTTTTTCAGTAACCCTTCTGTATACAGTTTGTAGTAATACAACAGTTCCCATGGTGGTTGCAAGCTCTGAACTTAACATCCGAGCAGTAGACTTCCTGTTATGACGGGCAGTTATTGCCATATATCTATCTTGAGAAGCAGTTGCTATAGGTTTTGGACCTTGTGCAGACCTCCTTACAGTAGTTACAGAATTCTGAAATTGTTTCCATAGCACAGAGACTGTATGTCTTGAAATATTCACACATCTCGCTGCTTCCATGATTGTCTGCCCTGCATCTAAATGGCCGATAAGTGCCACTACACAGATTCTTCCAAATGATACTTCAAAGCCATAACAAACTGTTTTCAGTCCTTACTCACTGAAATCAAACTCTGTATTGCAGAAATTCGTTCAGATATTCACTGCACACTTTGCTTAATTCACCTTTGTATGATTTAAAATCTTCTAGTCATGTAATTTCTGGATTATAAGTATGAAATATTTGCAGCTCTTATGAAATTAGTTCCCAAGTTACAATTTTTTAAGAATCCAATCAAAATCAATGTTTATCTTTCTTTTTAAGTTTATTTTTACCATGCAGTATTATTTATGAAATTAGAAAATATGAATTACAACCTTCATATAAATTTGTTCAGGTATATTTATATAGTCATGCAAAATATCAGCTTTTCTCCAGGTAAATTTTTTATTATAATAAATTTAATATAAACAATTTTTAGCTAATTTTTCCAAATAGAAATGATTAACTTTTACTTTGAGGAATGACTGAAATTTTGTATGGCCATATAAAATGATTCGTGTTCAATGAAAAGTGAAAGTCCTTGTGCAAATTGTATGCATATGTAAATAAAAATACATTATTCCCTGTGTATTGTTACTTATAAATATGCTCTACTGAGAGGAGGGGGGATTTGATTCAGCTTTTCAAGTTGGTAAAACAAGTGGATACAGAGGGCTTAAATTTCAATAGGGATAATAGAACAAGAGGCTATGGGTATAAATTGAATAAGACACATTTTAATCGGGATTTAAGGAAAAACTACTACTTTACTAGGGTAATAGACAGTTGGAACGCGTTGCCAGAGAATATAGTTAATTCAAAGGGAGTGTACCAATTTAAGATACAATTGGATAGTCAGTGGGAATTGAGGAGTTCATAAACAAAGGACCAGCCTTGTTGGGCTTGAGCCTGTAGCTGGTCGTCAATATTTGTATTTGAATGATGGCAATTTTTTTACACAGCTACATTATATTGAAAAATATGGTACTATTTTTTTTAGATTAAATTGTTTGCAATATGTGTTTTGCATTATTTTTCATAAACATCTTTTGATATTCAGATGGTAGGGCTGGCTTTTGAAATTAAAGAAAGCAAGGAAGGAGACACAACAAAGCAAGTAAAGAATGCAGATTTGATAAAGAAATACAAGACCATTGACCCTTCCTTTTTTGATATTTTTCATTATAGCTTTTGCATTGCTGGAGTTTTAATAGGTAATACATTTTTTGTTTTTAACAGAATTAATTTCGTTATTTATCTGCAATAGTTTAAAGTGATGCTTTTTGATCGTATGCTCGATTAAAAGAGAGTTACTTCTTTCTTCATTGGCAATAATCCTTCCTGGGAATGTTTGATGTCCACCTTATAAGCTGTAGGATTAGATAGATAAATATTAAACACATATATTATAACTCTGCTAAGGTATTCTCATTGATATTGGGATGTATAGGAGTATTCTAGATGGACAGTGGGACATAAGGCACACCCCTTAAAAAACTCCAGATTTATATAAGGTAATTGATTTATACATCTTCGCACCTGTAAAGTTTTTCCTCAAAAAAGGTACCAAGAGTTTTGATATGCAAATTCCATTTTATGGTATTGATTTGTTTGCTGACCAATCGGTTTAGTGGTCAGGGTTCTAGGTGTTTTCAGGGTGAAAATTTCCTGGTTCGAAACTGTGGTAAAGCAAGGATCTTTGTTCATCTGGAATAGATGCATGGCTTCTCTATTAACTGGTTCCTATTAGAGTATGTGGTTTCTATGTTAGAGGTGTAACATCAATCAACCCCTGTGATGCACTATGGTAGTGCTAAGTTGTTCAAAAACCCATTCGAAGTCTCATAACAACTGATAATCAATTTGCCTGCCTAAAGGAAAAAGCATTGATTTGATGAAATACTGATTTGGTCATGCCTCTTAAAATTATATTGCACAGTAAATGTAACTTTCCAAAAGTAATCTATATTATCATGAAGAATTGATTTAGAAATATTGAGGAAGTTTCATCATTCTCAAAAGAATACTGTCTCTCTTTTATAAACTTTAGTAGTCTGTAGTTGGAGCAAACATACAGGAATTTATCTAAAAGTGTCTGGATTGACATTTCAAACTCAATTCCCTATATATGATATAAATACTCTGTTTTACTTCATATTCTTTACTTATATAAATTACTGGTTATTATATAAGATTTTTTTTTCTTTGTCATGCTTAGGTCCGTATTACAAATTCAGAACATACTGGGATATGCTCCATTTACCATACAGTTCAAATGTAAATGCAAATAAATTTTTAAAAGAAAGAATTCAGATCGTCCCTCTTTATGTGTGTCTGAACCTCCTGGGAAACTATTTCTTCCCTCTTGATGTAAGTATTTTTAGAGATTTCATCTTACAGTAACTAGTATATTACTAGTATATATATTTTTTAATTCCTGTATTGTATAATTTCATCGAAACCATAATATTCAAACTTGACTTCAGTTAGGCATATTAGAATTGTAGATTTAATGAACTTGATGGTGCAAGTTTGGAATAAATGGAGCTGCAATTGATTGGGATGGAACAAATTTTGAATACTTTTCCTAAGACAATGATTGCCTTAATTATATGAAATTTCTTAAGTAAATATGTAGAAAAAAAAAAGACTTTATTGACTAATAAACATTTAGCACTTAATCAGAGCTTCTGTTTATCAGTTCTTGATCTATCTGAGTACTCTGATAAGGTAAAAATATTTGTGATAATATATTTTTACATATAGGCAGAGAAATATATGCACTAAAGACACAAAGCCTGTTTTGTGAGCTTTTCGGTACTAGTTAAATTCATAGTAATGTTTGTACTTTTTTAAAACTATTTTCATAACTACAGCACAATCTTTTGTGTCTACTATACCCAATTTAATATGATACATGTAGTCCTTCTCAAAGAATCATTCCTTGAAGCTGGCAAACAATTTATAGGCTCTTGTGACACCTACAAATACATTATTTAACTATTTACATTGTGGGCACAACACACACCTTTACATGTTTTCAGAAATATCTGAAATATTCTACCTCTCTCATATCCTACATCACACACACACCTTCACTAGCTAGCTCTTTCTAAATATGTTCTTGATGAGTAAATGTCAACAATATGAATGCCAGGTTTACTGTGCTGTCATCCTCTATTGAGCAAGTGAGACATCAATGCTACATGCTTACATTTCCACCATGAAAACCAGCAGTTGATTTTAAATTAATTAACCTGTTTTTTAATTGGTTAAACTTCAACTAATAATAAGATACTGGCATGAATTTGTCAAACTACAATAAAGAACCACTCATAGTGTCTTTAAAATATTGGAACTTCACCCTTTTGTTGTCCTACCAAAGAAAATGTCAAGTATTTTATGATTTGGGTATTCATCAAAATTTCGAATAATCAACTGACTTGTGGCTCAATTTATCAAAATTAGTTGCACTCATTATTATAATTTCTATGGAGTGATACCAATTTTATTTTTACATAAAAGTAGCGTACTAAAAAATAAAAATAAACTTTAAATTTTATTTCAAAGCATGTTGATTGAATAATGATAATTAGGTCATTTATTGTTAATTTCATACATTTTTTCAGATTATTCGCTTAATAAATTTTTACTTAATAGAAATTGCCTCTAGTATAAAATCTTTATCTTAATGTTCTATAATAAATGAAAAATAATTAATATTTTTATCATTGTTTGTTCTAGTTCGCCACATCACCAGAGATCATGGAGAACTCGTTTTGGTACAGAGTTTTCTACATGACACCATCCTTCTTTAACTTTCGAATGCGAATTTATTCTGGTTTTATACTTGGTGAATGTGTTTGCATTGCTATGGGATTGGGAGCATACCCAAAAGCTAGCAATCCTCAACCTGGTGCTGGACCTACTGACTTTTCTGCTCTTGAAGAAATGTAAGTGTTTGAATGTGAGAATGTGGTGCTTTGTTATTTTCATATTGGAAAAATTACTTTTGTCATTTATTTTTTAGTACTTTACTCAGCAATTGTTTGAAATCTTTTACCCTACCACTTTAATATAATCAGCCCTTTTGTAACAAAAACTGACTGTAGAGTGACATACTAACCAATATTTAACCTATCTGTAAAAAAAAATCATCAAATTACAATATTAGGTTTATATATGCATATAAAAAATGTTACTTTATATAGAGATGAATGTGTGCTGCTTAAGTTTTTTAATAATTCACACTAATTTTCAAAATATATTAAGCTTTATTGATCTTAATTTAATCAACATGAATTAATACATTTTTAAGTTATTGCATTCGGTAATTCATGTTAGAATTCCAACTATTAATTTAAAGATAAAGTGTGGATTTATATTTCAATTTAGCGATACAAAAAAACAGACTTCTGTGGAGTATTCTTTTGAAACTGTAAAAAATATTTACGAATATGGAAGTGAATTTTGGCCTACAATAAGAGAAGGTATTAGGTCATGGAACAGAACTGTTCAGTATTGGCTGGCGTCTTTTGTATACAAGAAGCTAAATGTACCAAAGCCTGCAAAGTAAGCATTCTAATATTTTTGTTTCTACTGTTTAAATATTTCTTGTTGAGATTCAATTTACGATTTCTATTCATCTTTCAGAATATGCATCACAATGTTAGTTAGTGCATTTTGGCATGGTGTTCATCCAGGATATTATTTATGCCTATGTAGTGCACCATTGTTTCTATTTGTTGAAGTCGAAGTAGAAAAGGCTTTCAAGCGATCTGCACCATATACTCAGCAAGTAATATTCGATTGGATCTGGTGGATCATTAAGATGCAATCTTTTGCTTACATGGGAATGCCATTTTTACTATTAAACATAAGTAGTTGTTTATATTTCTGGAAATCAGTATACTTTTGTGGTCACATTTTTATAATATTGCTTTATGTAATAGCTTTTCGTATAAACATGACTAAAAAAAAAGAGCACTGACTCAGTCCTCATTAAATATAGAATGTATATATTTCAATTGCAGTGGTGTTAATTTTGCACCCAGCACTTCTTCCTGCTCTAAAAAAGCATTTTTTTGAAAAATGTGCACAAAATCATAGGTTCTAGCGAAAAGCTCATAATTGTTCAAAAATTAATCATAAAACCCTAGTTTGAATCATCTTAAATATTTGTATGCTTGGCGTGATTTTGTGTTAAATATCGCTGACTGTGGAATTAAACCAAGCAGAAAAGAATGCCGAAGACACACAAAGGGTTGCTTTTCTTCTACAAACTGCATCATTAAGGATTAATTTAGTGTTATTTTCAACCTTTTCACTTTTTTAACATTGCTGCCTCAAGCAACCCAAATTGACCCTTCGTTACTAGTTTTCAACCGGCAAATTTTCATTTCAAGAATATCTTCACAGATATTATTTTAGGGATGTTTGTGACTTTTTAGTAGTTTTGACAACTTTAAAAATTAACTCAGCTGCCCTTATTTCTGTACATTTGACACGATTTTGTTATAAACATATTGCAAAATCAGTAGTGACAATTTGATACTGCAGAAGGCACTCAATAACGAAGTCTTTAATTTTTATGTACAGTTATTTAATTTGAAAAACCTGGAAGCAGTTTCGAATGAAGATAACAAGAGGTCAGAAAGAGAATGCTTCTTGACTTTTATGGTCACGTAGCAAAACTGATGCCTTTAACATGGCACTAATATTTCTATTGTGAATTACTTATTATATTTTGGGGGAAGATATTTTACAATCAATGGCTTTCAATCGTAAGATTTCAAAAATGTGTACTTGTCAATTGCCAATTATTAAAGTAGGGAATGAATAAATTAAAACTATCAAAATGGGAGTTTGGTTGAACTTGTTCAAATTAAAAAAAGATGATCTAACTAATTTTTTTGACAAGTAGGCTCATACTAATGTACAAAGCATTTAATATCATCAGTAGTCTTGTATTAAAATCCATGCTTTCATTATACCTCAAAAATGCCTTTGGATCTTGTGCCATAAAATACAAACTGCTTCAAAATACTTTAAAGTTTCTCCTAGTTGTCAAAATGCTTACTCTGTAACTAATTATTTTACTCCAAATTCTCAAAATGACTACTCCAAATCATAATGTAACAGTTAACACCTCTGCAATTGGTTTCAAGAGCTTTTTCATTTATATTGATCTCTATTATACATGTGTCTACTTAAACATTACCAATTTCGATTTAGTTTTATATTAAATTATATTTTTAATTGCATAGTTGAACCTATATTTAATGAAATCACAAAATCCTGTCAAAAATGTTTCTTGAATGGAAAATTCATTTATTAGAAAATACCTACAGTGAAGCATTTAACTGAAGAAACTGTATAAAAAGATGTATGAACAAAAACAAATAAAACCACAATAATATATTCACCATCAGATGACAATATGGTAAAAATTAAAAACTTATGAAAGATCTTTACAAACATAAATCATGCCCTATCAACTTTCAGCATACATAAATCTTAACTTATTATGAGAAGAATATTCACTTGCTCACAGGAAGAAATATATTTTATTAAAATTCTACATTGTAATTAAATTATTTTATCTGAGAACTATGAAAAATAACTTAGTTTGTTGTGCAGCATTTTTGTATCAACATACAAGAATTGCTTAGGATCAACAAGATAATGCAAGAAATTGCTAGTCTGAAAGTTGGTATTTGGGTGTCATCATAATATAAATAACGTATAAATGAAGCGTAAATAATGGTAATTAACTTATCAACAGTTCAGATGTATGTAACTGAGCATCCCAATTTACATACTCCTCAAAAGAAAAATTTTAATTGAAACTTCTTCAGTTACTAACATCTACTGAATCACAATTTCTTAGGATACTCTTCCTAAATGAAATCAGGTTTAGTGAAAAGTGCTGGATATTCTCCTGCTTGACTTGATTCCATGCTGATGAAATTGAAGTCATTGCCTGTAGAATATTAAGTTTTCATTTTCAATTTTAGGGTCATGTTAAATTGTCTAGTGTTCGGTGAACCAACATTTTGCAATACTAGTTTCTAAAGATTTTTACTATCCCCAAATCTAAAAGTTCCAGAAACTTTTATTTGTAGAGAAAATAAGTAAATACTTGAATTTACATTTCACGCTGGAAAAACACAACCTGCTATTTGTCCTGTTAGTTAAATCCTGAAGGAAAAAATCCTAGATAACCAAATCTCATAGTTTTGAACCAACAAAACTTGCAGCCGCCCCCACCCCCCACTCCTTTTCCTCATCAATGATATTCCCTCTACACCTTACCTTCCCTTAAAGAGCCAACTCCCTCCATTTTACGCTTTCCCCCATAGGTTTTTGCTACAGTGGTTTAGGATAAATTAAAAACCAGAACCAGATCGACATATAACATTGTTTACTTCAACATCTGAGAACAACTTAGAATAAAATTTGAAATAAACTTTAGTATGCATCTAAATGTTATTCATTTAGACATGGGCTATTAGCAAAACTACTCTTACCAATCTAAGTTCAATAACAGATATTTAGAAAATACTGTATAGCTGACTATAATAAGGAACTGTTCTGATACTAAAACATACTAATGGTAAATGTTTAAAAGAACTTCCTTTATGAACTTGAGTTTGAGAATGAATGTATTATATCATCAAATGTATCATCATTTCAGATAATTAGCATCATTATTCCAAATATATCTATATATATTGTAAATATAAATGCAGTTTTAATTTAAAGGTACACATTTTTCTTTCAAATGTGCATTGATTATTAAAACACAAAAACAGTACTGTACATAATTTATGAAGAAAAATTGGACAAATTTAATCTTTACTGGTTTGAAAGTCTTCCTAATTGAAATGTTTTGGTCTTAAGTTATGAAAGCATCTTGTATCTTAAAACTGAAAACCTCAACATAGTATCTCAAATGCATTATTTCTTGAAAAGTCCAAATTGGCTTCATTTACATCTTTGTCAATCATCTACTTTTATACAGTTGCAATTTCGCGCACTATCCAAAATATCCTTCTGTCAGGTTTTTTGTTTCAACAGTAACTGGATCCAATGGCAAACTTTGAACGGATGTTCATGAAAGAAAAGTTTGTTGGTTCCAAAAGTCTTGTGGGAATAAAGTCATTAAAATGTTTAGAGAATTGACTTCAGTATGAAGGTCTTTTTAATTGGTAAATAGTTCATTGTCCCACAGAAAAAACTTTCAAAATATTGGAAATATACATTCATTAAATAAATGTTCAACTAATTAGATTTTTTTTTAATTTTGGTTAGTCTCCGAATGTAATTTATAGTTTGTTAAGATTAAAATATTTTCATTTATCCTTTAAGAATCTGATTTTTTTTTTTTTTTTTTTTTGTACATTTCTTTTGTTATGCCATTTATAAATGAAACTTGCAATTTGAATTAGGTTTTATGATCTTAAATTTTATTCCAGAACTTATTTTGGTTTAAACTTGAAAATTATACCATATTCACACACTATATCACATTGTTAGTGTATCCATCCTACATTGGATCTTAAGAGCATATATTAAATTCGTAGTTAGATTTTATAATTCACTGTTAGATAAACTTAAATTTTATTTCTGTCATCTAATATGAATATCAGGACCATTTACACAGATGGACAAATGTAAGGGACAAATAATGTAGAGCAGCATTGGAAGGGGGCTCTGAAGAAATAAGGAAATCAACTGTTCAATCAAGGTAGATAGTTAATTAACCTCACACTGGAGCAACACAACAGGCTATTGGCAACGATCCAGGATCAATCCCTAAGGGAAGATCCAGGGATGCCTCATAATTTTGAACTATGGTCAGATGACAAGGTCAACACCTAAGCTGGCACCCCCTCTCCAAACTTCCACACCAAACCAGCATGAGGACATTTATAGCCACGACAGATTTTATGTGCACCATAATGTGCCGGTGTATATGACGGTCTGGCTGGATCGAGTTTCGAACTCACAATGCTGCTATTGCTAAAATGTTGCTCTTCAAACTAGGTTACCGCAGTCCCCTCAAATGAGGAAAAGTGCTCCTGACGAAATTTATGGGGAATCCTTTTTACAACCCCTAACAGCTTACCACAATTTTGTGAACAAAATTATACTTGAATTGGCATTATTTATTGCACCTTGTGTATAGTTGGACAATGAGATTAATATTTAATTAGTGTGAAAATACCACTAATGTTAGAGAACAACAAAAGTAGTAAATTAAAAAATTGCATGTTATATTGTCCCAAGTATTATGCTAATCCACAAATATTATACATTTGTGAAAAATGTCTGTTATAATTGTGATATTAAATGTAAATCAAGATCAATATACACAGTACATTCACTCACTGGATTGTATAGATGCTCAGAATAATGAAATCAGAAAATAAAATGTTTTATTAGATTTTTAGTTAGTGTTTTTTGGAATTAGTGATTATTATTTTTAAGTGTTACATATATTAAATTATAACACATGCTATGAATTAATGATTTTATGGCATACTTTTAGATTATATAATTTTTTAATTGAGTGTAAATCTCATGACTAATCTTACCATTCTATACTGAAATTTCTTGGGTGCTGAAAATTTTAAATGTGATTATAGCACAATCTTATTGCATGAAAAGTACTTTTGTGCGTTATATTATTGAAAACTATTGTGTCTCTAGTGTTGTGATTTTTGTTAAATATTATTCATATCAACGATATACATGGTACAGTGACTGATTCAACAAATAGAAATGTGTTCTTTTGTACAAAGTATTGCATCGTCTAAAAACAATGTGTCATTGTTAAATTCATTTCTACTTTTTCCAAGATTTATATTACGTATTAATGCATTGTCTGTGTTCGATATATTATTGTTTAAAACATATTACTATGATACAAGTTCTGAAGATCTTTATTTTGACTTTTTAAATAGAAAGGTACATTGAAATGTATTGATAAATTCAGAATGGCAATGTAATGGTCAAAGAACCATGCAGGCATACATTTTATGCTCAGTTACATAACAGCATTGTCAAAATATCTTTTCACATAACTTTACATTTCAATGCTGTTTTATTATTTTATTTAGCTGTAATTGCATGCATTTCAGAGCATTTGTATATGGGATGTTGAATAAGAATCTTTACATTTATAGAACTTGATTTAGAAACAAGTGCAAAATCTGCTTATCTGAGTGTAATATTTTTGTCTCCAAGTCTGATATTTTTATTGTAAAAACTTAGTTGTTATTTTTAACTATAGTTGCTCAACTGTTTAAATATACTTAGTTTTTAACCCTTTAAAAAATTTATATTGTTTTGTCTTTTTTGTTTGCTTTAAAAATAAGCAGTAATATTGAGCTTACAGTTTATGTTATATATTTTGTACTTGTGTGTATGTAATTTTAAAATAAAAATGTAGCATTTATTTATACCCTCCAAGACAAACCAATTATCATGGTCAGTTTTATTTAACTTTGACAAAAGCAAGAAAATTCTCAAGAATTGTTCAAAAGCAGTTTATTTACAAATAAGGTACAAAGTTGGAAAACTGATTAGCCTTCCCTTTTGTGGGAAATTAGCTGAAGATTAGAGCCTGGACATTTAGTCGGCCAGTCCATGAGTTATTCCCTCAACTTTTTCTGACATGGATGTAAGAGCTTATTGTTTAAATAAACATACTTCTTAATATGCTACTGAATCCTTTATAATTTAAATAAATATCAAGTTGGCCTTCAAATTTGCCTTTTCCATTATTGAAATATTAATACCCATGTCTCCCTTCTAACTTTTAATAAAAATTCCAGTGTTTAATTTCTTGCCAAACTAGATAACTTCATTATTAAATGCTAAAAATAAATGCAACTGTAAAATTGAAAAGTAAATTAAATATTCAGTTGATCTCTTGTTGCCTCAAAAGTATAGTACTCTCTCTGCAGGCACTAAACTTTTCACTAGAAGCAATAAGCAAATATTGAAAGACTGCCTATTATTTTGTAATGTGTTGCAAACCTTGTTTAATAATTTAAAACAAATCTTTTGTATTTGACTATCTCATACAGCTATACTGTTGAAGATCTGATGACACTTGTTACTATCCAGTGTGTTATAACAATAAAAGTCTTGTGTGAGGTTTTTTTTTTTTATAATTATTTTATGAGAAACTAGCACAGTCATTTAATTAGAAGATAATTATGAAAATAATTTTTTTTAATGCTGATATTACAGAACTGATTATTGAGAATCTTATTTGAGGATTGATTTAATGAGTTTGCTTTTTAAGATTAAGTTACTTAGAAATTTTTCAAAGCTTCTGACATGTATTGTTTTATTAATTTGTTGTGATCTATTTTATGAAGATATCCACTTCAAGATTTGAATTATAAGAAAAAAACTGCTTTATATATTAAAAAAATGCAAGCCTTTCTGATAATTTAAAAAAAAAATATTTTTTTCTTGCTCTCTAAGAATTGATAAACCACAGATTGATGAAAAATATAGGATTAAAATATTTTAATTAAAGACCTACATGCCTTTTTATTATTGTACCTCTTGTAGAGAAGCAAAAGATTTCCCTTACTGAAGGTTGAAATAGAATATCTTTTCCCTGTCTTTCGTAGTTCAACGGCCATTGGCAATTATTGACTAGTTGTCTTTACAAGGTCTGAGACTTCGTTATTTTTTAACTTCTTCGAATTGAAAATCTATTTGAGGCCTTCCAGGCCTATTTGTCAAGTACTCGATAGATCATTAATCCCATGATGCTGAAATGTAGATTTCCTTGAAGCCAATGAGAATTATTTCTCAGAATAATTTTCTTAAGATTCTTTCAGATATTCTCAAGATCTTGAAATGATTTTCGGTTGAGCCCCGAGTTGCCTCAATCCAAGGCCAGCTACGGAATGTCGTTGGTGTCTCAAGTGAGAGTCTAACCATTAAAAAAGAATCCTGAATATAGAAAGCAGGCGAGGTAGGACGAGGAAAATTCAATTCGCAATGTCTTTCTCCAGTCTGAACAAAAGCGAGCGGTGGTGTCATTCATGTGTTCAGTTTGAATCCAGAAACAATTTTCGGGGTAGAGCCCCGCGTCGCCTCGAATCAAAGGCTGGCGACTGAAGAAGACGCGATATCGTTGGTGTGTCAAGCGAGCAGTTTAAAGCTGCATTTACACCGGAGTTACAAACACGTCCCCCTTCAAACGTCGAAGACAATTCCGAGAAACTGCATTTAATATTTTATCGTCGGGGTGGCAATTTGGCGTGTTTTGGTTTCCACCAGAAGTTGGTAAAGATCAAAGGACTGCAACAATTTTGGAGGACATTTCTCCGTGATGAAATTTTGCTTGAAAATGCTCCCTATTTCGTCCCCTTTCCGTGTTACAGACAACACCTCTACCCTTCGGCGCCCTGTGGTTCACGCTGTCTTTTGTTCACTCTCTGCGACATTTTGCCCTTATCACTAGTATTTTGTCTACAACACAAAAGGGTGATCACTCTTCTAACACTTTGTGTTTGTCCATGAAGTGTTTACACTGCCGTGGGTCGAAAGAGGGTCACCAAAAGAGGTCGTAAAATAACACAAAAGAGGATAAAAAATATTTGAAACTCCGGTGTAAACACACTAAGCGAGCGAGAGATAGGATGAGGGGAAACAAAAACTAATAATCACCATCACACAAAAACTGGCCAAATCCAGTTTCTACATGAGATAATATCCATAAGCCCTAGGTGGCAAGTCGTATCGCATAGTAGTGGAAAGGGGGGGGATCCAAAAAATATGAGCTTGGTGATCTGTATCCAAAGCACAGATACACACTACTTTAATACTCCGCTGATAGTTCGTACATGGGGATTGGACCCGGTCAAGCAGCCACTGTTTAAATATATTAGTCCCTGAAGCAGCACATTTAATGCATTAATCACGACTAGAGTATGTCTGCCTCCCTCTTGCTTATATCCATCTACAGCCGGCGTCTTCTCTGGTTTTCGTTCGTAGTAGGAAACACAGCACATTCCTACTTAACCTTTGCATCGTCTTCCGACTTTTTTTTATTGGTATTGCTTTTAATTTATATCCTGATAGAGGTAAACTATTTTACCCTTCACTTCTTTTAAAGAACTATGTATTATAGAGGGTAATTTGGTAATTTTTAGTTAACGTCGTACTAGAGCAACACAACGGGCTATTGACGACGGTCCGAGGACAACACCTCGTAATTTTGAACAACGGTCAGATGACGAAGCAACACCTGAGCTGGCACCCCCACTCTCCAAACTTCCACGCCAACCCAACGTGAGGACTTTCGGCCACGACAGATTTAAGGTGCACCAGCCGCCTCTACACCATACGCTTACAAACATCCATGCCCGGACCTGAATTCGAACCAGGAACCTTCCGATCTAGAGGCTAACACCTTAACCACTATACTGGTTGGTCGGCGTATTATAGAGGGATAACTACCACATTCCCTTGGTTGCACGTGTTTGTATTAAAAACAAAAACTTTTTCCCAGGGCCCGGGTGTGATTTTCTCTTTATGTATGATTGGTAAAAGAGGAATTAAAGAGCTAAGCTCGGTAATATTCATCCTCGTCTCTACGCCTTTGAAACAGCTAGGAATATAAATGAATCGCAGATGTCTTGTCTGGCCAGTACCTTTTCTTCCACTCTTTCTTTTCGCCCCAATAAATCATTAGTTAAACACAGGTATAACGAGAGGTTAGTAAAGCTCCGCAGGAATTCCAGCGGACACGATTGTTATCAGGTTTGTTTCTACAAAGGTGGTACACAAAAAAAAAACATTGCCTGACGCTGAAAAGGAGGAACTAAATTGCGGTAAAGTGCATGGGAGGGAATTTAATTGGGCCTCTTAAATTTGTTCTGGGTTCAGAAAAGGTGCGCTTTTCAAGTGCAGATTTCAAACTTGACGCGCAGTTAAACACATACGGCATGTGTGACCTTTTCAAAAACCTCCACTTTAATTTAGAAAATCGTTCAAAACTTATACACAATAAGGAACTTGGAATTCCGAAAAGATATATGGCGGTCACGAGATCAAATTGAAATATTTCATAAGCAAATTTAATGGAATATTCAGACTAACAAACAGAACATTTCGAAACCTGCTATCCCTAATCTAAAATACCGCCATCGTTCAAAACTTATACAATGAGGTACTTGAAATTCCTAAATGATATGTGGTGGACACAATAGACAAAATTGAAATATTTTATAAATAAATTTAATGAAATATTTAGAGACAAACAGAATCGCTCTCAAGGCATCCAATCCTAATCTGAAATAGCACAACCAACAGTATGTGCTTGCGTACCAGGTAACTGGGTATTTCTGGATAATAGAGTTGTCATTTAGTTTATTACCGATTTTGCGAGAGTTGTACAGAAAGGTTCACAATATTCCATTCATATAAAATTTGGAATAGGTCCCAATCCTTAAGTGTGTCATTGTTTAAATCAGATATCATCAACAAATTTATGTTCTGCAAACTTTGATACTAAAAAGATTATTTCAAATTTAAACTCATATTTTATATGAATAATTATACAAGTAATTTCGTCCCAAGATCTTGGGAAGCTTCAATAAATTTAAGGTATCTGTTTTAGAGTGTGGTGTTTTGAAAAAAATTTACTTTATCAAGTTGAAAAATAGTAAATGGATTTCAAAGTTATGTATATAGTTAAGCACATAATCAAAAGACTGTATCAATATATTTGCTTTACGTTTTACTTTATAAAAAAATTCGTCTGGAAAGGTTTAAAAGAAATTAAAATACTAAAATTTATTGAAAGTTAGATAAATAAATGCAAAATAGCGTAAATTAAAACATTTGATTTTGCTTAACCTGCAGAAAAAATGCCTATATGTTTATTCTTTAGTAATATATTTCTGTGTTTTGTTCAAACTTTATATGCAGTATATTGAGATAATTGTGACACATGATTTTAAAGCATGAACTTAAACTACATGCATTAACTTTTTGTAATAAAAACTTATCTAGTCACTAACTAGTGGGAAATGAGATTAAAATTTTGAAATCTTGAAAATATATTTAATTACAAATTGTAATGAATCTAGACTAGCTCTTCCAATTTGAATATGTAAAATTATATAGATCATAATTATTTTAGTTTCCTGTGTACTTTTAACAGGTATTGCATTGTTTTATATAATTTTGAGTTGCGTTCTATTTAATGTAAACAATGTAAAACTACATAGATAAATATTATTTTAGTTTTCTGTGTACTTTTAACAGGTATTGCATTGTTTTCAATAATTTCAAGCTGTTTTATTCTACTTAATATGTATAATGTTTGGTCGAACATTTATGTAAATATGTGGTAACAAAATAAAAAATTTAAATAGTGTATTTCCATTAATTACATCGATAATTATAAAAACCTGTTTTAAATTAAATTCTTGATTCTTATATTGTGTAGTTGCAAAATAAGATATGATACTGCACACATTTGGGAATTATTTAATGAAAGAAGAGATTTTATCTATAAAGCTGAAGCAAATATCTTGTTCAAATATTTGTATAACTATTCATTTATACTAGGATTTAAATCCAATATAAAGTGCTTTTAAATATTTATAGTACTGCATCTAAAACTGTTGAAGCAATTCTTGCATCACATTCTTCCTC
This sequence comes from Metellina segmentata, assembly GCA_947359465.1. Lineage (NCBI taxonomy): Eukaryota > Metazoa > Arthropoda > Arachnida > Araneae > Tetragnathidae > Metellina > Metellina segmentata. The sequence continues at coordinate 55,927,684 of OX375873.1, forward strand.
AAAATGTTTTTAATCAATCATTTTATTTTTAAACACTATAAAAATTTAAGAAATGTTTACAGTACTAAATTACCTTTATGAGAATACTCCTTATTCATTTTAACGATTTCAATGTAAATGCCAAAAACTTAACTACTGAGATCAAAAGGTATTATATTATACTTTTTAATGTAAAACTACAAGTTAACCACAAAATTAGTAAAACTTTTCAAAACAAATAATTTCTCTTTCAAACTATTCGTGGCCCCTCCATATAAATCTTTATATGATTAAGCTTTTTTCACAGGGCTGTACACATTCACAAATTCCTTCCCAGGTTTTTGGAATACTTTTGGCTACCAGACAGAGGGATTTTGCATATAAGAGATGAGCCAATCTATCTCTGAATCATTGTTCAATCAATCTTTCCTAAACTGACTCCTATTCTTTCTTTTGCTTTGGCTTACTCATGGAGTTGTTTCCTTTTCTGCTTTGCCTATATTTTTTCTACTTGTAGTTTAGGTTTTGTTGACTCAATGAATTTTAAACCAAAGGAAGAAATTGGTAAGGAAAATAATGTAAACAATGACGTGTTCTGTAACGGAATTGTAAAGCATGCTTCCCTCTACAGCATTAATGTTTGACAAAAGCAAACTTTTTAGGAAAATACTGTATTTGAAATTTAAAAAATTATTTTAAGTACTTAAAGTTAAATTGCTGTCACAAATGAAATTTATCTCTTTTTTTAAATAAATAAAAAATTGCACCAGTAGAGTAAAATTTAAAAAAAAATTAAATTTGAAAAAAAAAAAAAAACTTGTTAAGGGGTTAAACTGCACAACAGCAACAGTAGATCTTTGTATTAGATAGAACTTAAAAGGATGATAGTCCAAATAAAAATTTATTCTTAATTTCACATCTGAAGATCAGTTGAACCCTTTGTTGTTTTCAGTAAATGCAACTTTTATACTATTATCCACATATTTCTTGGTAACAATGCTATGTTTTCATTGCCAAAAAGTAGTAATATCTTTAGGCTTGATTTGTAATTTATTTTTAGGGTTCTGAAAAAACCATAATATTTGCTGAAAGTTCTTTAAAATGTTTCAAAAGCTTTAATTTTTTACATTGGATATTATATTTCACCTACATTCAAAGACCAAGATCAATGTTACTTGTCAAGTGTCATAGAGCATTAAAGGCTCAATACAAGTATGTTGGCTATAAACAGAGGTTTTTAAAACTGGGTCTGTGACCCAACTCTAGCATTTGTGAAAGTTTCTTCACCTGTGTACTCACAAGTTGATCTATTTAAATCTTTAAAATGTAGTCTATAAAAATGAAAACCAACTTTATAAAGGCCCTAATGTTCCTTTGAAGAATGATTCACTTTTTTCTTATATTCCTTCAGAGCCCTCACAACTTATAACCTCTATAGTTGCGTTCATGTGATCCGAGCTATGACAATTCACGGGACTAGGACAATATTTCAATTGTCAATGTTAACTGCTTAAAGCAAGCGAATATTGATTTCAAAGAAGTAAACAATAGTCTAAGAATTCTTCCCTTCACAAATCGAAAATACAGATAAATAAAGAAAAATACAGTAGAATGTGTGATAGAGATGCAATGAGAGATTACTGTACCATTACCACATGTAAAGCTATACTGTGTATCCACTGAAGAGCAATTGAATTAGGGATACCTGTTTAGTAGTGTGTAACACCACCTTTCGCCTTGATGACAGCGATTTGTCTTGGCATGGACTTGACAAGACACTGGAAGCAACTTCAGCAAGCCATGACTCCTGAACAATCTCCCAGAATTCATAAAGATTAGATGGAAGGTGGTCAGAGGCTCGGACTTCTCTCAATTGCATCCCAGATGTACTCGATTGGATTGAGGTCAGATGAACTTGATGGCCAGGAAAGCACGTGCAGGTCTGTGGAATGTTCAATACAACCATTCGGGAACAATGACATGGTGCATTGTCTTGCTGAAAGACAATCTCTGTAGTAGGCTGTTTTAAACGAACATACAGGAGCAGATGGTCGTAAATGACATCCAGGTAACGTTCACCTGTGAGAGATGATGTCACATGTACCAGGGGTCCCATTTCAGTATGTGTGAACTATCCCCAAACCAGAATGCCACCTCCATATGCCTGAAGAGCCCTCTACTGGCAGGAAGGACCCATAGCTTCATGTAGTGTAAGCCATACGTTTTCTTTGCCATTGGCATGTAACCAAAGTGAATCTTGACTCATCACTCCAGGCGACATTTTTCCTCTTCTTGACGGTCCATTGACGATGTTCCCGTGTCCGTGCTAATCGTTGCACCCTGTGTTGTGCAGTCAACATAGGGACTCTTGAGGGACAATGGCTTCTGTACGCTCATAGAGAGGAGATGGTTTTGGCAGCTTACTCATTGTTATGCACCAGCGTTCAATCGATGGGTGATCTGTTGTACTATGTCCTGTCTATCCGCTGTTACAATGCAGGCTAGATGACGACAACCTCACTCATTCACATGCTGTTCATGGCATTTGACCCAGCCAGGGATGGTTTTACTGGAATTGACGTACTCACTGTATACCCTTGACACAGTGGTGCATGAAAATTTCAATGTCTGTACTACAGTAAAATATTTCCTTCAAAAAATACACCACAAAGACAATTTTATACATTAAAATTATGCCAAAATAATTTAAATTTTAAATGTTTAACAAAATATTAATTATTTTAAAACACAATATAAAAACTTAGGGGTTATTCTTTACAATTCAGTTTTAAATTCATATGTTGCTGCATTAAAACATGGAACATAAATGCAGTAATAGAAGTTCATCTTTTAATATTTAAAAAAAAAAAACTCAAATCACTGTTCTTATTAAAAATTATGCAGTAAAACCTGAATCAGATAAGTTGATATGTGCTAGAAGAAAAATATTTCAACTGTGTTAAGTGAAGACATCTTTAACCTTTTAACTACAGCTATAGATACAACTGGCATGATTCTTATAACTTTCAAGGTACAGCTGCTGTACTGACTGTAGTCTAAATTCTTCCTTGGTGGAATCAAGGTACAATTGCTGTATCAGCCGTAGTCTAAAGGTTAAATAGGACTTCTAATAATTGAACCTACAAACCTATTAACTAGTTTAAAATGCTAGAAGCAAAATTTTTATGTGGAAAAATATTTGAATCAAGAAGATGCAGACTTCTATACATTTTTATAAAAAATATAAAAAAAAATTACAAAATATAAATCTAGAAATACAACATGCATAGTTTGTTAAAGAAACAAAAATATTTAATACTATCAGTCAGTCAGATAAAAGTGAAACGTCTACTTTTTATACAAAGCAATAAGTTATTGCCAGTTGCTTGGTTTAATAGTTAGATTTTAAAAATATTTTCCAAGAAAAATCCATTCTAAATTTTTTTAGACTGATATTTCAAATACATCCAGTTCTATTAAACAATAATTACAGTCCACCATAAATAGATGCAATCATTTAAAAAAATGACCCTATGTATTGAGTCATTAAACATATCCTGAATGTAATATTTGTCTCATCCCTAGACATGAAAACTTTTTATCTTTGATCCCTTTGAATGAAACCCTCAACAGATTTGTTTCAAAACCGGAAACAGAAATACGCTTTCTGAAACTCATTCCAACATTTACACAAGGCCACGGTTAACCAAGTTTTATCACATTACAGCTGTATACAAGAATTCTACATTGGAGTGGGGAAATTGTGCACCACCTTTCCATAAGAAGCATATTTTATTATAAATTGTGTAATAATTGATGATGTTTAAAGAGGATGAGGAATATGGGCAGAACCTTTTAGAATAGTATTGTGGTACTAAATGACTCATGTTTGGCACAGCTTAGCTGAATATGGCTCTTGTGCCCATAAAACAACCAACTAAATAACCAGTGACAAACCAAACAGCATGCTCTTCTGTCATTGTCAGTTTCAGTTTTTGCCATAGTGGAACCACTAGGCTCCTAACACTGACATTAATGTGCTCTGAACAAATCGCCAGTTTCATTGTCCCAAATGTGGCATAGTGGCTATTTTGCATATTACACAATAGGTTACTGTTTTGATGCAATAATTATCATATTTCAAAATCGAATAAATTTAAAGGATTGTGCAATAATTTTTTTCTCTAAAGTAAAAATTAGAAACCCATAAATTGATCAAGTTTCATAAACTGGTGGGAAAATAAATAGAATATCTAAAAAATTATGCTACCTTAGTGATAGTATAATGAACCTCTTTTACTGTTAAGCTGCATACTATTTCTGTTTATTTTGTGATATACACCAAGCTACATAAAGATGTTTAGCAATAAAATTCTAATGGGCATAAATTATTTTCAAGTAAAAATAATTTATTAGACTGAATAACATTCATTGTGACTAGCTTGTGATGTACTGAAATTTCACCAGGATCCTCTAAAGTTCAGGTAATGTTGAAAAATGTTAGCATAGATCCTAAAAATAGTAACTACAATATTCTCTGAATGTGAATTAACCCATCTTTGAGTCTGTTCAGCTGTCTTTTTTACATGTCATATGAATTTACACTTAACAGATAGCATAGAAATTTTGTGAAAGTCCCATATAGTTGCTTTACCTCCCTTAAAATTGTATGGCAATCCATTAAAAATCATATTCAATTTCATAAAATAATGTTTCTACAAGTCTTGGATCCCATTGAACAAAGGAAGACACTGAGGACTCTGTTTATACTTACCAGTATTTTCCAACACTCCAGAAGGTGAACAAATCCAAGGATCATTGGTCTCTTTTTGCCAATTTGCTAACAATCCCTGCAATTTCTTAAATCGTGAATTGTAGGATGAATTATTAACAACGTTATCCATCTCAAAGGGATCTTTTTGCAAATCATACAACTCCCATTCTGACCTATAATAATAATCAGTAAGATTTTTATACCAATTAGTGTCCATTTTTTCTACAGTCCTGTTAAGTAAATCTTGAAATGTTGGAGAAATAAAAAAATCTTGATCAATAGGAAAGGGCATTTTAAAATTCAAATTATGTATTAATTTATATTCTTTAGTTCTGACAACACGCATGGGATAATACATAGTTGCCTCATGTAGATTATGACTACCAAAAGCTACTTCTGTGCTTGAGCCTGTCGAGAAGTGCTGAAGTAGAGATTGTCCAGTTAGTTCTGCACTCATGCCATTGAGTTTATAAGTGGGATATTTAATATTGTACCAATCAAGTATAGTTGGAACAATATCTAAAAGACTGACCACTGAGTTAGAGACCTGAGAAAAAACATACAATTATTGCTTGCATACATTTGTGATTAATACAGTTGAAAACTTTAGTTAAAAATTTGTGTGCAAATAACAATTTAAAGCTACCTTTTTCCTGACTTTTTCATTTGGTACATGCATCAAAAATGGCTCTGCCATTCCGGGATCATACAGATTCGTTCTTCCACTCGGAAAGGGTATTCCATTGTCAGAGGTGAATATCACTAAAGTATCATTTTCATGATGAAATTTTGTTAGTTCTTTCAGTACTAATCCAATTCCTAAAATGATACATAAATTATTAATAAAAAGTTTGCGTGTATTCAAAGTAAATAAGTGAAATATGCTTAAAACTAAGATGTCAAAGTCAAAAGGTCAGCCTTGTATTGAGAATACTAATTTCAACTCATGGCAATGTCAAGATTATCAGGGAATAAGATTTATTTACATAAGGAGAAAACTGACTATTGGGCAATATTTTTAAGTTTTAAATTTAACATATTGTTACTTAGAGCAGAAACTCAATTAGCAATTTTTTTTTAACTTTACAGCTGTTTTTCTGTTTGTTTTAAAGTAAAAAAAAATTATATGTACATTTTGAGTGTTATGTATAATGCTAACAGATTACAATAAGACAATTTATTTCTTATTATCATGAAAACTATTATTCAGTGTCTCAAAAAATGTCACTGAGTTTTTACTTTAAGCCAATGTTTTGGTTTGAGGGTTCATATTTAAGCTCTTTTAAGTCTTGACTTTTTTTAATGGAATGTACTCAAAAGGCAAATGTGTTAAACATGTAGAATGGGGTTTACCAGCTTAAAACAAACATTTGAACTTAACAAAAGTACTTGCTACAGTGCAATAACAAATCTTAATATGCATAATGTACTCCCATGCTACTAAGGTAAGTTATAGACAAACTCAAGTAGTATTCACAAATATCTGCTTGAAATTTTCTCCTTTAAAATAATTTAATAATAATCGAATTAAGAATCTAGTGCAATTCAGCATGATTATAAGCATTTCATTATAAATTAATATAGCAATCTAATGGATTTACATAGCTGCCAACTGGATAAGGTAAAAAAACAGAAGATTTTGGGTAAAAAACAGAAGAATTTATAATTCATCGACATTTTATTAAAAATATGAACCAAAGGGCAGAAATTTATGATTTAAATTAAAAATTTTAGTAATATCAGTAATACAATGTATTAAAACAACCTTTAGAAAACTTAAACTAACCTCAATTTAAACTAATTTTAGAAAATAACTATAAATCTTAACATAACCTTGTATACATAACAGTTTAACATACATCAGGTTTATGTATGTATCTTAATAATAGCATTTAATAGAATAATTTAAATGCACAATTCTTGATTATAATATTTCTATTGGTGGAGTGGTAGCAAACGGGACAGTAGCGCCGATTTTTTTTGTCACCAAACCAAGATGGTGGCGCCATAGTCTTCAGTTTTAAACAGGGTTGCCTTAACAACAGTATAAATTGAAGGTAGCCACTTTGGCGAGAAATCGTCCACTGTCCCGTTTGCTACCACTCCACCTTTCTATTCTTGGCTATAATATTTATTTACACATTACTTGGGTAACACGCAAGTTGGGAATGCTCGGTAATCTATTATCTAGCAATAATCTTTAAAAAATGCAAAAAGCGGAAAAAACATGTTTCCGGACGGAAAAATTACGAAAAATCGGAAAGTTTCCGGGTAATCCGGAAGGATTGGGAGCTATGGATTTATGATGAAGTACTTTCATTTACCAGATATCACTTTTAACTTTACACTAAAAATGTTCTTACAGAATACATTATCAATTATAGTCCAGCTCTGATAAGTTTCCATTTTAGTAACTTGGTTTAAAAAGAGTGTTAAAGAGAAAAGTTACTATTTATAAGTTAGGTGATATGTTGAAACATAAATGAGGCTGGTATATAAGTATAAAAGTTCTTTGACAAAGATTTTTATAAAACTTGTATTTTTACCGCTGTAACAAATTTATCATTTGCATTCATTGTAATAGCTTCGATTTTAAAGAAGAAGAAGAAAGAGAAGTGTGGTGTGGGTAAGGCCATGGATTGCTTGGTGAGAGTTTAAAGGTGTACATAACTTGTTTCCGGAGTTGGCCACGAAAGATCACAAAAGTTACATGAACTATTTATGGATGGGTAAAGCTACTTCCAATTAAATTTGCAAAAAATTTGAACTACCTATGTGCCAAATTGCCATTGCTGTAAGTGCCATAGATTCGTCAGGACTTTAAGTGCAAGAAACAAACAGACGAACACTTCCTTTTATAATATTACAGATTTGTCAAAGAACTTTTATGGTGTAATACCGGCCATGCATTTTCAATGTCTAATGCAGATTGCAGCAAAATATCACATGATGCTGGGTGTGATAGATGCCTTTATGAGTTGACAATTGCTATACATAGTTTGCCCTTTCCTTGGATGAGCTTTTTAACTCTTTAGAAGTAGACTCACCCAAGGTCACCTGCCTTCTTATCAGAGCCACACCATAACATGAGCTGAAATGGCAAGCTCATGTGTTTACCTTGATCCAATCTACTTATCGTTGTGTATTGAGCAGAAATATCTCTCCTAGCTGTTGGAGTATCTGGTATAAAATAAGGTACGATGACTTCTTCTGGTTTGTAATGCATAGGAGTCCAATCAGGTATGTGTCCCATTCCTTCTTCTCCATTTCCAAACTTCTCACAAAATTCCCCATACTCAGGATTTGTATGGCCACACCGATGAGGATCATGGAATGCAACATATAAAAAGAAAGGTTGACTGAAAAATAGAATTATAAGTTAATGATTTATACTTTCGTTTTTGTAAAAATTATGAGCACTAGACATCATTATCAGTGTGAAACATGTAGTTTTAAAATTTTTATACATTTGAAAGTAGCCTTTGATTATTGTGGAAAAATAATGTTATACTTTACCTAGAATTAACCTTTGTGAAAAATTTCTGAACTAATTCTTTTATTCGGGTAATATTGCGGCCAACTTGATTGATAGAATTAGTTTCTTCAGTATAAGCAAAATCAAAAGGATAAACAGATTCTGGACCAACATGTTTCTTACCAATTATCCCTAAAATCATAAGAATCAATTAATAACTGTGTGTTTCTAAATTATATAAATAAACCCTTCCCATTTTAAACTGGTTTAGACAAAACCAATAACAGAATTTGATGCAAAACAATGTTTTTTAAAATTCTGTGTAAAGAAACATAATAGAATTTGAAAAATAATAATTTAGAAAAAATCTGCTTAACATATTTAATTACATCTATACCTGAATAGATATTTTGTTCTTTTAACAAAGAAGACAAACTTCTGACTTCGTCAAATGAATTAAAATGATGCACTCCTTGGTGGAGACCATACATTCCGTTTTGGTGTTGTGGCAGACCCGTCAATATTGTTGAACGGCTTGGAGAACAACTGCTAACTGATGTGTAAGCATTTTGGAAGATGATTGATTTAGAAGCGAGTTCATTGAAATTAGGTGTTTTGCACACAGAATTCCCATATACTTGAGATTCAAAGCCACCATCATCCGCTGAAAAACAACAAAATAACATACAATTATACGTACAAAAATTTTACATAAAATTTTCTGATATATACTCAAGGATTAAAAATGTCAGGACCCACAGAATAATTTATAGGAAAATTGGAAAAATAAGTTCAATTCTCTAAGCTTTACTGTTGAAACATTTGAAGTGTTGCTCTCTAATGATTATTAAAGAATGACATATTCATGTTTGTCGAACTTTGAAAAACTTAGTAGTTGTCTGTTGATTGTAATGAAGATATACAGCTATTTCAGTGGTAGTATATCTATTGTTCAGAATGAATAAATACGAGTATAGTTTTGCTAAGAAAGATTTTATAACTTGAGTTTCTACTATTTGTTATTGATCTAAAATGGTGCATTATAGTTTATCTAACTACAAAATACAATCGAACTGTCTACTCTTAATAACAACTGTCTTTTGAAATTTGACTGTTTTAATATTTTTTTAATTCTGTGCACACATCTAATGAGACATGGCAAAAATCAATACAAAAATCGATGTTGCGCATGAAATGCTTAAAAATGTACGCAGTTGTTTATTTAAAAACAATTAGTTCAAAAAGAAATAAAAGTTTTAGACAAACAATAAAACCAGTTTCAAATAACGTTCTTTTAAAAGTGAGTGACCCATTTGATCCTTCAATAACACATAATTCTAACTCTGGCTTATGAATTCGTAAATTTCCCATAAATTTAAATTTCGTGCATTCCTATTTACATTGAAAACAGTTTAAACATTAAAGCAAAAACGCATGATATTCGCACACAGCAAACAAAAGTAAATTATCTTATCTTAAGAAATAAAAAATTTAGTTTTTGCAATTGTTCTTTCAGAGGATTACAATAGCCTTTTTTTTTTTCGTTTTCAAGTTTCTTAAGGACAAAAGAAAAATTGGGAGTCTTGCTAAAATAATAGTAAGTGATTCTTACCAACGATTAACAGTACATTTTTTCCTGAAACTATTAGACAAGATGAAAA